>OX465289.1:186561269-186886269 GCA_949987695.1 Merzomyia westermanni
TTTTTTCAGTTGGTAATTCTTCGAAAGTTAAAAAGGCGGATGTATTTTCTCACTTTCAAGAAGAAAAGTCTAGGTTTTCTCCAAGTCAATTAGCATTGATTGAGCTGCAGTGGCGAAAGCTAATAACCGTACAGTGGACAAGTCTGACCTCTACCATAGAATTTTGGGCGGAAGTCCGAGAACATAAAAATTCATTAAACGAACCCACTTTTTTAGAACTGGTCGAATTCGTATTAATGCTTTATCGATCCCAAAGATGTTTACACATCAATAACCTTAAAAGATTGGTCACATGGAATCACCACAGACTGTGCTGTTCAGCAACGAATATATTAATCGTATCAGCTTTTTTTACTTTCCATTATCTCTAAAATGTCCTACGACTTTGAGCAGGGGTACTCGAAAAATGTAAAAAATGCTCTGCCTTTCCACCTAGCCATCCCATATCCACTTTAGCATTTCTTCTATTCAGGTTTGTATTTAAGTAGACTTCTCGGCTAGAGTTAAAATATAAGCCCTTTAAAATTTTCGTCGATTTAGATACCTTGTCGTAGATAAAGGGGGTTTCTCTACCAGTACTTAACTCTTACGTGGTTGAGGTATTGGTTGTTGAGGGTATGTCTCTGAGTGGTAACTATTCTATGGGATTGCTGGTGGTATTTTAGTCGTACTATAGTGCTGTTTATCCCCTAGCTACCTCATTTCAGCTTTCATAGTGTTCACTGGGGTTTTGATTATGGTAGAAATCTCGGCTGGGCTAAAATGCTGTTTCTAGTGTCACTTTCTGCCTGGAACATTAGCCCTTCAAGATTCTGAAGTAGGCTAGGCATTTTGTCTTAGAGAAGGGGTTTAGTTATGAATATTGGAACGAGTTTCCGTCATCATTTGTCAAATTTGGTTTTGTAACAAAACGTTTGCAAGGTTCCGCCATCCTCAGTGTTTAGTTTCCTTCTGTTTGGTTATTCACCCTTGAGATTTCGACTGTGAGTAGGAAAGTCTTTTAACATTTTACCATTTTTTAGGAGATTTGTTGTTGTTGTTGTGTAGGGTCCAAACACATACCGAAAGGTTTGATGTGAGTTCTGGCCCTGGTTTAGTTCTTATTGTTGTTGTTGTTATAACAGCAGAACACTGTCCGAAGGTCTAGGAGCGCATTGGAGATATGAGAAGTTTGTTACGTGAAATTAATCCGTATTCTCCCGTACTATCCAGACATCCACAGAATCGATTTGTTTGACCCCCTGAACATTCGGGTCTATTCACCTTGCATAGTAAAAGTTTAGGTTGACAATGCCCCCTAACCTAAAGGAAAGCAGGAGGTTGCTAGTGGACATTGAAAAATTCCATATCCGTAGATCGGCCACTGATTTCCACATTACTGCCTCTTCGTTTGTTGTTGTTGTTTTCAGCGACAAAAACACCCCACGAAGGTTTTGGGGAGTGTTGTCGGAAGTGACAGTTCTGTGCCCGATATGAACCGGTTACGCTCCGGTACTCCCTTGCGGTACTACCCTACTGTCGTGCTAGCGATTTGGAATAACCAGTGGAAACTTCTAGGTCATGTCACCCCTCCTCCCGTAAGGAAAAGAAATACAAGGTGGCGCAAAAGTAAGCTTCCGATGTTCAGCATATCGGTTGTGGCACGTGCAGTGTGTGCTGTTGCACCGTCTTGTTGGAACCACATGTTTTCCAATCCCAATTCATCAAGTTGCGGCAAAAAGAACTCGTTGATCATTGCTCTGTAGCCCTCACCATTCACAGTAACCGTTTGGCCCCGACCGATTATTGGTCAAATAAATAGTCAGCAATATTCCGCGTTCTGGAGCAGTGTAGCGTAACATTGTTTATTAACGTGTATTTCGCACGTGTTTACTACACAAATGTCAAAACAGAACTGACTTTAGGGGCCAATCGCAAAATTTATAGCATTTTCTGATAGGAGGATTACTTTTGCGCCACCTTGTATATTGAAAGGGAGTTGCCATATTGGTGAATGGGCTTTCTTTTTCGATGTCAATGCATCTTACGACGCCTGAAAATTTATTTTTTTTTTTTTGTTAGAGCTGTAATGAGTTCTAGAGTGTCGTAGTGCTAGCAGAAGAGAGCTAGACCTCCAATTTGTTTGTATATTCGAGACATATGCCTGCATATATATTTTTAGAGAATCCACCCACGATATCCAAACGAAATATTAAAATCACGACTTCCCTTAGGCGTCTTAATAGGTGCATCTGCTTACGAAGAACACAGCCGCTAAGAACAACTCACATGCTCCCAATTTGCCGCACTTATGTTCAGATCCATTGATTTCAATTGAAATGTCTGCTGTGATCAGTTTTCATTTTAACCCTTTCAAAAAATTTAACTCATCTGCGCCTTCCCATGGCACACCGTGCGAACCACTTCGTCTTCTTAGCATCGAGACAAATTTGTAAAACGCCTTGTTAGCCACACGTTTAGGCAAAGAACAGCAATAACTTGTCGTTTGTAGCAAGAACAACGTCAGGGCTGAGCAGCTTCAGAGGCAGCTACAATGCATTGATTGCTAATCAAAACATTTAAAATAGCCCTCAAGGTATGCGCATAAAGTCAAATAGCGCTGGTAACTGAGACCAACTAAAAATAACTAAAAAAAAACCACAACAACAATTATAAATACCACTAAACGACAGAGTACACGGATCCATGCAAGGATACGATCGCTTCTTGAGCTGCATGCGAAATGTCATAAATTATCATGCGACGGCGATCGAAGGCTGGCAAGCTTGGTAAGCTCACGCGTTATTGAACGTACGGAAAATGTTCAATCTTCCCTTGGCGCTGCTTTATAGGCAGTTACTAGTAAGAGGCTGTAAGTCGTTGTAAGCTTTGCTGGAAGATCTAAAACTTGTTGCAGGCATCCTTTGGCTAGTTGGCGTTGTGCAGCAGTGGCTTCTGTCGCAAAGTTGTAGCAAACATATTAATATGGATACTTAATCATTATTCGTTGGCCAGTGGACTCGAGTTTGGTTGCTTTGTAATTGCTTGGTTTTGCATGACTTGACTTGGTTTGGCACTACTGCCACAGAAACGCTTACGATGGAACAAGTAACGCTGGTTTCTTTCTGGTTGTTGGTAGGTGCTGCAGGTACAACTTCATTATTTTTATACCTCTCAGGAAATATTATAATTTTGGGCAGTTTTTTTGTAAGTACGAGAAGAAAAAAAAAAGAAGAGATGAACCCACCAAAAATATCACCATTTTATAAGATACTAGAAAACACGATCGCTGTTCGCTGCGTCTCAGCACTTATAATTGACTAAACTCGATTTTAATCATCATATTTTTGAAACCATTTGAGATATGGAACTTAATTACAGCGCTTATTGCAGCACTCATTAACAGATTTCGTTTGATACCCATATTGTACTAACATTTTTTGGGTCACCGTGGTTCACATATTGGTCGAAATCTCCAAAACTGGTGGCGCTATCAAAATAATCCATATTTTAGACTTGAAGTTAGGTGTCTAGTAATGCAACGGTGAAAGGGTAATTCAATTCGATTCAGCAGTTTTAAAGTGATAAGCGCACAAACATACAGACAAACAGACAAAAATGCTAAAAACAGTTGCTTTGGATTCTAATGGCTCCATTTTTCTTCAACCTCTGCACTGTTTAGACATATCCTGTTACAATTTTATTATACGTATAAATTTATTATTTGTTGTTGTTCTTAAGATATAGCTGGGTGAGAATTCGTGAAATCGCACAGCAAAAAAAAAATTATCTGAGTTCTTCGCGAAACCATAACAGATTGACAGCCATTTGACAAGCAACATTTTCTGTATACTAAATTTTTTTTTAAACTTAGTTTTAAACTTTCTTTTTTAAACCAAAGTTTAGCGTTACTTCTGGGTAAAATTTGAATAACTTAGGAACCATTGCTCCGATTTTATCGATTTAAAGAGCATTATGACGTAAATTTGACGAGCTTTTATAACTTCATAAAATATTCAATACCCTTTTATGTATTTTATTTAGTAAATTGAAAATACAAATTTTGAGGTTAGATAAAATTGGGTTCGCCGCCTCAGAAAAAAAAATAAAAAATTTCATAGGGAGATATAAATATCACGAATATAATTCCGTTTTTAATTTTTTGGGATCGGCACAATCATAAAAGTTGCAGCGAAAAAGGTGACCCTATGTGCAGCACTACTCGGTGTAATCATCAAAAGCAAACGCAAATAGTACTCTTTCAGCTAACTGAGAAACTATGAGTAAAGCTATGCATACGTTTTTCTTTTGTACTGAATTTGCTATATTTATCCTTATTTACTTACACATAGGTATTTTGTTTCAAAATTCGTTTCTGTGATGTTTATTTACATTATTTAAAAGTTTACAGGCAATAGAGAATACACAAACATGTATAAATATACAATAATTCAAAAATAATAGATGAATATGTTTTTATATAAATACTAGCAGCATATTTTATTTGTGACGTACTCTTTCGAAAATGAAGTTTCTCGACATAAAATGCGACAGTTATCTTGCGGTACAAATGAATGGTACTTTCGAGTACTCTGAATAACTTTTGCTGCCTTGAACCTGACTTTTAGACAATTTTCTTCGTTGTTATAATCATCATTAGTGCTGTATCCAAAGGAAATGTTGTTAAAAAAACCGACCGCCCATTCGTATAGCTCCTTCGCGTTCGTTATTTGGTTGTCCCTTGGTCTCTGAGAACTAACTCTGGAAGCGTGCCTCTTAACCGTGCCACCCAACCCATCACACGGACCTTTTCCATGCGATGTAGCAAAAAAATGCCACTCCACATCCAAGTTAAAATCTGGTTTGAAATAAACAACATTTATAAGATTTGACTTATTTTTATACTGGGAACCAGCGCCGTCGGAAAAAAAGAAAAACTTCTTTACATTATTTGGACCGAATTTTCTTTTCAAATAAGTTATCATATACTTGTTAAACAAATATACAGCCACAGCATCGTGCTTATTGCACTCCGAAATAATAACGCAGTTTTCATGATTTATGAGTCCCTCATGATCCAGATAGTATATAACGTAAGGGTGGACCGTTGCTTGGTCAATCGTCCAATCATAGGATTGAACAGCATCCTGAACCTTAACCGAATAGTTTTCCGCAAAATCCAAAGCAATGAGATATTCACCTTGTTTTAAGTTTTGTTTTACAGAGTTGTAAAAAGCTGTCTGTGTTTTAGCAACATAAGAATGTTTTAAGTACGCTGGTATATCGTGTTGAAGCTTTTTTAAAAATTGCTCTGCTGTTTCTTTTAATGTTACAAGTTGGCATCTAGTTGTATGATTTTGTTCAATTTAACTTTAACACGTGAACATTTTGCTTACCTGTCTGTGGTTGTCCATTGTTTGTACAAAATATTTGAAATTCCATGGTTTTGACAATACAAGATCATCTTTTCACAAATTTCGGCAGGTCCGGAGCATTTTTCACAATTAAGCAAGTTACATTCAGGCCTTTGTTCCTTGCAAACGGATGAATTGAAAATAGTAGCGAGAGAAAAGGGAGTGAGATTTCTTTTGGCATGTTGTATCTCATGATTTAAAGCAAATATTTTAAATTCCATATTTTTATGAATTTTGCATACGGAAACGGTATGCGATCCACTCGGTCCTACAGGTATGCAAAACCGGGGTCTTAACTTTGTGAAAAGTGAAATACTAACTGAAATATTTGGATATTTTGTACAGAAACGTTTATGCAACTCCTTTAAATCCCCCAGTAGTAGTCGTTTTTGAACCAGTTGCCGCTTTCCATTGACAACTACGGAAACGCAGTCTTTTTTACCCGGCATTATTCGGCAACATTCGTCAGACTGGTAAAAGTCCTCAATCTGCTTGACGACGGTATTTAATCATTTTCGCCCTCTTTTCCTTGGAACAGAAGTGCAATATCCTGACATTTTTCGGACTTTTTTTACAACACGGGCCATGTGGAAGGATACATTGCACTTTCTTTGAATTTGACGAATGCTCCAATGTGCTGGAACTGTACTCAAAATCTCTATTCTTTTATGCTTATTGCCCTGTTTAGTTAGCGCCAATTTTATATCATCTGATATGTCCTTGACTTCGGAACATTCAAAGTTTTGTAAAGCTTTTTTAGGGCTCGCAAATGATGCTACAAAGAACACAATCCATTTATGTACATAAAATAATTAATACATAGCTATAAAGTGCTTTCATCAAACCTTTACCTTGAAAAGAAGGATCGCGAGTCTCATCGTCGTTTTCAGCTTCGTCAATTAACTCAAGTTCATTCTTGTGACATTGTGCCACTTCTGAAATAGTTTTGGTTTTCAATTGTTTTCTACATATATCACAAATATAGCTTCCAACAAGTTTTTTGAATTTATCTCCCCATTTAACACTGACTTGTCTTAAGGTGTTTAATTTGCGGTTGTGCTTGTCCTTTTTAAATGGATTGCAGCATTTTTTACCCGGCATTTTGAACATTTAACACTAGATACCCTTTTTAATACTTTGAAAAAAAAATGAGGCAATTAGAAAAATAAAATAGATAGACAAATAAACCATCGCCAATTACTCTAAAACTAAAAAATATAAATTGCCTTACTCAATACCTCAGCTTGCTGGTCGTATATTATTTTAATGCGTATGCTTTTGATGATTACACCGAGTAGTGCCGCACATAGGGTCACCTTTTTCGCTGCAACTTTTATGATTGTGCCGATCCCAAAAAATTAAAAACGGAATTATATTCGTGATATTTATATCTCCCTATGAAATTTTTAATTTTTTTTTCTGAGGCGGCGAACCCAATTTTATCTAACCTCAAAACTTGTATTTTCAATTTACTAAATAAAATACATAAAAGGGTATTGAATATTTTATGAAGTTATAAAAGCTCGTCAAATTTACGTCATAATGCTCTTTAAATCGATAAAATCGGAGCAATGGTTCCTAAGTTATTCAAATTTTACCCAGAAGTAACGCTAAACTTCGGTTTAAAAAAGAAAGTTTAAAACTAAGTTTAAAAAAAAATTTAGTATACAGAAAATGTTGCTTGTCAAATGGCTGTCAATCTGTTATGGTTTCGCGAAGAACTCAGATAATTTTTTTTTTGCTGTGCGATTTCACGAATTCTCACCCAGCTCCCATACAATCGATTGTTTTGATAAACGAATTTTGAGCTTTAACTTCTGAAATGAAATAATACACTTTCTCGTCTTTTGCACTTATTACGTAATGTAATGTGGTTCTTAAAATCTAGAGGATTGGACTAATGCAACAAATAGTCTCCATACAATCGATTGTTCAGATAAAACGGGTTTGGGCTATAACTCTTGCAATTTAATAGATAACAACGTCAAATTCCCTAGAGTTCATAGTTATTGTAAATAAGGATCCGAAAGTGACAATCCCGATTCGTATTCATGCAAGATATAAAGCCTTTTGTACCTTCAAATACAGCGATCTCCATTTTTGTTTTTTTTTTTTACTTTTTTCCCTTTTTTTCCATTTTTTCCCCTCTTCATTTGTATTTCCAAACAATAAAATACGCTAATCCCATTTCATGCGCACTTGACTCTGTAATCTCTTATTTACCTACTGCAATTTATATTATTTGTTGTTGTTTACGCTTGGTTTGATTACATGTTTTGACCTACTAAACGAGCAAATGATGCATGCTGCGCTTTGTCGAGATTTCATTCAATATAACCAAGCCAGCCAAACATTTCCGTTGCACCTTCCATCAACTGCGCGCAGTCTCAATCGACACCGTTGCAAGTTATGCAGTCTGTCTTAGGTTTTGTTTTTGGCTTCAAATTCGCCATCTGTTGGCTGCACTGACTGTTGACTTATATTAGCCTTTTTGTTGTTGAAATGATTTTATTTTTCGTTTCCATTGCGTTTTGATCTCAAATTGGTACGTCGCACATGCGCAGCCTTTACTGACACCTTGCGGACCGCTTTGCTCACTCTCGCAAGCTTCATTTAAATTTTAGGGTGTGTTTAGTGTGTAATTTTTCACGTGATTTGTGCTGCTCCAGAGATTAAGCAGGACGGTTGTCGTTTTCTTCTTTGGCTGTTATTTCTTTTTTCGGTTTTTTATACCGAACTTTGTTGCAATTATTATAACGTCTTTACTAACTAACTTCATGCAGAATAAAAAGACATGACATCTGTGAGTTTTAGTCTGAAATTTTAATGATACCAATTGCAATCAAATTCTGAGATTTGAAAATATACAGGTGGAATGCAAATAATAGACTTTAAATGTTTTGTCAATTGTCGAACTTCCATTTGGGATTTTAAAAATTGATCCGTGCGCCACCTAGCGAAATTTTGTTAATCAAGTATTGCATTGGGTTCTGAACTACGTGACAAGTTTCAAGAGTCTACCTCATCAGGAAGTTACTCAAAAATCGATCCAAGATTCCCCTAATTTTTCGGCGATTTTAATTAGTCTAGATAAGGGCGCCATCTAGCTGACAGGATTGTACAGGGTTTTGCATGACATTTCATTGTTGATCAATGTGTCAAGTTTGAATGCTTTAGCTTAACGCGAAGTTATATAAAAATCAATCGCAAAAAACTAAGTTTTAAATAAATTTTCCGTATATCTCGATCAGTGTGCCATCTAGCGGATATTTTTTTTATTGATTCCGAAAATTCGTATGGAAATGAGCGGACAAACAAGAAAGGGACTTAATATAAGGGTAGTGAAATGGCTTTTAGGCTGAGCGTTTTCCCACCTGATGTATTGGTTATTGTTGTTTTAAAGACTGTCAAAAGCATATAAGCCTAGTTTGGGAGCATACTTCCCAAGAGAAAGGTTTTGGTCTGATACGAATACTTGACTTTCTGGTACATATATCCTTCTTCCAACCAAATATGATGCCATTAACGTTCCTCCACCCGACCACGATGATGTACAAATATCAATGGTCCGATTAAACAAAATAAAAACCCGATCGCTGACAGATGTTCGGGTTCATGCCCTGCGTGAGGATTATAATCCAAGTGTTCTCTCTTCAATCAAAAGTAGGGAGGTCCTGCAAACTTGTTCTATCCAGCGTATTGAAAGGCTGGATATTGAAATGGCATCCTGGCACTGACTTAGTGAGGCTACGGATAGGTGGAAGCGTTTGCAGCCCTGCAGAGTAGCAAGGAGTCTGTGGCCTACCTACAACGAAACACGCACGTTCTTCGAGCCTTCTGAGTGTGAACAGCAGGGACCTTTTCAGATTAGTTGCGGTGCTCACTAGCCATTAGACTGTGATTGGGACGCACGCCTCGTGGATGGGTTTGGAACACAACACCTCGTGCCGTAGTTGCCACCTCCCGGGGGTGGAAGAGACGGTCGAGCACCTGCTGTGCGATTGTCCAGCGCACTGCCGGAGCTGAATGAACCTTTGCGAGCTTGGACATATCAAACCTGGGGAGCTTTTAAAATTTTTGAACTCAAGGTAATGGATATACACAAAATTGCCTCCTAGACCCTTGAGATCTTGCCAGCATTCTGCAGGCATTTACTCCAGCAGAACTGTAATTTGAACCCCGAAAAGAAAAAAAGAACCACGAAAAGAAAAAAGAACAACTAGGCCACTGGGCTTCAAGGCATTCTAGCCGAAGCCATCAAAGAAACAGCAAAAAACGCTCCGGAGGTCCTGCTGGATATGTACCTTTATTAAATTTCTTAGCAACTAGGGACTATCACACACGCAACACGGCTTCAGATCTGGAAAGAGCACTTTAGCAGCAATGGTGGATATCCTTACTAACGTAGAGGCAGTACAAGAAAAAATTAACAAAAAAAAATAGTTCTTCTTGCAATCTTAGATGAGAAAGAATTTTAAGAGCTCCAGTTAGACAGATATTCCAAATGCCTTAAAGCAATTGTTTCAGAGCCCATGGTTCCTACGGTGCGTTATCAGAAGCTAACTATCTGTGGAAGGTTAATTTCATTTTGGTCCAACATAATTGGAAATGCCAGTTCCCTAGGGCTTCCGTTAGAAGAAATCACAGTTCTCGGTAAAGAACGTGCCCATCAGGCATGACGAAATATTGTTACAAACAAAAACAACAACAATAGATGTTAAGACATGGAACAATGGCAATCAAAGTTGATATTGTCATATGAAAATTTTTGAAATCATCAGAATCGTAGTAACAAACAAAGAAAGCACACACAGAGGAAAAAAGCGGCACTTGGGGGCAGGCATACTTAGTGCTAAAGGATCAACTATGTCTATAATAGAACTAGACATTTTTTTTTACAAAATTATTTTAAAATGTTATCTATGCAAAATGTAAAGTATAAGTTTTCTTCTTATATTAATTTTGTTTTATGTAATGTTTCCTTTGTAATAGTTAAATTCAGACTGATGTACTACCTAAAAGGCTTAGCCTTACTTGTAAAATGAATACAATAATAATTTGCGAATAGAAAAAAAAAACAGTTATTATTCTTAGGGTGCGAACCGAGGAAGCGCTGAAAGCCGAACCGAGACTGTCAGTGCGATAGAGATCGTCAGTGCGATAAAACTGATTACATACAAGTCAATACAAATAACCTTGTGTACGAGTATAACACAGTGAACGTCGATAACAGCCGAGAGCGAAGCCGATGAGTGCGAGAAAACAGTTTCAAAGTGTTTTGCGCGCTTTTTTGCATTGTTGATGTTTACTTTTCAGCGTGCAGTCGTGTTTTTTAATAGTATAAAAATAAATGGATATCGGATCTTAAATCGTTATATAATTTTTAGTGTAGTTGGATGTTTTCCAAATTCTTTGTGTTAATAATTGCATTAATCACACTAGGAGAAGCAAAATACTCTTCATCAGATTAATCCATTACCGTGTATAGCAATTTTATAAACACAAATGAACAACAAGACTAAATGACATAAAAGCAAAACACGTGGAATAAACAGAATTTCAGCGCTGATTCTCGCATCCACTGTGTTATATACAAATTTTCTTCTCGCATGAAAATAAGCGTCAATAAGCTCGGCTCAGCTCCGCTCGGCATCAGCGCTCACTCTGTTCGCAACCTTAGCCTTGAGCTCATTTGTAGTTAGGAATATTTAAGAAACAAAAATAGATAACTCGAGTGCGGTAAAGCGCGTGTACATGATTATGATGTTTGTACGCGCATCACTCAGTAACTGCTGTATAAAGTTGAATACAGTTTTCACCTCTGTATTGTTAGAAGTGTAGCCTGAAACATAGGGTCCATTTATTCTGTGTTACTGGATCCACTGATTTGATTTTACTCCGTCCCGAAGCCTCGCATAACCATGGCTATCTCTAATGAATACACTATTTCGCATTTCTTTACATTACCAAAAATATGTGCCACTTTGCCGATATTTCATTAAAAAAATGTATTAAATATTTTCACAACAGTCACTATATACGATTTCAATTAAACTTGGGCGCTCAACAAGTTTTCTATACCGCCAAAAATATTTTAGATATACATAAATACCATCGGCAACACTTACTAACAGCTTCAAATGCAATTCCAATGCCAACTCCAATTTAAATTTAAATACCAAAACGCTAATTAACGCATAATTAAGCAACTGTCAATAATTTATCATTGGCCTTACAATTGGCAAACAATTTCATTTGCGCGGCCATAATTGGTTTCAACGACGATCAACAGCTATTTACATCCAAAATCGAGAGGGAAAACAACAACAAATGCAATAATATTAGCAAATATAACAACTGAAAGAAATAACAACAAAAAAACACAATCATTTAATATAAAAATACAATCGGTCAGCAATAGCCACCTAATAATTTACAAAACACCAACAAATTTCATTAAAAGAGCAGGAAAACTAAGAAATCGCAATTGACGATTGACATCTCATGGAATAGTTCGCTTGCTGCAGCAACAAGCAGGCAACAACAACGACGCAAGGAACCAAAAACTGCAAGAATTTCTATGGAAGCTGAAATAGAGCTAAAAGCAGGAAAAACCTAGAGTATTGCGAGAGGAAGAGGTGAAAAAAAGAACCTAAATAAGATAAACGAAATGAAGAAGAGGCAACAAAACAAGAGCGCTGCACACACACACACTTGCTGGTTGCGCTTTGGTATGGTTGTTGTCTATGCTGCAGTTCTTCCGCTTGTGGCATGCAAAGTATGCAGTATGCAGCAGCAACGTGAAACCAAACAACCGTTTGCGTGCAACATCAACCAACGCTAATTGGCACCAAATATGGGCAGCATGCCTCAAAAGCGCGAAACCGAAAGACGAGGAATTACGTTGTGGTAGATTTCAACAAAGTCCAGCGAGTCCATTAATACATGTATAAACTTATGTAGCAATTTTTTGTAGCAGGGTTTCAAAAAACACCTAGAAAGGCAGTAAAAACCATTTCGAACATTAATGCCCGGTGCTCCAGTCGTTGGCTAAGCTCACTATAAACTAAGTTTGCTTAAACTAGGCATAAATGTAAACTCCAGTTAAACTGCAGAGCGGGTTTTCAGTGAGAGTTTAAGGCCGCTTTTAAGATTTGCTTTTTATACGGCAACATTGGTTTTTTTTTATCTGGATACGGCAACAGCTGACATTCAACGCCATTGCTTCTCCTCAGTATTGTAATAGTGAGGATTTCGCTTATTTCTGCATCACTATAATCCATTCCGTCAGTTGATATATCCATTATTTAATTAAATATAAAAATATTGTCCTTTTTTAATTGCGTTCAGTTTAATGTTTCACAACCAAAACAGTAAAATATGCAAACAGCTGATAGGTTAACTAGAGTTTAACCCTGCCAGATCGGCCGCTTAAACTACGTTTAAACTTCGTTTAAAGTTGACTGAAACGCTGCGTAACAAGTTTAAGCTTATTTTAACTGACAAATTGAGTTGAAATTTTACTGAAAACCCGGGCCTAAAAGAAAGCGTTTATATATTTTGCTATTTTGAACGAAGGCCGTTGCAATACTAGTAAAATGTATGACAAATTAGCTTAGACAAAAACCTCTTTATGCCTTTTACGTACATAGACCAAGGTATTAAGCGAGTGCACTCTGTTGGCGAGTAGCGTTGAGCGTGCACTTCTGCAGTTTGTGAATAAAGAGATTATATATATAGTACATATCTTATATGTAAATAGACAAGATGAATGCAATGTGGAACCGTTTTCTGCTAAACTATAATTCTAAGGTATACAAATTATATATGTATAGATAGGAAATTTTGAGGTGTACTTTTATCCGTAAATAAAAAAAATTTAAAAAATCATTTTAATATAAAAAATTTTACATAAAAGTCACACTATTACACATTCACTTATTCACACTATAGAGCCGCTGTTGTGTGAGTAAATATGTCATGCACGATTTTGTATTACTCGTGTGATCGGCTCTCACTGTGAATGCGAAGAGTTGGTAGTGGACCAATGAACAACAAGCATTCGCACTACAGCGCAGCTGTTCTGTGAGTAAACGTGTCGTGCATTTTTGCTTTAGTTGTTTTTATTGCATTGATCACTGATCTCCTGAGAGCACGAAAAGTTGCTTTGTTGGAGACATAAACAAGCAATTTCAAATATGAGCAAATATGTAAACTTCATTACTGCTACCTACAAACAGGGGTTCTTTCTTCTTCTTTAAATGGTCATCTAACCGCCTGGGCGATTTTGACCGTCCAACATAGCTCGCCAGTCGTTTCTTCGTTGCGCCAACTGGCGCCAATTGGAAACACCGCGGGATCGCAAATCGGTCTCCACTTGGTCCTTCCATCGGAGTGGTGGTCTCCCTCTTCCTCTGCTTCCACCGGCGGGTGCCGATAAGAATACCTTCTGGGCTGGAGCATCTTCGCTCATTCGCACTACGTGGCCTAGCCAGCGAAGCCGCTGTGTTTTAATTCGCTGAACTATGTCGGCGTCTGCGTAAAGTTCATACAGCTCATCATTAAATCTTCTTCGGTACTCGCCGTCGCCAACGCGTAGAGGTCCACAAATCTTTCGAAGAACCTTTCTCTCGAATACTCCCAGAGCCGCCTCATCAGATGTTGTTAGTGTCCACGCTTCTGCACCATATAGCAGGACGGGTGCGATGAGTGACTTGTAGAGTGTTATTTTCGTTCGTCGAGAGAGGAATTTACTTTTCAATTGCCTACTCAGTCCGAAGTAGCATTTGTTTGCAAGAGTGATTCTTCGTCGGATTTCTAGGCTAACATTATTGTTGGTGTTAATGCTGGTTCCCAGGTAAACGAAGTCCTTTACTATTTCGAAATTATTGCTGCCAACAGTGGCTTGGTTGCCAAGGCGCGAATGCGCTGACTCTTTGCATGATGACAGAAGGTACTTCGTTTTGCCCTCGTTCACCACCAATCCCATTTTCTCCGCTTCTTTTTCTAATTTGGAGTAAGCAGAAGTTACGGCGCGGTTGTTAAGGCCAATGATATCAATATCGTCATCATATGCCAACAGTTGCACGCTTTTATAAAATATTGTTCCAGCGCGGTTAAGTTCTGCAGCTTGTATTATTTTCTCCAGCATTAAATTAAAGAAATCACACGATAGGGGGTCACCCTGTCTGAAACCTCGTTTAGTTTCGAACGGCTCGGAGAGGTACTTCCCAATTCTGACCGAGCTGGCGGTGTTGCTCAAGGTCATTTTGCATAGCCGTATAAGTTTTGCGGGGAAACCAAATTCAGACATAGCGGCATATAGGCAGCTCCTTTTCGTGCTATCGAAAGCGGCTTTAAAATCAACAAAGAGATGATGCGTGTCGATTCTTTTTTCACGGGTTTTTTCCAAGATCTGGCGTATTGTAAAAATCTGGTCGATGGTAGATTTACCAGGTCTGAAGCCACACTGATAAGGTCCAATCAGTCTGTTCACATCAGGCTTCAGTCTTTCGCACAATACGCTTGATAGGACCTTATATGCGATATTCAAAAGGCTGATTCCGCGATAGTTGGCGCAGTTTGCAGGATCGCCCTTCTTGCGGATTGGGTAGAGAACACTTAGATTCCAATCTTCAGGCATGCATTCATCCGACCAAATTCTGCATAGAAGCTGATGCATGCGCCTTACCAGCTCCTCGCCTCCGTGTTTGAATAGCTCAGCAGGCAAACAAACAGGGTTTACAAAAACAAAATAAATGATTACTCATAAAGAGTATTACACACCGAAGTGTGCTTTGTATTTGTGGTTGGGTATGTGTAAATTGAAATAAAGTAAAGTAAAATAAAATAAAATAAATTAAATAAGATTAAAAAAAATAAAACAAAGTTTATTAAAATAAAGTGAAGGGAAAGACAGTAAAGGTAAGGAAAGGAAAGGAAAGAAAAGAAAGGGAATGGAAAGGAAAGTAAAGAAAAGTAAAGGAAAGGAAAGGAGGGGAATGGAAGGAAAAGGAAAGGAAGGGTACGGAAAGGGAAGAATAAAATAAATTCAAAATAGAGACTGCAGATAATAAAAGAAGAAATCAAGGAAAACGAAAATATGTTAGAGGAAAGGACCGACAGAGAAAGGAAGGGGAAAAGGCAGATGAAAAGTACAGCAAATAATGAAAATAAAATAAAGTTTAGTGGTTGAATTTCAACCACTGGGCGTTCTCTAGTAAAATTAAAATCTCAACTTTCGTTAGAGCAAAACAGACGATCTACTAGGCTGATTTTTTAAATTAAAATTTTAAAATATCATACTCCTGCCATAATAGGACATAGGATATTTTTTTACTTAAAAATTTAATAAAAAAAATTTGTTTAATGCCAAGTGTTTCATTTATCAATGATCTACGCATTGACATATTGTTTGCCAATCAAACGCTTGTGCTTAGAGAGCTCAGCTAGCGCAGCTACAAAAATATAAGTTTGCAGCCAGCGCCTAGGAAGAGCAATACATATATGGACGACGCAGAGCGATATCCCAGCTAACCATATTCGGAGCGCTCCGAAATAATGCTGTAAAAAGAGTCCGTAATTTGAGCTTCTTAGGAGTGTTTTTTAGTAAACATCAAAAACCCGACTTCTTTATGAAGATTCACGGAGCCTTGGGAGAAGAAATAAACATTGTAGCGCGGAAAAACTGCAAGGTTCAATTATATTAGAGCATTTTCTGAAGATTATTTTTTTATTCAACCGTAAATAATCTATTTTGGAAGCCAAGAGAAGCGCATTTAAAATTAAACAAAATTAATAGATTTTTTTAATGTATTTAGTGTTTCTATAAGTTTTAAATGAAAAATGTATACTCTTAGATACTAACTTTCACAAATATTTTATATAGAATTTTTTTTTTTCAATTAAGAGGTAATAGCATTATTATTTAAAAATTATATAAGCAAAACTTTATAGACCCTTGGAAGGATATGAACCGTGTGTCATTACAGTCGTATGCTCTACCCACTGAGCTACGACGCACACAAAAATGTGTAGAGAAAAATTCAATGACTTGAAAAAACTTTCAAAAATAAACGAAAGGAATTAAAAAAATTTTAGATATTTTTTTCAGTTAAGTTTTAACTCTTAACCGCATTAAGTTGAAAATTTGTGTAGGTAATTGAAAGGTTTGAAATTTATTACAAACATTTTTTTTTAAATTGTGTAAACCGACGAATGGTTTAAAATTTAGGCTCAAATTTTTAACCGTGTATGAGAATTTACCTCTATAATCTCATTTACTTAACAATCATTAAATCATTGAGAATTTTGACATCACATCTACCAGCTACACTCTCACAATAGAGTACCGAAGTGCGTAAAAGCATTGAGCATGTAAAATTATTGAGTCACAATTTCGTGGAAAAGTACACTCAACACTCGCATCATTGGTAAATAAACATTTATTGATGCTTGAGCCCTATATTCTAAGGAACGTTTTCTCTAGTAAAAAAAAAATAAATTTTTGTATAAAAAAAATGTGTTTACCAATCAGAGAAAATGTAAACCTTATTATAATATGAAATGCTTGAAATTTGGTACTTTGGTAGCCCTTTGCCTATATTAATACCTGCTGGGGATCTCTGATACTTATTTGAAAGCTTCAATGCGAGTAAAGCCGCGTTGAGAAAGCTGGTATAACATACTAGTTATTATTTTGCAATGCGGTTACAAAAGATTACGGCTTATATTGCTGTAAATGAGCGGTTCATACGTACAAATATATCAGGCGGAAGAGCAAGCTAGTTATGGCAAAAAAAACCGAGGGCGTTTTGCGTCCCTGGAACAGCTCAACAGCCTCCTGCATAGAGAATGCCAAAGTGGCGTACGCGCTTTACTGATAAAAATGAAATCGAAATATGTCAATATATGACAAAATACTTGAACTCGTTATTGAGCCAATACCAACGTACTCTATTTTTCATGCGGCTTCCCCTGCAGCTAATCAAGTTTAATGCAAGTCGAAACACTTGAAAGGCGTTGCTTTGTTCTTCAGCAAAATATTTCATTACTTTTCGAGTGATTTGAGAAAGAGCAACGATTTAATTAGTTCGAAGAATGGCAGGTCTTTGTGTGCAATAGTTAAGAGGTTTAAGACAATTTTTGTTTTTTGAAAGAAAATTCGTAATTTTGATGTGCTTAAAGGTTTATTATGGGATCAATTGCACGTAAGAACGTATTATCATCCATTTTCTTGAGGATCTTGTGGCTTTGCCGGTTGACAATTGAATCTACGGCTTGAGAATGCAAGAATACAAAATATTCGGCACCCGAACATAAAGCAGAATTGCAGGCCGAACTACAACGAAGCTGAAATTTAAATACTGGAGAAACGAGCAGCGAATAAACCCGAAATTGGAACCGAATACAGAACTATAACAGGAATTATAAGCAGAACAGGAACCGTATTTTTTGAATAAGAGACAAAAATTGGGCCGAATGCGAAACTAAAACCTGATATAAGAGCCGAGACCAAAGAAAAAACCGTTATCAGAATAAAATTAAATTAACAACCGGAACCAGGAACGTAATTGGTGTTGCGTACTTCATCAAACGAACGAAAGCGAAACCGGGGGGGAAATTGAAATTGGAAATAAAAGCGATACTGCAATCGAAACCGGAAAGATGATGAAACGAAAGTAAAACTGGAACCGAAACCATAATCAGAATCGTAATCGGGTTGTTCAACTGAAACTAAAACTGAAACTGTGACCGAAACCGGAACATAATATTAAACAGGATCTCTAGCGAATCCAAACCAAAAACCGGAAACAAAGGCGACACTTCAACCGAATGCGGGACAAAATGGTGAAAATAGAGCGCACATTATTATCAGAAACTAGTCGGACCCTTACACTTAAACCAAAATTGTTACTGAACCGAAACCGAACCCGGAACCGAATCTCGACCAAAACCCGAAAACAAAACCAAACTAGGTCCAAAAACAGAATCTGGACCGTAAACGAAATTTTATACATAAGCCTAAATGAAAACTGGGACTTATTTGAAAACCGGACTTATTCGAAAACCCGACCAAAAACCGGAAACAAAAACAAAACTTAGACCGAAAACAGAATCAAAACCTTGAACGAAATTTTTTACGGAAGCCAAAGCCGGAACTGGAAACGAACCCGACACGGGAACTTAATACGAAATCCACTCGGAACCGAAGAAGAACAAAACCCGAAAGCAGAAGCGATACTGCAAACCCGAAAACAAACAAAAATCCCGACAAATAACCGGGGGGAAAAAAAAACTACACCCGAAAACTAAGTCAGAACCGTAATCGAAATTGTATACGGGAACCAAAATGGAAATTGGGTCCGTATCGAAAATCGGAACCGGAACTTTATACGAAATTCACTCGGAATCGAATAAGAACCAAAAATCGGAATACGAAATTCACTCGGAATCGAATAAGAACCAAAACTCGGAAACAGAGCCGATACTGCGACCGAATTCGGGACAAAACGGTGAAACTGAAGTCGACACTATTACCTGAAATTTAATCGAAACCTTATGCTGAAACCAAACATGATACTGAACCGAAATCGAACCCGGAACCGGATCCCGACCAGAAACATAATAAAATTTTCTTTAGCAGACATTCAAGAAAAATTGATAGGGGTGGTCGTTATTGAGCCAATAGATTCCAAAGTAGTTTTCAGAATTTTTGTCTGTCTGTCTGTATGTTTTGCGTGCGCATCACTCAAAAAATTTTAAACAAAATTGAGTGAAACTTGTTTAGTTGCATTACTTAACGTATAATTTAAAGTTCAAGATATGAGATTTTTTGATAACTCTTCCGGTTTCGGAGTTATCGACCAATATGTGAACCAAGGTGACCCAAAAAATGTTAGTACAATATGTAAACAAAAGCTGTAAATGAGTGCTGCAATAAGCGATGTGTTTAAGTTCCATATCTCAACTGGTTTCGGAGATCTAATAATTAAAATCGAACTTAGTCTGTTATAAGTTGTGGAACGCAGTGTAGCGTGGCTGGGTTTTATGGTCGATGAGAAAGTTAGAAACGATTTAGCAACTAACATTTACCAAAACCGATGTATTCTCAGGTTTCTTACGCGATTTTTTATTTTTTATTTTTATTTATTTATTTTTCTTTTTTTTGCCCTCCAATATTTTTATTTATTTATTTAATTTATGAGAGTAGTACAAAGTAAGACATAAGTAAGTCTTTTAATAGTACTTCAATGTTTAATAAATTTAACAACTATTAATTTCTTTATTAGGTACTTAAAAACTATATAAATGCAGTTTTTCTTAGCATAGCAACAGATTTCGTGAGAATATTATAGAAAGAAATTAGAATTTAAGATAAATTTAATTTACTGAACTATTTACAGCATCACTCTGCTAACAATTCGTAAAAGGTTAACACAAGTCTTGAGCTTTATTACTTCCAAAACCTACAAAAATCTTTGCTGTAAATATTCTCCTCTGTCATACCAAAGTCATAGAAGGCGCTCATTAGCCGAACTCTACATTCCCACTGCAGCACCAAAGGGACCTACTGCTCCATGTGTGTATACCGAAGACTGCCTGAATATGACTCCAATAATGTCAACGTCAAAGTTAGCCGCATTGCATTAGCAAGCAGACGCAGGACAAGTAAAGCACAATCAACAAGTTAGCGGCAAAACCAAAAATGGACACAAAATCTCATCAACTTTGCCATTTTCGTTATGATTTTCCGTTGAAAGTCAATGAAGATGCCGGAGAGTTACCAATTGCAGCTCAACTTGGTATGTTGCAAGCAGTACTTCCATGGTAACGCGTTGCAGAACAGAGGAAATGCCTGTGAAAGAATGCCAAAGTCCACTACGCCAGGTAGTGAATCAGTGCTGCAAACGCGCTTCATGGTTGGTGTTGCTTTGTTTTAACCAAAACGAGTGGAAAGAATGCTTAGCATGCAACAACGGTACACGTAGAGTGTTGCATGTGCAAGTGACGTGCAGGGTATGCGCGTGTGAGAAGTGGCCGGTGTGTGAATACGTGGCGGGAATCGCATTGGAGGTACTGAGTGTGCGTTGTGTGCTGCGCATGCGCTGCAAGTAGCATGAAACTGTCACATTAATTGGTTGTCGTTAGCGGTGTTGTTTGTGGCTGTTTTTGTTTTTGTGCGCATTTCGATTTCAACAATCAAAAGTTGTTTTTGTTGTGTGCTGTGTTGTTTTTGTTCGACGAAGATGCAACCATGAAATGTTTTCACAACTTAAAACACCTACAAAAATGCAAGCACGCATGCGCTAAAAGTGAAATACACTGATTGGCTACTCCAACGTCCAATTTCACAAATTAACCGCATAACGATTGCGTGCGCATATTTTCGAAAGTGATTTCGATTTCGGGTTTATTTTGGTTTTAAATGCAATTACATTGAATTGGATTTATTAAGCGGCGGTAGTTATTTTCTTGATTACAGCCAAAGTTGTGGGTTCGTGCCACTTTGTTCTCTAGCTAGCTTAAGTCTCCGGCTGTCTGCGTCTGCTTGGAGTGCGTTGATAGGCGGCGTCTTTGTATTAGCGCAGCTCGGCCCAAACCCTTCAAGTTTGTTTTGCCAGCGCTGTTATATTTATTATGCAGCCAACATCTTTTGACGTTTTCCCTTTGAATTTATTGCCCTTTTTTGTTTGTTACTTTTTTAGCGATTTTTTCTTTTGTATTCTTTTTTTTTTTTTGAGTAATTTGCCACATATTTTGCAGCTCGTTAAGTCTTGAAATTTACATTTTTGTTGATTGGAAATTTTTTTTTTGTACTTTTTATTTTCCAATTTGTTGGGTTTTGCAGTTTTACATTAAATTCCCTCCCCTTTCTCTTTACATTTCAATAGTTTTATTTGTTCCAATTGTTTTTGAGTGCCTTTTAATTGTCAGTTTTATTTTGTGATCGGTAAAATATAGGACACTTTCACTCGATTTTATTTTATTTGGAACAAAAAGCATTACCATTCTATTTTATCTTTATCCAATGGAAAAATGTAATATATACAATTTTTTTTTCTCAACACATATTTTTGACTCACGACAAAACCATATTTTCTCTAGCGTTCCCCAGTAGAACCAGCGATCATCGTTTCATTAATCCCGGAATACTGCCTTGAAGTATAGGGAGTAAATACTTCTGTGTATTACTAAATAATTTTGTGTACTCCATTTTAGCATTGCATGAATCAATATCGAGTAATAGGATAGTTTTGGACAATTTTAGAAAACCTCCTAGGACAGTAATGAGGAAAACATTTCACATTCCTTCTAAACGGTCCATGAAAGCTCTTTGGAGAATCATGCCTCAAGCCTTATACAGAAGCAAATGAAGAGTACTATTTTAAAACTCATAAGCGAGCAATCCCGGAATACTGCCTTGAAGTATAGGGAGTAAATACATCTGTGTATTACTAAATAATTTTGTGTACTCCATTTTAGCATTTCATGAATAAAAATCCTGTAATGGGTTCGTTTTGGACAATTTTAGAAAACCTCCTAGGACAGTAATGAGGAAAACATTTCACATTCCTTCTAAACGGTCCATGAAAGCTCTTTGGAGAATCATGCCTCAAGCCTTATACAGAAGCAAATGAAGAGTACTATTTTAAAACTCATAAGCGAGCAATCCCGGAATACTGCCTTGAAGTATAGGGAGTAAATACATCTGTGTATTACTAAATAATTTTGTGTACTCCATTTTAGCATTTCATGAATCAAAATCCTGTAATGGGTTCGTTTTGGACAATTTTAGAAAACCTCCTAGGACAGTAATGAGGAAAACATTTCACATTCCTTCTAAACGGTCCATGAAAGCTCTTTGGAGAATCATGCCTCAAGCCTTATACAGAAGCAAATGAAGAGTACTATTTTAAAACTCATAAGCGAGCAATCCCGGAATACTGCCTTGAAGTATAGGGAGTAAATACATCTGTGTATTACTAAATAATTTTGTGTACTCCATTTTAGCATTTCATGAATCAAAATCCTGTAATGGGTTCGTTTTGGACAATTTTAGAAAACCTCCTAGGACAGTAATGAGGAAAACATTTCACATTCCTTCTAAACGGTCCATGAAAGCTCTTTGGAGAATCATGCCTCAAGCCTTATACAGAAGCAAATGAAGAGTACTATTTTAAAACTCATAAGCGAGCAATCCCGGAATACTGCCTTGAAGTATAGGGAGTAAATACATCTGTGTATTACTAAATAATTTTGTGTACTCCATTTTAGCATTTCATGAATCAAAATCGTGTAATGGGGTAGTTTTGGACAATTTTAGAAAACCTCCTAGGAGAGTAATGAGGAAAACATTTCACATTCCTCCTAAACGGTTCATGAAAGCTCTTTGGAGAATCATGCCTCAAGCCTTATACAGAAGCAAATGAAGAGTACTATTTTAAAACTCATAAGCGAGCAATGGAAGAGAACTCATAAATACCTCACATATCAGCAATGAGGGCATACATAGCTTTAAAGCTGTTTTAAAACAACAACAATTTAATTGACCACTTAGCTGACCAAAATGGTATCGGCCCTGAATTATATGTATTTCTACAATTTCTGCTTTTTCTTTTGTTGCATTTTTTTTAAATTTGTTAAAATTCTTTTTTCTTTTGTTGGCAGATAAATTCGGCTCCCTCAAAAGCTGTTAGATCCCAGTAGAACCAGGGATCATCGTTTTATTAATCCCGGAGTACTCCCTTGAGAGTATTGGATTACTCCCCATTACTCCCTATACTTTTGTGTATTACCATATAATTTTGTGTACTCTCTTTTAACATTGCATGTCCTAGAAGGGCGAGTAATAGAAAAACTCCCTTTCACCTCCCAAAAAACAGTAATGGAGTTTTAGCTATTACTTTTTTATGAATCTCAATCGAGTAATGGGGGAGTTTGGAGAATTCTAGAAGACCTACCAGGAGAGTAATGAGGGAGACATTTCATATTGCTCCTAAAAGGCCAACGGAAGTTCTTTGTAGAATCATGCCTCAATCCTTCTATGGAAGCAAATATAGACATGGAAGCAAACCAGAAGAATGGGATAAATTATGGAAAATGGCACAAATAACATTCATATAAAAAAATGGAACAACCACAAATGGTATCGAATCTGATATTATATTGTTTACGACTCAAACTTTTTTCTTTTGTTGACAGAGAAATTCGGTTTACTCAAAAAGTTGTTAGCCGGGAGTAGAAGTTGGAGAAATCTCTAATTTCGCCCCAAAAATATATAGAAGGGAGTAATGGTTTATTATGAACTTAAGGAGGTCTCCGCTATTTCTCCAAGATTAGTAAACTCGGAGCACAAAGTGTAGAAATCTCTGTTATCGCTCCGAAAGGATGTTAAGGGGAGTACTCTCTTGTTCATCGCTTGGGATGTGTCCCGTTTTCCTCCACAAAGAGTAGCATAAGAGCAGAAAACGAAAAAATTATCTTCCATTGTTCCAAATGGATGTCAAAGGGAGCTCTTTCTTATTCATCGCTTGGGGACATCTCGCTTCAAGTTCTACTGGGATAAGAATAGAAATTGGAGAAATCTCTACATTTGCTCCAAAAATATTTAGAAGGGTACAATCTTTTATTAATAACATGAGGAGGTCTCCCCGCACACACAGAGTGTCGGACCACAGCGTGTAGAAATCTCGTTTATTGACCCTGAAAGACTGGTAAGGGGAGTACTCTCTTATTAATTGCTTGGGGATATCTCTCCCTTTCCTCCACAAAGAGTAGCATAAGAGCCGAAAACGAAAAAAATATCTTCTGTTGTTCTAAAAGGATGCACAAGAAGGTACTTTCTTATTCACCGACTTGCTCTTATGTGGGTTATTAGGCTACTATTAGCCAACGAGTCTCCGATTCCTACACTAGCAGAAAATGGATATTCTGCCTCCGATCAACATCGGCCCACTTGCGAATACCGTGCGCCATCATTGATTCCATCTTTACAAATCGACATTGGTGTGGTAATCACTATAAGACCGCTCTCAATTAAGTCTGGCTGTAGTTACTTGCGCTAGTAATTGTTTCGTATATCCGAATAGTGGCTCCGGTTACTGATATCCAATCACTACTTGTTCTTAATTGTAATTTTCATCGTCGGTATCGATCGTTCGCTTGACAATTCCTCCGCCCATAGCCACTCAACTCCCTTTCACCTTAGCCTACTAGTTACTAACCCTAAGTGGGTATATAGCTTTAGCTGGCTTATATAAGTATCCGCCTTATATATGTATATGTACGCTTTACTAGCCGAGGTACTGTATTGCAAGAGGCTAGAGTGGCCTTGGTCCATAAATTCTGTGTTCGAGTTTCAGTTAACATAATTGTAGCACGAGGTTTTCCAAGAGCCCAGGGCTCCGGCTAGCGGGGTTGGTATTGTCCCATAAAAGCACTGAAGCGCATCAAATTTCCTTTGGCTTCCAAACTTTATTTGCTTCCACCACTTAAAGGTCTACCCACATGCGACTATAGTTCTGTTGAGGATCAAGTCTATTATCCAACCTCTCTGCTCCTTTTCGAAAAAATTGTTTCGAGTTTCCACCAGCCCAATATCTTTCAAATTCATTTCATTAAAAGTCGCACTCAGTCCACGTTGCTTCACTTTTCCTCGACTCTCCAATCATAAACAAATTGCATGAAAAATGATAGCCTGCGACATGAGCGATCGTTTTACACATAAAAACTTTTGGCGCCAAAAACGTCGCTTCGGCTATGCAACATATTCGCTCAGATTACAAAATCAGTTCCAAGCACACAAGTGTCACTAATTTTTTTTTAATCGTCCATGGGGGACTGCGCATGCGTGGTGAGGCTAATAACAACGCGGCTACAAGTAAATGCAGCAATTTTCGGCTGTTGCAGCTATTAACCAAAAAATGATAAATTATTTCTCTTTGTCCGCTATGAGGTGTGAATGAACGCGTGGGATGTGTGGACAACAAATGCTTGTACTGTTAGAGGCAAGAAAAATTTGAATAAATGCTGGCGCCCCATAGTCAACGTCTGAACGCTAATAGCATGTAATCAAAGAGATTTATAGTAAATAGGCAATTATTTAATGAATTTAAGAAATTTGTTGCAAGGTTGTTGGCTGATCTAATAAAAATAAGTAGGACGACTAGGCTACAGTTTCAGTAAACTGAGTTTCAGCAGAAAGTACTTATGAAATCTATTGAATGTTCCATTTTTTCCTACAAGATGGCCAAGTTGTTTAAGATGACGCTGAAAATCTCTTTTAACTAAATTTTTTTTTATTATTTATCTTCTTTTCCGTTTCTTCTTTCTTTCCATCTCCTTGCAATGCCCATCTCTTTTAAATTTATTTAATTTTATTTTACTTATGACATCCGATTTTATCATGTTTGCTTCCTCTCTTTCCTTTCCTTTTGTTACTATACCATTTATTAATACATTTCTTTTATATAATTAAATTTATTTGTTATTTGATTTAACTTTATATTATCTTATTTCATTTTATTTTACTATTTCGTTTTATTTTATATTATTTTAGTTTATTTGATTTTATTTGGTTTTATTTTATTTATTTTTTATTTTATTTTATTTTATTTTGTTTTGTTTTATTTTATTTTATTTTATTTTATTTTATTTTATTTTATTTTATTTTATTTCATTTAGTTTATTTTATTTTATTTTGTTTTATTTTATTTTACTTTATTTTATTTTATTTTGTTTTATTTTATTTTATTTTATTTTATTTTATTTTATTTTATCTTATTTTATTTCATTTATTTTATTTTATATGATTTTAGTTTATTTTATTTTAGTTTATTTTCTTTAATTTTATTTCATTTATTTTATTTTATTTTATATGATTTTAGTTTATTTAATTTAATTTTATTTCATTTATTTTATTTTATTTTATATGATTTTAGTTTATTTTATTTTATTTAATTTATTTTTATTTCATTTATTTTATTTTATATGATTTTATTTTATTTTATTTTAGTTTATTTTCTTTAATTTTATTTCATTTATTTTATTTTATTTTATATGATTTTAGTTTATTTAATTTAATTTTATTTCATTTATTTTATTTTATTTTATATGATTTTAGTTTATTTTATTTTATTTTATTTCATTTATTTTATTTTATTTTATATGATTTTGGTTTATTATATTTAATTTTATTTTATTTTAGTTTATTTAATTTAATTTTATTTCATTTATTTTATTTTATTTTATATGATTTTAGTTTATTTTATTTTATTTTATTTCATTTATTTTATTTTATTTTATATGATTTTAGTTTATTTAATTTAATTTTATTTCATTTATTTTATTTTATATGATTTTAGTTTATTTTATTTTATTTTATTTCATTTGATTTGATTTTATTTTATTTTAGTTTATTTAATTTAATTTTATTTCATTTATTTTATTTTATTTTATATGATTTTAGTTTATTTTATTTTATTTTATTTCATTTATTTTAGTTTATTTTATCTTATTTTATTTTATTTAATTTTATTTCATTTATTTTATTTTATATGATTTTAGTTTATTTTATTTTATTTTATTTCATTTGATTTGATTTTATTTTATTTTAGTTTATTTAATTTAATTTTATTTCATTTATTTTATTTTATTTTATATGATTTTAGTTTATTTTATTTTATTTTATTTCATTTATTTTATTTTATTTTATATGATTTTGGTTTATTATATTTAATTTTATTTTATTTTATTTTGTTTTATTTTATTTTATTTAATTTTATTTCATTTATTTTATTTTATATGATTTTATTTTATTTTATTTTATTTTATTTTATTTTATTTTATTTTATTTTATTTCATTTATTTTATTTTATTTTATATGATTTTAGTTTATTTTATTTTATTTAATTTTATTTTATTTTGTTTTATTTTATTTTATTTTACTTTATTTTATTTTATTTTGTTTTATTTTATTTTATTTAATTTTATTTTATTTTATTTTATTTTATCTTATTTTATTTTATTTAATTTTATTTCATTTATTTTATTTTATATGATTTTATTTTATTTTATTTTAGTTTATTTTCTTTAATTTTATTTCATTTATTTTATTTTATTTTATATGATTTTAGTTTATTTAATTTAATTTTATTTCATTTATTTTATTTTATTTTATATGATTTTAGTTTATTTTATTTTATTTAATTTAATTTTATTTCATTTATTTTATTTTATATGATTTTATTTTATTTTATTTTAGTTTATTTTCTTTAATTTTATTTCATTTATTTAATTTTATTTTATATGATTTTAGTTTATTTAATTTAATTTTATTTCATTTATTTTATTTTATTTTATATGATTTTAGTTTATTTTATTTTATTTTATTTTATTTTTTTTAATTTTATTTTATTTAAATTGAATTTTACTTTATTTATATATTTTATGCATTGCTTAATCAGTTGATCAGTCTGTATTCTCGAAACAAGAGGTCCCAGTACTGTCTGAATGTCTAATGCTGATCCTGGTACACATTTGTCCTGAAGCGATTTTAATTGTACAAAATGAAGCTACGATTTCTAACAGTTTTTAAATTGCCTCGCAAAAGAGAAACTTCAATTCTTTTCCCCAATTCATAAAGTTTTGCCGTTTCAACTTATTGAATTAACATTATCAAACACATTACTTAATTTAAATTAACAACCGGCCTGTTATCAACAAAATAGGCGCCA
Source organism: Merzomyia westermanni (assembly GCA_949987695.1). Lineage (NCBI taxonomy): Eukaryota > Metazoa > Arthropoda > Insecta > Diptera > Tephritidae > Merzomyia > Merzomyia westermanni. The sequence goes on from OX465289.1 coordinate 186,589,399, forward strand.
AAACGTAAAGCCCCATTAATAACATCAATAAAAGCAACTACCAGAGGCTAAACCAAAGCAACTGAATGTGATATGAACCATAAATATTTTGAAGTGTGACCACTTTAATGGTTCCTCACTACATTTGCTTGCTTGCTCTACCCACCTTAGCTATTAATTTAACAGCCCCCTCGTTCCCCCTGCAGGCCATACCAACAATATCTCCCAAGCGGGTGTTGCATGCTGCCGTTACTTTTATTGACGCAAATGCATATTAAACATCTACTTTGGTTGATATGCTCAAGCGCCCATGCTTATGCACTTTGTTAGATATGGAGAACGCGAGATTCATGTTCGAACGCCTCAATACATGCTTCACAGTGCAGTTGTTTGTGTATCGCTTTGATCAGCACTAGCGGGATTTCTGGTTAGTTATGATTTTGTGTACTAGTGATGTGTGGCGAACGAGTACTTAATGAGTCGGCTGTGGTGAGCGCGGTACCGGGTATTCGGATAGGCTGTTGGTAAGTTAAAAATAATTTAGGTCTTAGCATTTTTCGTTTGTTATATACAAGTTTGTTTTGTTATCTCAAGGGAGTACATCCTTTTAAATAAAATAAGTAGGGCGTGGCTATAATGTATTGAAGCATTTGTTGTTTTAAGAAAATTTATGAATTTAAAACTATACAAATAGTTCGCATTCCAAAGTTAAGCGTATATTTTCCTCAAGCGCACACATCTCGTAGGCTATTCAGGAACATTTTTGCATAGTTAAATTTTGTTTCAAGATCTTTGTTGAAACCCACGTTAGTGGTTTCCTTAAAAGAAAATCTCCATGGAAGCTACCGGAAACATGCAAAATATTAATCTGCAAGCTTTACAGAGTGCCCCCTAGCTTGCATCCTCTTGTTTTTCAGCTCTTGGTCAACTTAGTTATTTTGCCCATTGTCCTGAGTGCCTGCTTTACCTCTTACCGCCATATGCCATTGAGGTGCTCCACGCTTTGGCCCTGATGATACCTTTGATACCCCAAAACCTTCGGGGAGTGTTTTTGTCGTTACAACAACAACAACATATCTTTGTATGCCAAATGTTGTTCTCGATGATTGTGTCTAGTAATCAGCGGCACAAGGTCAGTTGGTGTTTTCATTTTAAGAAAATGATGGTTCCCAAACATTTTGCGATATGAATCCACGTTGTTTTTGTTGTAGCAGTACTCCGACGTGCTTGCATCCTTCTAGTTCATGCCACCCCTAATTATGCAAGAAAATTTTGTTTCGCGGGACTTTAGTACAGATTGGCTAGCACTCCCGAAAGGCATGGATAGCTTAGGGATTTGTTTTTTTTTTGCAAATCGTTTTTAGTTCGTTGATTGGGTTTTCCGTTTTTGAAATACATTTTTAGATTTTGTAAAGCCTTTTTCGGCTCTTTCAAATCGTTTTCGTGCAAATTGGACAAATCATCTGGTTCTGCTAGAATCATATTTCAGCTATTTTGGAATCGGGTTTAAGTCCTCACTTTCATTGTCTTTATGTACGTGTTTTTTTGTGTTTTGGATGTTGTATTTATGATCTCAATTCAGATGACCCGAACCCGTCGGTTCATTAAAGTGATCCGGGTTGATCGGCACATCTTTACATCAATACCTTGTACTGAGTCTCTTTAGGCGCCTCTATGTGTGGGTAGTCAATTAACTGTCATTTCGCTGCTATTTACTATTGATTGTTGTTATAGCTGTTAATGGTGTTGCATATTTTTTGTTGTTATTATTCTCTCTATTGCCGTTTAGTTAAATGGTTGTTATTAGTGATTAAACACGCCTTATCACTGGATACAAGACTTCCTACATACAAACATACATGAGCAAACACTCAGCGCATTTCTTGCTATCAAAAAACCATTTTTGTTGCTGTGAATTTACATATGTTTGAGCAGCACTTTTGTTGTTTGCTGTGATTGCGAAGAAAGTGCGATAAGTACATGTTTGCGTAAAAAATGGCAGGCGAATAACGACAAATTGTTGTTGATATTAATGCTGACATACAATTGACCGAAGCATTATTTGAGAAATTGAAATGATGTTCGTGCATCTGTACTAAACAAAGTATAAAAAAATTATAGCGGGATTGTTCGTGTGAGCTAAACAACTAATCTAGTTGGCCGATTTTGCTAATTCTAACTTTAAATTATCATATATCTGCTACGCAAGGATATAGAGGTATTTTAAAAAGTTAAATTTTATTCTCTACATAAAGTAAAATTATAACAGATCGACGACTGTACATTGCAGGTTTTCAAAAAAAAATTAAAAATAAATTGATAGAAGGGAGCCAAAGAATCCAAACCAAAGGTTTTTGAAATTTTTGTCTGTCTGTCTGCATGTTTGCGCGCACATCAATCAAAAACTGCTTAGTAGCATTTAAAGAATTTTTCAACGTTCACTTCTTCTAGTCTAGCTAGTAATTTACGATATATCTTATTTCAATAGAGTAACCAATTTCGGAGTTACCGACCAATATGTGGACCAGGGTGACCCAAAATTTGTTAGTACAATATGGTTATCAACCGAAAGGTAATAATAAGTACTGCAATAAGCGATATGATTAAGCTGCGTATCTCAACTGGTTTCGAAGATATCTATCTATATACAAGGTGGCGCAAAAGTAAGCTTCCGATGTTCAGCATATCGGTTGTGGCACGTGCAGTGTGTGCTGTTGCACCGTCTTGTTGGAACCACATGTTTTCCAATCCCAATTCATCAAGTTGCGGCAAAGAGAACTCGTTGATCATTGCTCTGTAGCACTCACCATTCACAGTAACCGTTTGGCCCCGACCGATTATTGGTCAAATAAATAGTCAGCAATATTCCGCGTTCTGGAGCAGTGTAGCGTAACATTGTTTATTAACGTGTATTTCGCATGTGTTTACTACACAAATGTCAAAACAGAACTGACTTTAGGGGCCAATCGAAAAATTTATAGCATTTTCTGATAGGAGGATTACTTTTCCGCCACCTTGTATATAAAATTCAAATTATGTATGTATATATGTATCTATAGATCGACTTGCGTCCTAAACGTATAAACCGATCGTAACCAAATTTGAAACACGAACTGGATACCTTGCCGGGATGGTCATGGGCTAAAAAATATTTTGATATATATAGGGGGCGTGGCACCTCCCATACAAATATAATTTTTAACAGTCCGTATTTCTGGAAGTATTTACGTTAGACTACTGAAATTTGGTAAGGGGTTATATGACATTAATCCCTACCACCTCCAAGCAAACTGGGAAAAACGAAAAAGGGGGCGTGGCACCTCCCATACAACTGGAATTTTTTATAGTCCATACCTCTGGAAGTATTTAGGCTAAACCAATGAAATTTGGGAAGAGGTTACATGAGGTTAATCCCTAAAACCTCCAAAAAAACTGGGAAAAACGAAAAAGGGGCGTGGCACCTCCCATACAGCTGAAATTGTTCATAGTCGGTATCTCTGGACGTATTTACGTTAGACCACTGAAATTTGGTAAGGGTGTAATGAGGTTAATCCCTACCACCTCCAAAAAAACTGGGGCGTGGCACCTCCCATACAGCTGAAATTTTTTTATAGAAATGTGGGGTGAAACCAGCGGGTATAAGCTAGTACGTGATTAAAATTGAAATCAGGATAAGCCCTGAAACGCAGAGAAGTGTGACCAGGTTTTCAAGCATTAAATATATAAGTGAGTGGTTCGGAGGCGTGGTGTCCATTGTCTTTACAAAATAGAATTCACTCTTCTCTCCTTATTTTTTATTAAAAAAACAGAAAAAACATTTACTGTAAACCACAACTTCCGCTAGTCTACATTATGTCAAAATTCACTCACCACACCTTGACATTCGGCGCCATCTAATCAACGATTCTCGTATATAAATCAAAACTCAATTATACTTCAAGGCAATTACTTGCGAGAGAGCCAAAGCAGAAGCAGTGAATAACGGTGCATAAGTGCAGCTAACTGTACAACAGCATGTCTGCTTGGACAAACTGGCCACGCTTGGCCTGCCCAGCATTGTGCAAGGTTTTCATAGTAATAACCTAAACCGTTGTACAACAACACCAACAACGACCACCACCACTTCCTTAATGCTTGATTGTTTGGAATGCCAAAAGCAATAACAATTTAAGCAAATAAATCGCATGCAATCATCACAAAATATCAAAACATCTAGGCGGCAGCGTTGATGGCGGCTGCATATATCTACTGTGGCTGCAGGTCATGCGGTCAATTGAAGATTTATGCCTTCTAAACAAAGAAGAACTTCACAAAGAAGTCGGTTTGTATGTGTGCAAATAGTTTATAACTCAATTAAAGTCCCAATTCAAAGGTAATAAATGCAAACAAACACACGTTCGGTATGCTGGGTGAATTGAGTGCGTGCGTGGGAGTGTGTTTGCGTGCGTCATAAACGTAGGTACATACATATCAACCTTTTGCGGTTTTAGTTCAAACATTTATTTTTCGAATTTTTCTTTTACATGGAAATTTATTTGTGCTACATTTTCTAAGCCATTTGATTGCTTGCTGACATATTTATAAATTGAAATTTGCATGCAATTTGTGTTGGACTACAATCAGACGCCAGCAGGAGCCAGAGGAATAGCCTTTCGTAGAGCAATCTATCAAGCCGTCGTTGGTTTGTTCTCGGTCATTTACGTCTCTATAAGTGAGCGAGCATGCCGTGTTGATATGAAGCGTTCATCAGGCTATTCAAGCGTTCCAACTTCTAGCATCGAGTGATTTTATTTTATTTCTTTATTGCTTTATTACATAGATTTTAACATCTTCTATAAATGACGAACAAAACCGATTTTATGGGTGCGAACTTTCGAGTCCAGTAAAAAATCGGTGACACATAAACTGAAACTCAATTCCAAAACGCCTTTGAAACCAAATGAAGCAAGCAACAGCGTGGTCAAACAAATCGGGCCCGCGGCAGACGTGCTAATTCAATTGAACTGATGGTATACAAACAAACAAAACCAACGTCAAAGTGTCAAAAATGGACGCAAAAAACAAAAATGACCCATGAGCAATGCTAACTGCAGCCAGATGGTGATTGCACAATGTTATGGTTAAATTAATAGAAATAGCGGTTTGGCGGATAGAAATGTAAAGTCACATAACAGCACCGGTTTCTCTTACATCAATCCTCGATAGAACCGATTTCTAAAACACTCGAAAGTGCACATAGCCAATACTGGAGGTCCACTAACGAAAGAATCTCGTGTATTGAATGTCAGCATCTCATAAAATTTGTTTTGCTAGCACATCTTTTCCGTCCTTCTCAACTATTTTGCATTATCTCCAAGTGGTCATTAAGTGCTTAATTGGTTCAATGAAGCAATTTTTATTGACTGACAATTTGAACTCCTAAATACGAGCCGTTCTTTGTTCCGGGTATTTTAGCAAACCACAAGACACTTAATAATTTTTGAAAAAAAGATTTATCTGCAGCAAGCATTCCGTTTAGCTGGGAAGTCAAGTAAACCTTTGGGGGGATATTAATCTGGAATAACTGGCGTAGGAATGTCAAACCCAACATCCACAAATTCAGCTACAACCTGTTTCAGCATGGAATGCCTTGCTTTTTGTATGATCCTTAAAGAGACCGGTTGGTTGACCTCTGATCAATAATGACATCTGCATGAGAGACATCAACAGAGCTTACTTCTCTTTTTAGGTTTGTGTTAGCTTTCTGGGAGAAATTAGAGGTATATGTTGTTGTTGTTGTTGTTTGTAACGACTCATAGGTATATCGCGCCAAATATTTATTTATTTATTTTATTAGCAGTGATTCAGGTGCACCACTAGAGATTTCCCCCTACAGGGACATATATGCTTGCCGTCTTTGTAGCACATTACAAACTATTTTATGGGGTCCATAGTATAACAATTAATAACGCAATTTATAAGCTTTGCTTGCTTGAAGATGTACTCATTCTGGTAAACTCGCAGTATGCAAAAGACTTAAATACCTGGAAATGCTCGCAGTCCGCGTCTGTTAGCCATCTAAGATCCGTCTACGGGAGGAAATGTGTTGAAACTTGTGTGAATTCTACTTCTTTGCATTAATATTTGTAGGAAAGGTAATCTACACCTTTTCCATATTGAATTCAGAAAACATCAATTGAATTTCAGAATAGGCAATTGTAATTCAGAATGTGTGAATTTGATTTCAGAAATAGACAATTGGATTTCGGAAGGCGTCAATTGGATTTCAGATAAAAACAAATTTATTACGCAAAGTTGGAAAATAATATTACAAATTACACAGTTATCGCGAAACTCCATTTTTAAGAACACAATTACAACTGACCGGCACAAAATTTAGGAATTAATTTACTCCATAGCAAATAATTTTTGCATATTTCATGGCCTTCTTTATACAAAATCAAGTATTAGCATCTCAAAAACAGTTCGAAAAGTATTTTCTGAAATCCACTTGACGATTTCTGAAATCAAATTCACACATTCTGAATTCCAATTGCCTATTCTGAAATCCAATTGACACATTCTGAAATCCAATTGCCAAATCTGAAATTCAATTGTCGTGTTCTGAAATATAATTGGAATTTTCTGAATTCAATCTGGAAAAGGTGTAGTTTGATGAACTTACAGCGTTCCTCGGTATGCTACCTTTTTGAATGATCTATTGTGCCATTAAAGGTTTCACATTACACTGTAGAAGATATTGGGGTTAAAGAATGTTCCTCATTCTACATACATATCGACCCTTTTGCGCGAAATTATCGTAACGGACATTTTTTCCAAATTTATTTTTTGATGCAAATTTGTTCTACGTCCCTCAGTGCATCCCCTGGTAAAATATTATAGCTGAAATCCTTATGGCTGTGCCAAAAATTGGGTTTCCGTTTTTATCGTAAGGGACAATAAAATTTTTTTGAGTGCGAAATTATCGTATCGCCCATATAAAAATATTTAGACAATAGCTAGTAAGTAATTTGATGTACTATTTTTTGCTCAACTTTGAAGTAGAATGTGAAGGGGATTGCGAACTTGAAGTTACCAACGCTACAAGGTTATATATACATTATCTTATAACAGAAAACGAGCTATTCTTGTACGTATATTTCTATATAAGTATCTTAATATACATTAGGGTGGGTCGATTTGTATGGACGAAAGTTAACCGATATCGCGCCATCGATTTTTCGATAGGTTTTGGGCTCAGGAAAAAAAAGTTCCACTACGCATACCCAAAAAAATAATTTTCGAGCCTGCGAAATTTCATTTTGTTTACTTTTTTCGACTTTGATTTTTAAGGTTTTTTTCTTGACCTACTAAAAAAATTTTCATTTGATTTAAAAATTTTCATGTATACCCCGTCCGACCCAAAAATGCCCGCTAAAAACGTTGGCGATAACAGTTTAAAAAAAAAAAAACAAATTATTTTTTGGGTTTTGGGGAGTGTTTTGGTCAAAAAATTTACCCTTTCGCCATTTTTTTTAAGGGTTTTCTCAGAAACAAATTTGTCTCATATTTCCTGTCCCACTTAAAATTATGCGCTAAGAACCTTGGCGATAACAGTTTTTTGAAACAAAATTTTATTTTCGGGTTTTGGAAAAGTCGATTTTTCGACCAAAACAAGTCCCAAGACCCGAAGAAAATTTTTTTTTTTAAAATACTGTTATCGCCAACGTTTTTAGCTGACATTTTTGGGTCGGACAGGGTATACATGAAAAAAAACCTTAAAAATCAAAGTCGAAAAAAGTCAAAAAATGAAATTTCGCAGGCTCGAAAATAATTTTTTTGGATATGCGTAGTGGAACTTTTTTTTTCCTGAGCCCAAAACCTATCGAAAAATCAATGGCGCGATATCGGTTAATAAATTGACCCAGTCTAATATACATATTTATATATCCTCTACCATATTGGTAACGTCTGAATCGAATTGGATGAATTTCGTTACAGAGATAGTATGCTTACTTCCAAGACATTATTGTCAGGTGTTGCCACTCAGGATATTTTAACGGGGCTGCCACCTCTTTAGAACTTAAAAAAAATTAATTATGCCAATATGGGTATCAAAGAAAGCTTACTGGTACGATTAGAGGATGTTTCGTATCAAGGAAGAGCCCTTAAGAGTAAAAAGCAGGGACCGTAACTGTTACGATTTTTATTTTAAAAATCGGCCTTTAACAGTTATTTTTAATTTTTATTTTTATAAGTCCTGTGTAACAATTATTTCGAGCTGTTACACAGGACTTTTAAAAATAAAAATCAGAAATAACTGTTATCAATAACGTTTTCCCATAAAAATTGCAAAATAAAAATCAGAGTCAAATTTGATTCTCGGTGAAAAAATAAATCCATTGGTATATGTTAGTTAGTTGTAAAACATTTCTCTCATAGTAAAGTTGTTAATGAAAGTTTTCAGTAATAACTGTTATTTACAGTCCCTGGTAAAAAGTGCGGTGGTGGGTAGTTAGATTCGATTTTTTTAAAATAAATATTGTCTTGTTATCTTTTGTAACATACCAAAAAGGCTTGCTTTAAAAAGAAAAATCGGGGCACAGCAAATGCTTACCTTCTTCCCCAATTTTTGTGCTTGACTTCATTTTTATAACAAATTGGCGGGAGCTTCAATTTTTGCGCTGATGCTTACCGGCAAGTGATTTTTACTGAGAAGCTTTTGAAATCTTCGACGTACTTTTATGGTAATAATGAAAACTAACTATAAAAACAAGTAAGGAAAGGACTGTCTTCTGTGCTGTGCCGAAGGCTTTATACCTTTCATGAATACGCATCACGGTTTTATGTGTCCGATCCTTACTCACAATTAGTAAAAACTCTACCAAACTGATCATTTAAAGATATATAGCCCAAATCCCGTTTATCGAAACTATCGAATGTATTGGAGCTATGGTTATGATAGTCCGATCTCGCTGATTTTCATTGGTTGCATTACGTATATAATATGTAACAAAACTGCAAAATTGCAAGCTCTCAAAGTTCAAGATTTATAGCCCAAAATCCGTTTATCGGAGCAATCGATTGTATGGCAGCTATGCGTTATATTGGTCCGATACGCTCATACACAATTCCATATATTATTGACCAACATCTCATCAATAAAATTGCAAAATTATGGAATAAAACACTGGCTTTTATCACATACAATTTTTTTTTTAAATTATCGTTAGGGACAAATTAAAGATTTCTTAGAAAGCTGCGAATTTTTTAATATATATATATTAATTAACTATCTAACCGCGTCTTAAATTTCATTTCAATAACTTAATAAAAAGTGTTGAAAAACAAAAACAAAATACTCTCCTGTAAAATTTGCTTTGTGTCCCTTATGATAAAAACGCGATATGTCGCTTATTAGCCTCAATTGGCTGCCTGTAGTAATGCTCGGTGGTCGAGAGTGCTTCTTTTTTGAATTTTCTTCGCAGCTGTGAGTAGAAACAAAGTATGTTTCAACCTTGGTCTGGACGCAGAATATTTGTTCGGCTTTTAAAGGTTTCAAAGGGTGCATGCTTCTTCTTTAAAGTACTAGAAATCCTTATGTATCGACCCTAAATTACCACCGCCATACTGAGTCTGAAACAATTAGTCTAATTTATTGAAGTGCTTGGTAGTTGATACAATTTTTCGGGTTTCAATATAAGCACAACCATACCTATTAGCTAAATTACATAACACGTGTATCGTCTACTATTTATAAAAACATCTTAAATTGTGTTAACAGCGTGACTTTTTCATGCATAAATTTACCATACATTATTGAAAATGTACCGAAACTATATAGTTAGCCTCATGTATGTACCTTTAGGTTCTGTTCATATACAAATTCCACTTGAAACACAAACACATACAATGGATGCATCTTTCTTTTCATTTTCAAAATCACTGATTTCAACACTAAACTTTTTTGGTAATTATATAGAATGAGTAAATAATTTGTGGTAATCAAGAACGCTGAGGGTGGTCTAAATACTTGAACTGCGCTGACGATGGCGATACAATTTGTTATGCTGAATGGACAACGGACAAAAAGGGCTAAATGAAGACAAAGCAGCAAGCGGCAGCAGCAGAAGAGCCACACAGTGTCATGTGAAAAATTAGTATATGAAGAGGTAGCCGTACTTGGTATTTTAAGAACTCACGGTATATGTGCTAAGAGCGTGACCTAAACAATTTAATAAAGTTAAAAATTATGTGGAAGAATTTGGAGTGGCCGCCACTTGAAGTGTTGAAGGGTTATCTAACCTTTATTTAGATTTTTCTTTAACATATGTAAATTGCTTTTTTCTTTTCTTTTTTTGTTGGTGTAAGTAGTTTCTTATGAAATTTCAGTGTGCGGTTATGTCATGTGTAAGTATGTGAGTAGTTACAGTGGCGGACATAAATGTATATACAGTCGTTTTCTGCGATTTTCACAAATTTTGGCCTTAATGCAGTTTTTTAACAAAGCCTTTATGAAAACTTGTGTCAAGGTCTGGTACAAGAACTATACATCTTGTACACACAATTCGCGAAAATTCAAAGAAAATTTGTCAAAATTTAAAATTTTTTTCAAAAACTTATAAAATTAAATTATATTTAAAAGTAAGTTATATTTAAAATTAAATTATATTTAAAATTAAATTATATTTAAAATTAAATTATGTTTAAAATTAAATTATATTTAAAATTAAATTATATTTAAAATTAAATTATATTTAAAATTAAATTATATTTAAAATTAAATTATATTTAAAATTAAATTATATTTAATATTAAATTATCTTTAAAATTAAATTATATTTAAAATTAAACTATGTTTAAAATTAAATTATATTTAAAAGTAAGTTATATTTAAAATTAAATTATATTTAAAATTAAATTATATTTAAAATTAAATTAGTTTTAAAATAAAATTATATTTAATATTAAATTATGTTTAAAATTAAATTATATTTAAAATTAAATTATGTTTAAAATTAAATTATATTTAAAATTAAATTATATTTAAAAGTAAGTTATATTTAAAATTAAATTATATTTAAAATTAAATTATATTTAAAATTAAATTATGTTTAAAATTAAGTTATATTTAAAATTAAATTATATTTAAAAGTAAGTTATATTTAAAATTAAATTATATTTAAAATTAATTTATATTCAAAATCTAAAAATTAATTAAAAATTTTAAAATTATTAATTATTGTTAATTTATGTTGTTTACATATTTTTGTAAGTATAACGAGCTCAAGACCAGTTGATAATAATTCTTAGTTAATTATTATTATTTTTGATTAGAGGAAAAATTGAAAGCAACAAACATATACAGGCTATAACTATGGCCTGTATATGTTTGTTGCTTTAAATTTTTCCTCTAATCAAAAATAATAATAATTAACTAAGAATTATTATCAACTGGTCTTGAGCTCGTTATACTTACAAAAAAGTTAATTTATGTTATTTATGTAAAATTTAATTTTCAATCAAATTTTTATATAAAAACAATAAAATTTTATTTAAAAGTTTTATTTTAGCTTAAATGTTTACTATAAATTTATTTTATATATAAGTTTTTGAATGAATTTTTGTTTATTTTAAAAATATAATAAATATTTTGCAAAATTTAAAATTTTTTTCACAGAATTTTTTGAATTATGCAGTATTGTAGGCCATTAAATTAGAGTACAATAACGTGTTAATCTTAGGTTCGCGACACATTTTGCTGCTTTTTGGTAATTTTTTTTTCTTGGAGACTTTTGTATTTTCTTTCATACAAGTTTATAAAAGCTATTTCTTTATATGAAAGAAAACAATGTGTGTCACGAACTTAACATTGACATATTATTGTATTAAAATTTAATTAATGAATTACAAAACTGCATACTCCAAAAAATTAAAAAAATGCTGTGAAAAAAATTTAAAATTTTCACACATTTTCTTTGAATTTTCGTGAATTTTTCACACATTTTTAAAACAAAATTGAAAATTCCTGTATTACACTTTGACACATGTATACTTTTTTAAAATAATTTTATTAAGGCCAAAATCTGTGAAAACCGCCGAAAACGACTGTATATACATTTATGTTCGCCACTGTAGGTAGTCCATGAAATATCAGAAAATATCTCGCCATGGTGTAAGCCGATTCTTGCGTTTGCATTATAAATTATCTTCTTGAACTTTTGTTATTTTTGTGGTTGACAGCCTTGCTTTTCTTTTTAAATGAAATCATATGTGTTTACTTTTTTTTTTTTTGGTTTAATAATATTTCTTATATATGAATATGTCTCCACCCATTTCTCACTTTCTTTGTCAGCTATACTATAATAATCTAAAAAAGAAGAGTTGAAGAGTTCATCTAAATCACTTTTAACATTTTTGTTTGTCTGTTTATCTATTTGTCTTTTGAACTCAAGGATCTCGGAAACTAAGAAATTAATTTTTATGAGACTTTAACTGCTTTGTTTTATCACAATCGCATGAGAAATTATTTATTTATTTCAGTTTATGGTGTTACAAACCTTACATAATAGACAACAACAAAATTTACAAACTAGACAACAATTTAAGTATAGAATAAATATAAAATTAAGAACCACTAATGAAATGTTAGAGTCAGAGAGCTCTTAAAAACAGAAAACCTAGAAAATAAATTAAAATCAGCACCCTTAGTCTAGTGATAGGCTCATTTACAGCGCAATTGCTCCTACAACATTCAATGACAAAAAAAATCAACATGACGTAGAGATCGACTTGGAACATTAAGTTTAACTAGTTGTAGCAAAGATGGACAGTCAATCGTTCATTTAGCAAACCATGTAGAAACAACAGACCAGCCAAGGTCCTCCTGCAAGCAAGAGTTTGCATACATATCAATCAGATTTCAGGGAGAAATATATGATGGAATGGGAAGGTCCAACCTTATTTGGCATAGCGCAAAGTGCATACATTTTATTTGAACACACTCAATTCTATTAGAATGATTAGCTTAAAAGTGGTTCCATAAAATGGCAGCATATTCCAGCTTTGACCTAACAAATTTATTATATAGCACTTTTCTAGTATACGGGTCTCCAAACTCACGGCTATTCCTCTTAACAAAAGCAAGCGAAGAGCATGGCTTAGGAATAATAAAATTTAAGTGTTCTGTAAACGTAAAACACGAATCATAAATTACACCCAGGTCTTTGATTTTAGTACAAGATTTTAGGGACGTATTGTCAATGTGATACGATGATTGCAGCGGAAAACGTAATTTGTGGTAAGTTACAAAGCAGCACTTGTCAATCTTAAGGGTCAACTTATTACGCCTGCACCAGACAAATTGAATAATTTCCATAAAAGAAGGAGATTTTACTGTCATGAAAATTTTCAAATCATTGGCATATAGGAGATGACCACAGTTTCGGAAGCAGAAACTGACATCATTGTTGAAGATCAAGAACAATAATGGGCCTTATATGCTACCTTGGTGAACCTCAGAGGTTGCAATGTAAGGAGGTGATCTAGCATTATCAACTTGCACGAAATTAACTCTGTTATCAAGGTAGGATCTAATCTAAAGCAGGAACTGATTATGGAAACCGATTGCGTATAGTTTACAGATCAGTAAATTATGACTGACCCTATAAAAAGCTTTTGAGCAGTCAGTGTAGATAGCATCTACTTGATAACCCCTTACGAAGGACGATAAAATTAAAAAGATATACTTTTTTTAAAGTTAGGTACCTATAGCAAACATTTATTTCCAAATAGATTTCTATGAAGCAAAATGCACTTAGTTTCTCAAAAAAATCTCAAATCGTGCCTGTGTAAAATTATTTTCCACTTTTTTTTAACCCTAGAAAACTAACCTTCGCTCACTCTCTAACCATTCCTCGATTCGAAGAACATTCTTTAAAATACTTGTTTCTAATATAGTTATTTAGTTTTTGGTTTAATTTTTCGTACGCATATACCAGTTTATAACCCTCGAAATAAAACATTTTTTTATTATTTTGGAAAAATTCTGATATATTTTTTAAGTCTTTTAGAAAGGCAGTCTTAAAAAGAGACAGCATATTTTCAATAGCGTATTCCTCGAAACGTCGAAGGTTACAGTTACAGTGGCGTACCAAAAAAAAATTACCAATTACATTTTTTGAATTTATCCATTCATCCACACATCTATAATAAAACTCTAGAAAAGTTGTGTCTGCACACGCGCGACGCTGGGTAACCTGCTAGTATTAATTAAATTTCACATTTCATTTACATAGCAAAAACTTAATTAAATAAGCTCTGAAAGTTGATAAGGTTACATTTGCATTTGTTTTCCATTTCACCTTTTTCTTTGATGTTTCTTTGAAACTTAGTGCTGTAAGCAGTTTAAGTATCGCCGCTGCATTTTGAGTTGTGTAAACGCTGCAGCCTTCTTAAGTTAATTTCATTCGAAAGTAAAAGAGCCATCCATATTGGTATAAGCTTCTTTAAGGTTTTTAGTTACAAAATATTATGGAAACTGTTATTAATAATAGATTTTAACAAATAAAAATTTTTTTTTTCAAAAAGCATGGGAAAATAATTACTAGGTGACATGGTTAAAGAAATTATTTGAAACTTTGAACCCCCGTTCATGCTTAACGCCATCCACTCCATAGCACTTATAATAGACTCAGTCTGATTTTAATAATTACATTTCCAAACCGTTATGAAACACATCGCTTATTGGAGCACTCATTAGCACCTTTCGTTTCACACCCATTTTGCACCAACAAATTTTTTGTCACCCTGGTCCACATATAGGCCGATAACTCCGAAACGGGCCGAATTATCGAAATAAGGAATAGCTTATGTTTTGAGCTAGACAACTAGTAATGTAACGGTGATAGCGTGTTTTAATTATATGCAGCGGTTTTTGAGTGATACGCGCACAAACATACCGCCAAAAATTTTTTAACTTGTTGCTTTGGATTCTATTGACTCAGTAATAATCCGTACTATCATTGAATATGTGCAATGTACAGTCATGGACCTGTTAAAATTTTTGTAAGCTCTCATATATATTAGGGACACTCAGCTAAATTTTCCTAGGAATTAACCCTATAGTGACCTTGAACTTTAAGTCTCTCGACACCTTAAAAAAAGTCAAAGTGACCATTTCGTATACAAGTTAAAATGTAGTTAAAAGTAAATATTTCAAATATTAGAACTTAAGGATATATAGTAATGAATCAGGGCAGTAATATCCCTTGAGGCAGGCGCACTACTCTATTTATAAAATTGATTCTAGGTTAGCTGGACCATAACATAGAGACCGATTATAAAAAAAGTTTAATAAGATACTGGAAATGTTTCAAGCATAAAAAAATGTCTATACATCAAGGAGGCGTGTTATCGTCCATACTACTTTGATCTTTCATAATGCATACGCTGGAAATATTAATGTTAGAATACTAAAATTTTTTAAAAAGTTATATGAGATTTAACTTTAGCCATCCCAGAGAAAATAGGGAAGAGGAAACGAGGGCCTTTAATGTATTTTGCATATCTTTATACGAAGCGTATCGGTCACCTTAAGTAGCAACTGACTCAAGTGTCTCTAATATGCGGATATAGAATTTATGATACCATTCATCGCTTTGGAAAATGTGTCGGATGTAATAAAAGGAACCAAAGTGGTAAGCCGACTATTTTCTATTACTCTCACTAAATAAAAAAGTCAGTACCAAACCGTTCTCCTCTTCATCCTATATGTGTTATAGATGAAAGGCTGTTTGGTACCTTGCTTCTTTCAATGGAAGACTACAGCTGCGATATTGAGTTTGTCGCAGGTTTATCAGTGGGGCGTGGACACCATTAATTCTATTCGCAGTGAATATAGCCAATAATCGATTTATATCAGTTATATATCAGAATGGAAAAAGAATGTAGCTAATGGTAAGAAAACTTCAGACTCCACACAAGAGCTGATGTGACTCTTGTTACGCCCAGGCACAACTACCTATTCCGCTTCTTTGATAATAAAACCCAAAACGCACAAGGCTAGCTAAACTGTACCTCACCGGGCAGAGAACCATCTTGCAGTCTCAAAAGATGGTTACTCCCTTGCCGACGCTTTCTATAGTCAGTAACAGCTTGGGGAAAATATATGAAAATTGTACAACGAACTCCTGAGCCTATTATCTCTCCATTCATTCCTGTAAAGAATATGCTCATATGACTATAGTACCCTCTTATAACTTTAAACGATATAATCTTGTATATTTGTATATCCAGACTATCTCGAAAACCGCTTAACCGATTTGGATGAACTTTGATATGTACATTAGACTGGGTCGATTTATTAACCGATTTCGCGGAAAAATCGATTTTTCGACCAAAACAAGTCCCAAAACCCGAAAATAACATTTTTTTAAAAAACCGTTATCGCCAACGTTTTAAGCGCATCATTTTAAGCGGGACAGAAAATATGAGGAAAATTCGTTTTTATCGAAAACATTTTTGCATGTATGCTGAAAAACCCCTTAAAGAAATGGCGAAAGGTTAAATTTTCCCAAAGCCCAAAAAATATTTTTTTTTTCAAATACTGTTATCACCAATGTTTTTAGCGGTCATTTTTGGGTCGTACAGGGTATAAATGAAAATTTTAAAATCAAATGAAAATTTTTTTAGTAGGTCATGAAAAAAACCTTAAAAATCAAAGTCGAAAAAAGTCAAAAAATGAAATTTCGCAGGCTCGAAAATTATTTGCTTGGGTATGCGTAGTGGAACTTTTTTTCCTGAGCCCAAAACCTATCGAAAAATCGATGGCGCGATATCGGTTAACTTTTGTCCATAAAAATCGACCCACCCTAATGTACATAGTGTACGACATTATACGAATTTTTATCTAGGTGTTGCCACATTGAATGTTTTTAAATGAAATGAAATATGTAAATATGGGTATCAAACGAAAGGCATTTTCCTGCTTTTAACAAAAAAAAAATTCTAAGTAGGGTTGCCACTTATTGTTGCCACCTGGGCTTATTATATCTTATAATTTTTAACGAGCTAATCTTTTATATTATTATATTCAGAATATCTCGATAATTGCTAAGCCGAGTTTGATGAACTTCTTTATGTACCATATTTCAAGAATTTTTATCTAGGAAAAGTCGATTTTTCGACCAAGCAAGTCCCAAAACCCGAAAATAAAATTTTTTTTCAAAAAACCGTTATCGCCAACGGTTCTAGCGCATAATTTTAAGTGGGACAGGAAATATGAGAAAAATTCGTTTTCATCGCCCAGGTAGAATATATTTCCATACAACGTACTTCTATCTGAGACGAAGATAGCGCAGAGGAAGTTTTATGTGTCCATCTGGTTCTCCGGAGGAAGGTCTTCCGCCAAACACCAAATGATCGCTTTGCTGTGATCTCCAAGGAGACTTTGCAGATCATATATTTCTGGTTCTTGAGCTAACTACTTTTAATACCTGATCAAGCTTTACCAATTTTATTATGGACTCGTCTTCGTAGCGTCCTTATTAAGCAGATTGCTCTCTGCGGTTTAAAGACAGAGTCATGTCTTTTGCTCCCAACTTATTTACTTAATAGTTAATAGAAGTTGAAGGTTTCTTATCCATCAAACTTCAAAGCTTTTCATTCATTGTCGATTAGAGCTCTCCAAAAGAATTTAAATTTCATATTCAACAACACACATATATATTTATGTATATCTCAAGCTTTTTTTTAAACCTACACAAGAAAAGGATCATATTACATATCAGCCAAAATATTATTCTTAGCAGTTTGATAGCGTTGGTAGCATGGGCAGACCAAAATATCAATGACAAGCAGATAGTCGTAGATTACCAAAATTTTACAAGAAACCACACAGCCAATGGGCATGCCAAAGCACTTCAATGTTCCACAATGTCAATGATACAACCGACAAAGCCGCAAAAGCTGTGGGGAGACAAAGCGCCACCAAAGTGCATGAAAGCTGATGATATGACAGTGTCCACGAGTGTGCTATGTACAAGTTGTTTTGCCGCAAAGCACGCCATTATGCGACTCCTTCAAATAGCCTTTTTATGCAAATTCTTACAATGCTTCGATGCGCCCTGAAATTAGTTTTCGTCCAGTCAATCTTGTCGACACTAACTACAACTGATATCCGATCTTTGAAGTACGAGTAAATAAGTAAGCAGGTAAGGTCGTTAAATTGGTTTAGTCCATTTAACGGTGACAAAGTTGCCAAAAACAACGACGCAGTTTGAGACCATTAAGCGATGTTGAAAGTTAACTGCAACAAACAAATTGTTTGACAATTTGAATGCATATTTTGTTGAACAAATTTGTGCTTATGCGCTTCATTAATGAAATGTGCGAAGTGAGCTGATGCCTCTAAGCGGATTAGTTTCTTTGTGCATTCCAAAAATAATGGCGAACATTTTAGTGTCATTATTGCTCCTGAGTGCTTCAGGTTATATATAAAGCATGAGAATATCTTAATCTTCTTAATTGACCCTTAAGCGTCTAAATGATTTTGACCGGGACCAACAAAGCACTTCAATCACTAGTACCTCTAGCCGCAACAAGAGCAACCTCATTAACTGATCTTTTCGATACAGTAGGTATCTCCTCTTGCCTGTGGAGCTTTGCTTGATATTTAATTTTGAACACACTCTCTCCTGAATACTCATTAAGACGTAAACGGTAGTATTTGGAGGTTACGCGCACTGAGGTCAATTGTGACCCTGCCAAAAAATGCCTTTAGTCTAGGATGAATTTGGGATGAGTCGCAAACGAGCATACGACCAATGCGAGTTTTGATCTCTTTGTATGGGTTGAAGTGATCTCTTTTGTTTGAGCATGTCCTATGAAGAGACTAATTGGCCCCTTTCATGCCCAAAAGGGTAGTGTCGGACAGATACCCCCTACGGATACGGTCATACAAGTTTACTTTCAACACCTAAAAGTAGGCTACAGAAATTAAACTCGACTTTACCCAACTAAGCCTTAACGGAATAGTGGGGATCAATTGTTGCCGACTCTAGACGAAAGGTATTGCTAGCGGATCACTCTCTTTAGAGTTCAGTCGCACGATTTTTTACAGTAAAACATCAAGGGATATTAAGTCCTACTTCAGATGTTTTTCCCAACTAAACCGAGGCCCCACTTTCTCCTTTGGCATGACCAACTTGTTCGCCTTTGTATCCAGGTAAAAGCAGAAAGAACTTACGGGTCAATCCATTGACTAGTCTTTGAATGCGCTAAATTTCACCAAACAAAGTTGCTAAGTCCGCCCTTCAATTTGAAGCTTAGATAAGCTGAGAGGGCTTTTTTTATCGCTACAAAAAGAGCCTAAAATGCATGGCATACTAAAACAGGTAATAGCAAGGCGGCCCTGTTGAAAGTCGCTTCTCTAAAACGTCAAAATAGCACAGTATATGTTAAAGTGTGAACAAACTGATTTAAAGCAAGTCTGACAGTTTGGAGAAAATTAAAATGAAAAAAATCTAATCAGCTGTTGAGTTTATATTACCTGTATTAGTATGCCATGCTAAAATGGCTTTTTTACTGAGTTGATTATTTGGCATCCGAATTATAAAATTAATATGTAGAAATTTTAATCTTAACAAGCTCTATATATTTTGAGCTCCGAAGTCGTTTTCACATAGTTCCACCGGCTAACCGAGGACTTTTTTTAGATAACCGATGAATCTCGTCAGCTAACTTTAGGCTCGATTAGACGACGCAGCTATGTGAAAACGACTTCGGAGCTTAAAAAGGCGCACGAACTAAATATAGAGCTTCTGAAGACCAAGATTATGACAAAATGTTAATTGTTTTTGTATGGACAAAAAAAAAAAACCCCCGAAACCCTCTCAACACAGTCTTTTGTATACTATCTCACAAGTTATATGCAGTTCGGAAAGAATAAGTATCGCAGTCTCATATCAGCTCAACTCAAATCCCAGTCATGATAAAAAACTCTACTGTGAAGCATTCAAAGCTGGACCGTCTATTTTTGCCTAAAACTTTGTAATAGTGACCAGTGTAATCTTCGACGGACCATTTCGATGTGTAAATTAGTATTTTTCTGATTAGTTGCTTGATTCACGAGATTGATGGTCTTTTATTTATTGTTTTTGTTTTTAAGTTTTTAAACATCCACGAAAGCTATTCTTCCCACAGTACACAATGCGATCAAACTGTTCCCACCTCAATCTGCTTTGCACTACACATATAAGGAACTCTTGCCTACATTTAGGCAGTTCTCAACAGTGTAACAGTTTTGAAGTCGCTGTAGTGATACTGCATATCAATGACCAACGAACACTACCCAACAAACACCGCCAGCTCTTACGAGCATAAAGTACTTCTGCAGCATTCGTTTGGTTATCTGTCAAATGTGGATGGCGAAAACTGCAACTTGGAAATCGGAAAATGAATACAGTTTTCTAAATCACGAAATATTATTCCCGCATCGCGTCATATGGGTGAGTCGTTGCTGAGTGTTGTTGATGAAATGTCGGCCGTTGGAGTAGTATTTCATTCCAAGTTTTTCTTTCATAGGCAAATTAATTATGTCATTGCGAACTCCTTTTCGACGCTTGCATTTATTCGCTGCTTAAGTACGGATTTCAATGATTCCCCATAATTCAAATTACTAGCTGTGCCCTTATGGAGACCATACCACGCATATTCAAAATCCTTGCCTGCGATTTGGTCTTTGGTCCTGGCGTTTTTAGGATCCAGTTTAGTCATACAGCTCTAGGTATCTTCTATCCTGTCGTTTAGATGTGTTTTAATGATCTATTTCGAACTCTTCCAAACCATGATTTTTTCTTTTCAGATCGAGTAAGAACAACTTATGGTTCTAACTCACCAATTGCTAGGACGGTGAAGGAATAAAACTTACTATCTAACCTTATACCTATAAGGAAAACGTTTTTTCATTAACCAAATTTGAGCTTAAACTATTGTTAAATTACTTAATTTGATAAGAAAATATTTAATAATTATTTAAGGTATTATTTAGAAATACACTGTAAGAAAATGTTAATTTTAGATTATCTTTGCTTAAATAAATACTTACCCATAAAGAAAACTTTCTCTAATTTATTATAGTACGTCCTTTCTTAGCTAGAGCTAAAAGCCCGTAATCATAGTCGTTGCTTAACGCGCGTTTTAATTACAATCTTTACTTAATTTAAAAAGATATTTAAAATATTGGTCAATCATAGTCATATTAAACAAAGATTTTAGCTGAAATGAAATGTAACAGGGTCCCCTTATGAAAAAAAATTAAACTGGTTGGTGGTATAAAGAAATTTTGTATTTTTTGCAAGGTCACACTGTGTCGACTATTTTATTCACAAACCATAGTATACCATACCATAGGTATATGTCTTGGAGTAAGCAATATCACAAGCACAACCGTAGACACAAACCATGACTTAAAAGTGTTAAAATAACATTTTCGTCATTTTAAAATTAAAACTCCTGCTTAAACATAAAATGTATTTTTAGTTGACTATGACTGACATGAAATGCTGTTTATTTTAGAATCATGTTTAAGTAGATAAAACTCCATTTTAGTTTGACTGACTACGGGCCAAAGGCATCGTTTTTCTAAGTTTCGATAATAACTTTGGTTACGTTTTTATTCAATACAGGGTACGGGGACCGATTGCTTTCGTGCAGCAGAAGCAATATTTTATCGGTTATGAGTTGTTGCATTTCATTGTTTCATTAATACGTTTTAAACTCTTGGCATTGTTTCGCTACAAAGAGAGCGATTTACGTTCTGCAATTTACGATAATTTCGTGCTTGACAACGTAACAGAACTTTATCGTATTTTAGAGTTGGACATGCGTATTATCTGGACAAAGAGTATGTAGGTCGTTGTTGGGCTACGGAGCTGGTGCGGTGCTGCGTTTTTGAGTTATTCAAGCATATTGGTGTATCTAGAGTGTGAGACTAAAATAAAATTACTTCAGTAAACTACCGTTATTATATAGAAGCTTCTTTGAATTGCTGATTTTTCCACACAATAAAGAATAAAAAGAAATTAATGTATGACAATTCGAAAGTTCCTTTTTTTCCCGTAAGGTGAATACCGAATAATGTGAAATAGAAAGCTTTCTTACCTCAATATTCGCTTATTTCAGATTGGGTAAAGTAAAGCGGTAGATACTTTACTCATAGGAGTGTCAACAGGGTTGCATCTTAAGTGAGCTAATACAGTGGTATATAAACTGTAAGGTAGTTCGTAATAAAACTAAAAAAAAAAATTTATAAATGAGGTGATTTGCCCAACATTTTGAGGTGGCTCACTCGACTTACATAAATGTTTTTTCGGCTCTGATCATTTGGTTGGCTATTGCTTCTTCAATATATACGCTAAAATCTAACACCTAATACACTTTATCTCCACAGAGCTCAGTGGATCGTTCTTCATTTTTCCGCGCATTACAGATTTTCAGTCTTGAAACCCTCCATCATCCGATAGACTTACAATTTCGGGACATTATTTCTAGCAGTCAGCATCTCAAGGTCGACTCTGTCCTGTCCTAGCGTGTCCGCTTATATGGTAGCAGCAGAGCAATATAAATAGGAAATCTCGCCTCATACTGGTCTAACTTACATACATGGAATGCAATATCTTCCTGATTTAATTTTCTATTGTATTTGAAAAAAAAACTGGGGTCGTCTAAGTTTTGAAAGATACAAAAGCAAATCACTTCCAATTAGGATCGCAGGTGTTTAAATTTAAACAAAGAAATACAAAGGAATTCAATTAAATACTATTAAGAGAATTAAACACTAAACAAAATAGAACAATACGTTTCGACGACTGAAAGCGCGCTCGTGACATATGACAGCGAAACGTGCGCTATGAGCTCAATAGCTACGGAAGTTGGGTACAACAAGGTGACAATGACGTGAAAATCAATACCTCACAGGCAAATGTAAACTAAAGCAAAACCAATAAACAATAATGAGGCAAAAAGCTACTGGTGGCGAAAATGCCGATGACGTTCGATATTCGAACTAGACACAGCAAAAACAACAACTAATGAAGGTAATGTGCTGTAAAGAAGCCTTTAGAATGCGACTAGAGGCAGAGGTGTAGTGACGTGGGAGGAGTTCAAATGGGGTTTTGGTTTTGAAAATGGAAATAGTGATAACAAGCAACAAATTCTTACCGACATATCATGTTGCATTCTGAAAATTGCTTCGTCTTGCTCATATCTGCGTCTTAAGATATTCGGAGGCAAAGGCCTGAATTTAAATGGATTTTAGACACAAAAGATATGCACCCTTATCGCAGAGTTCGCCCGAACGAACGTTCGTCTTCGCTTTTTTTGTTCGGGCGAACAGGTTCCGCCTATCGCTAATTTCGGGCGAACCAATGTTCACTTCGAATCGGCTGATGCTCAATTTCGAATTAATAGCGAACAAATAAATTTACTTGCTATTTTGTGAATTTTGTAAACAAGCGTACAATTTAGTAAAATAAAGTTAACATAAAGCTTAAAAATTATTTAAAAACATGTATAGTATTGGCCTTAGGTTGTTATTGATAGAACGCGAGGATAATTTAAATGTGAGAGCAATCCGGAGGCCATTAAGAGACAATTCCAACCCTTTGGAGCTAAGTGATTTACTGTGAGTAGGAAAAGTTGTTTTTGGCACTTTTCAATAACAAATTAATTGTTTCCTTACTAGTTTTCAACAATATTACAGGCTAAATAAGCCAGCATTTAAACACTTGCTAGATATTCTGGCTGGCTCGTTGCCGCCATTGAAGCAGAAATTCGTCGTTGACCGCTTGTCTACGTTTTTTCGCAGAAGGAGGCTATCAAAAAGGCGTTGGCAATGCCCATGAGATGGGTTTTAGTCAGTTATATTTCAGTGAGGTTCTGTAAGAGGTGCTGTGTATTTTGAAGCCATTGCTTTGTAACCAATGGATAAATTGGCATTCTTAGAAGAAAATTATTTAGAAACTCACAGTAATGCTCGACTACTAGGTAAGAAAGTAGTGAAACCCCTTTTCTCCAACAGGCTTTCCGACTGTGCTTTATTTATTGATTTACTTCTAAAAAAATAACACCATATTTCATTAAAAGAATATCTAATATTCAAAACAAACCGTTGCTTGCATTTTGTTTCACTCTTGTTCGCCTGTAAAATAAAAGTGAACAAATTTGGCATTTTCCGTTGTACATTTCGCCCGAAAAGAGCGTTGCCAATAAGGCGGAATGCTTTTCGAACACGAAAAATGTGTTCGCCAATATCTGCGATAAGGCGAATAAAAAGTGCGAACCTTTTCGGGTGAAAATAAAACTCGCGATAAGGGTGATGGTATTTACGGCAACCTGTTTTCTGTGTACCTAAAATGCGTTAAGACGTAGTCTCGAATGCTTTTAGCGTGGACACCAAGAAAACACTGGCCAGATGACAGGAGGCACTATAAGCAATTTCTTAAGGGAACGGTGAAACCTCCTAACTAGCACTAGTAGCTGAATTGGAGCTACTACCATTGTTGTGACTTCAAAGTGGTGGGCCACCAGTCACGGAAACGTAATAGGAACATATATATTATGTGCTTGCAACCAAAATGGGGAATAATTTTTTAGTAACCGCAACGCTCAACGGAAATTTCTTTAAGATAACCGGCAACTCTTCATTGACGTTATGGTTACCTAGCAATGATGTAGCAGCGGGGTAGCTGCGACTTTCACAGAACTTTACGCATAAATCTCTCTCTGTCTTTAACTTCTTGCTTCCTCTATCTTTTACCTTATTTCGTTATTATATATTTGTTTCATTATGTATTTATAAGGATCGTTGTCCATCCTAAGATACAACCTGTTCTTTTTCTGGTAGCCTGCTATCGTATTTTGCCCATTCCTAGTTTCAAAAACTTTAAGTTGGCTTTCCAGTAACCACGAAGTTCTTAATACCTGTAATGCTACTTAAATTCTAAATAAAACGCCAATCGTGTTCCCCTTACAATACGCCACTGCCTTTAAATAGCATAAAAGCATACCCACTAAGGTGTGGGTGATTTTGCCATAGGCAGCTACTAAGTAAATTTAGCAATGCGTATAACTGCAACCACGGAAAAGAGGGTGTGACCAAAGCACTAAACATGACGTTGGTTGCAAAAAAATCTGATCAGCTGTAATGCATACCTCCATAGGTGTGTGGTTGATTTTCGCCGTTTATTGTGCAATGCACTGAAGGAAGTGGTCGTGGTAATGTGGAGGGCTCTTTTAATGCTTGACGATTTCGTTGAAAGTTCTAATATTTGAGCCACAAGTCTCACGTGTTTAAAAGCTAATAATGACATTAGTTTTGAAGTGTGCTGTCAAATGATTGAAACAGATTGACGTGTTATACATGGGTGAGTGTATAGTTGATGGCATAGCGCAGTCCTGCAGGCATACAAAGTGGGTCACAGCTAAGCTGACAAATTTTAAAAATTATTTTGACAAGCTGAGTAGCTGAGTAAGTGGCATTTAAGGTGGGTAAAAATATCTCGAAGTGATAAGAAGTTTTCCTGTGATTTTTTAAACGTATCGTACTATGATTGAAAATGCTTGTGGATTTTAATGCCAAATAATATATATAGAGAGCGTGGTTGAGAGACCAGTTGTTGGAATTCAAATACAAAACTGTATATAATTTTAATTTAATTATTTGCTGTTTCTTTTATTCTTTCCTTTTTGCCCTTCCTCTCTCCTTTCCTCTTCTTTCTGTTCCTTCTTTCCGTTCCTCGCTATACCACTTACAAAAAAGTTTATATTTGTATTTTAATTTATTTTATTTTATTATATTTTATAAGTATTCATGAAACGAGCTCAAGGCCAAGAATAATAATTTTTCACTATATTATATATATTTTATTTTATTTTATTTTATTTTATTTTAGTTTATTTTATTTTATTTTATTTTATTTTATGTTATGTTATTTTTTTTATTTTATTTTATTTTATTTTATTTTGTTTCATTTTATTTAATTTAATTTTATTTTATTTTATTTTATTTTAGTTTATTTTATTTTATTTTATTTAATTTTACTTTATTTTATTTTATTTTATTTTATTTTATTTTAGTTTATTTTATTTTATTTTATTTTATTTTAGTTTAGTTTATTTTATTTTATTTTATTTTATTTTGCTTTATTTTATTTTATTTTATTTTTATTTATTTTATTTTATTTTAGTTTATTTTATTTTATTTTATTTTATTTTATTTTATTTTATTTTAGTTTATTTTATTTTATTTTATTTTATTTTATTTTATTTTATTTTAAGTTATTTTATTTTATTTTATTTTATTTTATTTTAGTTTAGTTTATTTTATTTTATTTTATTTTATTTTATTTTATTTTAGTTTAGTTTATTTTATTTTATTTTATTTTATTTTATTTTATTTTATTTTATTTTATTTTATTTTTGTAAGTATAACGAGCTCATTATTATTATTTTTGATTAGAGGAAAAATTGAAAGCAACAAACATATACAGGCTATAGTTATAGTACTATTTCGAAAACAGCCACGATTTCTCGTCAGACTAATTCGTATAGTTTTGCTATTTTCAGAGGATCTTGTGGAGGTCGAACCCACTCACTTGCTCGTTATACTTACAAAAATATGTAAAATGAACAGACCGTAAAACCAACAACAAAATATTTTATTTTATTTTATTTTATTTTATGATATGTTATTTTTTTTTATTTAGTTTTATTTTATTTTATTTTATTTTATTTTGTTTTATTTTATTTTATTTTATTTTGTTTTATTTTATTTTATTTTTTTTAATTTTATTTCATGTTATTTCATTTTATTTTATTTTATTTTATTTTGTTTTATTTTATTTTATTTTATTTTATTTTATTTTATTTTATTTTATTTTACTTTATTTTATTTTATTTTATTTTATTTTATTTTATTTTGTTTTATTTTATTTTTTTAAATTTTATTTCATGTTATTTGATTTTATTTTGTTTTATTTTATTTTATTTTTTTTAATTTTATTTCATGTTATTTCATTTTATTTTATTTTATTTTAATTTATTTTTTTTTATTTTACTTTATTTTATTTTATTGGATTTTATTTTATTATAGTTCGCTTTGGGTAATTTTATTTAATTAAATTTTATATTTATTTTATTCGACTTTATTTTATTTCAAGCTGCTGTGAGCAGGTGCGGTGAATAGGAACGCTCATCTAACGTTTTTAAAAACACTGGTTCATAAGTATTTGGAAAGTAATGCTACCAATCATGACTAACCACCGATTCCGAGTTCAAAAGTCACATTCCAGTACAATCACAATTTTTTTTCTTCTAAATACCAAATCCAATGCATATTTTTAGAATTTTTATTGAAAAAAAAAAACCAAGTGCCTAAAAGTATGCAGGCTCTCAGACGTCACACTTACACGGAGAAGAAATTTGAACACCGTTAAAAAGTGAAACAAACAATCCAATCTTTTATCCAACTTTTTGGTTCGCGCTACCAATCATTTATCCCACTTTTTATGCACTTATGGTTAGCACTGAATTTCCTTAACCCTTATGCATGTACATTTTTCATTTACGAAATATAGTACTAGTTCACAAGTTTTTATCTTATTTCGCCTACAGCAAACCAAATATTTAATGTCCTCATAAGGTCTGTATAGAAAACAACAACTACTTTGCATTATTTACCACTTAAACTTTTTTTGTTGTTGTCAATGTCTCACATGCTTTTGCATGTCTTTTTTTGGTATGGTTATAGGAATCAGTCTTTATTGTAATCTATGGATGCACTGCATTGCAGTCATTGTTCGACGCATTGCTCTTCTTAATCCATCGCCTTTCTTGCTGTGTTTCTTTGTTATGTCTATAAGTACGTCTTTACACAATGAGAAAAAATTATTTCTAAAGCAACCGAAAGAACTCTAAACCAAAGCAGATTTTTTGAAACGAGTTTTTTTCCTTTGCAGGACGGAGACTATTGGAACGAATCTAAATCGTATTCGACTGCGGAAGTTTTCAGTAAAATCGTCCGACAGTGTATTTGTACTATACCATTGCAGTAAACTCGCAAACCTCGCTTTGAGTTCAGACATTTCTCAGATTTAAGGGATCAATTATAAAGTAAGATAAAGTTATCTATACCATAAATAAAATTTAAAACTAAATTTTTCGTGACAGAAAAACAGCAAGTTTTATCATATTCCAGTCACTCAATGATATAGGGCTATATTTAAATTGAGATGTTTACAATAAATTTGTTTTATTAGTTTGGTGGAACAAATTAAAAAAAAAATTTTCTCTTTGCTCAATTTGAAAACTCAGTTTTTCGCTCACATTTCGCACATTTAGATTTATCGTTGCATTCCAGTGGCATTGTCATAAACATATTAAATCGTTAGAAAAAAGCTGCACAAGTGTCTTTTGTTGATAAATTTGTATCAAAGAATTGAAATGCACACACACACATGCACCCATATTCAAGCTCATACAAGTACTTAGATTTGCGTATGGCTTATGTAGAGATGTGGACTTGTCTTTCGGTTCGCTGACAGTGTTAAAAATCGTAAACTATCTTTGCCAGTATCGAATTTATAATCGATAAATAGAAAGTTCAACATATTCGAATTCTTTATTTACTAATAAATAACCAATTAGGTACGGAAATATCGATTAAGTTTGAATATGTGGAATTTTTACTGAAGAAAGTATTCACCCACATATGCTCAAAGAAGTTGTATATAAATCGAAAGTTTTACTAAGCTATCGATAATTTCACAGCAACAACTATCAATGAGTAATAATTTGCAAAAATGAAACTATCGCTAGTGTCGTCGATATTTTAACACCTCTATTAATATTTTTGTTGTTGGCATACTCATGCATGAAGCGTGACAGTTGTCACTTAAGTAGCTGTCGCAAATGTTAATGCATACGATGACGATGATTGGCGCAGTAAAATGTTTCGTTTTGTGCGCTTTTCTAGCATTTTCTTAACAAAAGCTTGAGTTTACAAGGTGCCCTAACAGATCCACCCACACATAAAGGCATGGTTTGTATTTTAGTTTTGAATAGACTTTTGTCTAGCTGGTTATTAATATTGTTGGACCGCTTAGAATAGAAAATAAGGAAGTGTTTGTATTGTTTTGATTTTCAAATGTGGCGCTAAATAGTTGTTTTCGTTATTTTTTTTTTTGTTGAAATAAACTTTGAAATGGATTAGTTGTGGAGCGTAAGCATATGGTTGACACTAGCCAACAGCGGGTTGAGGACATTTTCCTAGGCAAAATAACTTCCGAACACGCCTTTTAATCTTCGGCGCGTGTTTTGTGGTTACAAAAGCAAGACATTTGTAAGCCTTTGCGAAATTTGTAATTGTCAAGATTATGCCCAATATCATTCTGCCATTCCATCGTTATCAAACTCTTCTAACAAAAGTCCAAGGAAAGTAGTAGTTTCAACGGGGTTAGACAAGAGCGAAATTTGTGTTAGAAGAGTAGGTTCTATTAAATATTTGAAGATATATTTGGTGTCAGAGGGGGCATACGTACTTAGTATGATAGAGTGAAATTGGATAGGTAAGACTTACCCTCGTTTTATTAATGCAGGAGTACTCCCTTGAGAGTATTGGACTACTCCACAATAATCTGGGTATTACCATATAATTTTGCATACTCTCTTTTAACATTGCATGTTCTAGGAGGGCAGGAAATAGAAAAACTAACTTTTATCTTCTAAAAACCAATAATGGAATTTTTGCTATTACTTTTTTATTTTTGGAAAATTTTAGAAAACCTCTCTTGAGAGTAATGAGGGAGACGTCTCACATTTCTCCTAAAAGACCAATTAAAGATCTTTGGAGAATCATCCCACAAGCCTTTTATGCAAGCAAATGAAGTATGGACGCTATGGAATAGAACTCATACATAAATACCTCTCATGTCCGCAAATAAGGGATTAATTATAATTTAAGCGACATAAGCTGTTGTCATTTCTTTCGTTTATTTCATTTGCATTGCATACAATTCGCAATCAGCTTATGAAATATTCAAAAGATATAGTTTATGCTTTGCAATCCCAAATCGGGTCTTTTCACAACGAGAATGCCTCAGAGCCAACAGTGCTCGCCCCCAATAAATACATACAAGGTGTAACAGGTGCCCGCACCACCCGTTTTATATAGAAAAAATAAAATAAAAATAAATAGTTTAGTATTCCCAAAACATGCCCCTATGCAATATTTGCAACGGGGGATTTTTCACAACGAGAATGAGGAAGCCAATCCCAGGCAATGCCTCAGAGCCAACAGTGCTCGCCCCCAATTAATACATACAAGGTGTAAAGGTGCCTTGCACTCTCCGTTTTTAAATTTTTTTTAGAGAGGAAAAGGGGGTGTGCGGAGCACATGTTCAGTATAGGGAGCCCTTTTCTAGTATTTATATAATTATTTTGTTTTTTTATTTAAATGATTTTTTGCATTTCTATGCAATGCAAATGAAAGAAACGAAAGAAATGACTACAGCTTATGTCGCTTAAACAATTATGGAAAACAATAGTTATTATAATTTAAATCTTTGTTTAAATTGTGTTTATTTCTCAAATTTAGCAAACGCAAAAAGGTGTTAGCTAGGATTAGAAGTTGGAGAAATCTCTACTTTCGCTCCAAAAATATATAGAAGGGAGTATTCCTTTATTAATAACTTGAGGAGGTCTCCCCTATTGCTATTATTGATCCGAAAGGATATCTCTCTTTGACCTCCACAAAGAGTAGCGTAGGAGCAGAAAATGAAAAAAAAAAAATCTTCTATTCGCTTGGGGATAACTCGCTATAAGGTCTACTGGACTGTTAAAATGAACCCATTAAAGTTGTACCAGAGTGACTCTAGTCTGCATGGAAAGGAGGCTCTCCTCTTCAGCTATTGGAAAACGGTATCTAACGACACTATGTGGAGGTCCTTTAGAGTTCGTCTGTGATTCCGCAGTCAAACAGCTGAGTGAGGTTATGCCGTGTCTCGTCACAGTCCTCTCTTTTGATGTATGTTCAAAAGTGTAGAGAATTGAAAAGGCCTTACAATGGATCTCATAGTTTTAACGATTTAAATAACTATTTAAACATTTCAAATATGAATGCCTTTAAATAAGCTCCAGACCAAGAATAAACATTTTTTTTTAATTATATGAAAATTTTAATTGTTGGTATGCCAAATAAACAAAACCGTAGAGCACAGTCGGAGTGTCAAAAGTAAACACAAAAAAACAAAAATCCAACATGAGCAATGCTAGTTGCCGCCAGATGGCGTGCTTGCAAAAGCAAAGAAATAGAAGTTTAGCTTACCAAAGCCAGCGTTCTGATAGCCTAATGGTTTGCCGAGCGTGCCAAAATTTCGCAGGTGAAGAAGTCTAGCAGCTTTTGTGAAATTGACCTATAAGTTATGACGGTTGTCCACAAAATTTTCTTTCTCCATTCTAATGAAAACTGCTTATAATTAGTTAAAAAATAATGATTAAAAAAAATAACAACAATAATAATTTTCTTATAAAAAATAATAATTATTTTTGGCCTTATTCGTAGTCATGAATACTTTGAAACTGTACAGCCTGTCAAAACCAAACAATTCAATTAAATTGTTTGTATAAAAAATGGGTATTTTCAAATATTTCATGGTCAGAGGTCAAAGTAACTAATGACTACTATGCTTTATAAAAATCCATTTCACATTGTACAGTTAAGCAGACATCAAACTACAAATGTTATTGATATTTTTCCCCATTAACCTATTCATCACCTTTTATGTGTTTAAAATATTGTCGAAAAGTTATACAAAGTTGACCTTGTTTTCAAAATCGAAATCTTGAAATCACAGCCTTGACAATAGCCCACATAAACTCACACAAGTTTTTGACACTTCAGTGCCACAATTATACACAGTCCATGTATTTGTTAATTACTCATTTTGGCGCGGTGAAATTTTGAACGTAAAAAGGTAGCTTTGTTTATTTCTTTTTGCATTTTTTTTAACAATTAATGTAACACAAAAATTGTTATATAACTTATAATTGCCATTTTAAACCAACGACTATTTACGAACAGAACTTTTAATTACTTTTTCAAACTTACCTCAAAATTTTGTGAAAACATTTCTGGCATTTCTTAAAAATATGAAAATCAGGTCAACGCGCAAAAAAGCATGGCGAATGTGCAAGAATTAATTATTAAAATACACGCCAAATAAATTGTAAGTAAAATAAATATTAAAACCAAATATACAGCTAACATATCAGCAAGTAAATAAAACATCAACAAGCGACATTTTGACAGACGAATTTCGTCGCTTTTTCGCGTGGAAAATAAAACACCGGAAATCGCATGGATAACAAGTGAAATGGCAATGAGGAAAAAATCGCGTGCAAATTGAACAAAAAAAAAAAAACAGTTGGAGGTAAAGAAAGAAAAATAATGAAATAGCAAATAAACACGTCACAGCTGAGCTAGACACGTCAACAGCGGAAAGCATGACGAAAGCGAAAGTGTTAAATGGAGTTCAAATGTACGAGAGGAGCTCAATAAGTTAATAAAACATTTTTGTTGTAAAAGGAGTTCGTCACAAACTATACCGCCTCCTTATGCTAAGGATGGAAACATGGTAAGCTCATTCTGATATTCGGAATTTTAGTTTTCATGAATAGACCAAAACAAGCCCGTGTCCTAAAAAAAATAAGTAAAGGCAAATTTGTTCAGAAGTTCGAAATACCAGTTATTGAGACTAGATCCAAATGACATATGGAGTAGACGACTGGATCTTTACACCACTTCTGAACGCGATCATTTCTGTGCATTTCCGGAATCCAAAGTCTCCACTATCAAGTCTCGGTTAGGCTGATTTTCGGACTAACGAGCCAGCAACATAACATCGAGTATCGTATTACGCTTAGCCTTCTAGCCGATTGTGGCTTGCCTAACATACCAAATCCGACATGATGAGCTTGCGCTTGGTTCATAAATAAATTAAAATAAATTAAAACAATGTAGTTAAAATAAAATAAAAAAAAATAAAATTTAAATAAAATAAAATAAAGAAACATAATAAAGTAAAATAAAATAAAATTAAAAAAATTAAAATGAAATAAAATAAAATATTCATGAAACGAGCTCAAAGCCAAGAATAATAATTATTCATTTTTTTAATTTTTATGAAAATTATTATTGCTTTTTCCTGCTCTATCCAATTAATAATTAATTAAAAATGATTATTAAAAAAATAAAAACAATAATAATTTTGATAAAAATTAAAAAAGTGAAAAACTATTATTCTTGGCCTTGACCTCGTTTCATGAATACTTGAAAATGTACAGGCCGTAAAATCAACAAAAAATTGTTGGTACAAAAGAGCAATAAAATAATATAAAAAAATAAAAAAAAATAAAATGAAGTGAAATAAATTAAAATAAAATAAAGTAAAATAAAATAAAAAATAAATCAAATAAAAAACATAATAAAATAAAATTAAATAAAAAAAATAAAAAAAATAAAGAATGGAGAGAAAATATAGGGAAATTATAGGAAAAAAAGGAAAGGAAATAAAGCGGAGGAAATGAGTAGGATATAATTAAATTGAAATAAAGTTTTGTAGTTGAATTTCAACCACTACAATGAAAATGATCTATAGTCTTCGCAAGCAGTTGCAAAATTGAATAGAAGAATTACATAAAAAAGTTTACAAAATAACCGCTTACTCGTTTTAATTGAAGTCTGGGAAAACGCCAAAGCAAAAAACGAAAAAAATTCAATTGCTTGCTTGGCTGACATTGGCGATTAACTGCAGACTTCCTGTTGCAACCAAATTAGTGCGTACAACAGCGATGCAACTGACCGTTGGCAGCAACAAAAATGCAATGCAATGAGGCGCGCTTAGTCAAACATGCGAATAGTACGAAGAGTCCACTTATGAATGAACATAAAGCCTGTGTTTAAGGCGATTATGAAGATAATATTACATAGCTACATATATACAAGTGCATTAATTAAAAACAACCGATAAGCTGAAGCGCGAAAACAATAAAAAATAAAAGCAAAAGGAATTATGAATTATTACTAAAAATAGCTTCCTTATTGTATTTGTAGCGAAATAGCTGGTTACGTTGAGTTAAAGATTAAATGAAAACACGTAAACTAATGATAGAAAAATTTGTAAAATATTTTTTTTTGTTTTTTTGAAACTATTACATTTTTAGTATGAACAAACTATTCATGAACACTGAAAGTGAAAATATTATATTACATTTTTACAATCAGTTAAAAATCAAAATTCAGCGCAACCGGATATTTGAGTGTAATTAATATGAGTACTCGTGCCAACAAACATTTTGCATTGCATTTTGGTGTACTTTTCGGTTTCAAGTTTTTTGCTACGTCTCATAAGCTTGTTAAACCCGTAGTTCCGGCATTGTAAGTGCCGTGAAGCGGTGCTAACAGGTGCCAACTATGGCTAATCAATGTCGAGTTGGAATAGTTTTACAATATTGAATGATGTTTTAGTTAATTATTTTTGATATGTTTTGCTTTTGAATCTTGTAAGAGCGAGAAAGCAGAAAACGTGGGTAGATTTTTGAAATTGTTTAATGGCTACTACTTTTGCAGATATGCGAGTATTTTGGGTGGCTTGGTAACGGTCCCATATGAAACACTGAGATTAGATATCGATTAGAGAAATTAAAAACAAGCAGTGACAGAACTCTCAAGTCTAGAAAATCGTGGTTCTCCAAACGAATTATAATTTTATATTTCCAAATTAGACTATTGGTAGTTGACTTTACATTAGTTTCTAGCAAACCCCACCACAATTTGCTGCGTCTAAGAAATCATAATAGACTGTGCTCGATTTTAATCATTATATCTCTGAAACCAGTTGAGATATAGAACTTAATCATATAGCATATTGAAGCCTTCATTAACAGCTTTCGTTTGATAACAATATTGTACTAACACAGTTTGGGTCACCCTGTTTCACATATTGTTCGATTACTCCGCAAC
This sequence comes from Merzomyia westermanni, assembly GCA_949987695.1. NCBI lineage: Eukaryota > Metazoa > Arthropoda > Insecta > Diptera > Tephritidae > Merzomyia > Merzomyia westermanni. Next base: position 186,624,434 of record OX465289.1, read on the forward strand.
CGGCTGAGTTCTCCAAACAAGGGATCTATTAAATTTTAGGTTAGACCTTTAGTAATGCAACGGTGAGTGCTGCATTAAATTTTATTCAACAGTTTTTGGGTGATGTGCGCGCAAACATACAGACAGACAAATAAAAATCCTATAAACTCTTACTTTGAATTATATTAGCTCAATATTGATCTCTTCCATACATTTTTCTTAAATAACTGCAATGCACACACATCAACCTGTTACAATTTTCTTATATGTGGAGATTGATTTCATCATTGTTCAAATAATTTCCGAAGATCGCTGAGAAATGGTTGTCCAGGGGTACAAATGCTAAACACTTTCCTCCTCTTTAATATTTCAACAGCTGTGTGCCTATTAAATATTGGTCATTGAAAACCCTTACTAGGAACGATGCCCTCCATTAGTTCAGATTGATACTAAAGTTTTGGGCCTTCTCGTTGAGAGTTCTTTGAGCCAAAGGTCTTTAGTACGGGCTGGCCATCTAAGGAAATAAAAATCAATTTCCCATCGTGTATTCTCCATAATAGAAGAAACCTGGATCAATTATCAGTGTGGCAGAGATAAAGTTGTCTGAGTTATAGAAGTTTCTCGAGTTAAAACCGTCTAAGTGGATGATCAAAGAAATCTTAAAAATGGTTCAGGGCATTGAAAAAGTTCAAAAGTGTACAAAAGTGTACAAAGGAAGCATGGTTCCCAGCCCAGCCTAAGCTTTGTCTCAGTAATCATTACAAACAAACTTTCGCATCCGCCTTTACCTTTTCAGCTTGAATGCCATAAAAGTGCACTCGAAATGACCAAAATTATTTTCACTTTCCGTTCGGCATAAGTACATTACAATTGCATATATTTGACATAAACTGTAATGCATTAACGCTATGATGAGATTGTTAAAGCAAAACGTTGTTACCGCAAACACCAAATGTTTTCAGGTCTCGGTCGTCAGCTGTTGGCAGACATTTAGTCAGCCATGTGCAATAACTTTAGCGAGTATATATTTCGAAGTCAGTTTATTTATTACTTTTATACGCTGACTGTCTGGATGGCTGTTTTCCTTATGTGCGTTTGTTTGCTCATGTCAAAACTGCGCATAATGCTCGCGAAAGTTAGTGCAGTCCTCTGATAATGCTCTAATGCTTGCCCAGCTGTTCAAGTTTTACCTATAATACCATAATTTGCATAGAGAGTTATACTTGTGTTATTAATAAAAACAAATCAGTCTCTAAAAATTTTTACTGAGAATGCAAATCAATATGCGTTACTTGTAAAATTTTTCTACTTTTTGAAACATCTTCCAAAAAAAAATCTTTTTTTTGCTGATAATACAGATGAAATTTATTCAAACGCAAATAAAGTTGTCTTATTTTTAATGCACACGAAATTTAATTGCTGTTAATGTAAATAGAATTGCAGTATCTGTAGATCTAATTCAACTCAGTCATATAATGCGCAGCAATTGAAAATTTTATTGATAACACAAGTTGCTGAAACATGCGAGTATTTCAAGAAAGAATAAATATTTATTGATAATGCAATCTAAAACTTATTACCAAAATTGAAATTGCATTACAGTAGAATCTGGATATAGTGAACTAATTTTTGCAACGCCTGTTCACAGTATCCAGATCGGTCACTATATCAAGGTTGACATTTTTTATTGAAAAACTTGCTTTATTTACTCAAATTCATGAACAAATTTATTCTCAGAAAAATAAAAATTAATATATGAATAGTTATTGAAAGAATTCGAGAATAGATGTCTGCTTCTTGCCTTTGCAAATTGACTTTTGAACCGCCTTTTCGCGTACTCTTGACAATACTGTTATGTCGGCGTAGTCAGTCGTGTTGCCTTCAGCCCATGAGATTGCTTTGTCGAAGATTTTGATAGCTTCGGTACTTTTGATAGGATTTCTGATATTTCCTTCGACTTGGTCGTCATCAGATTCTTCCGTATCCTCGCCATCTCTATCTAAATCAATTGGTTCATTATTTTCGATGCTATTCCAATTTTCAACATCATTTTCAGTGAAGTTTTCCTAAAACAAATAAAAACTAAATTAGCAGGGGAATGTCAAGAGGGTGAATAAAATTACCATCGGGACTAAAATTTGCAACAGATCTTGTATATCATGGACTACTTTATTTTTTTCCTGCAGTATCTTTTGATGAAGTAAGCTCAAAGGAACATCATTTTCTTCATCCTCGCTTTCATTTGGTTCTGTAGCTTCGAAGCATTCCGATAAAGGCTTCCAACATTTCGCTATAACACTCGCCTGCAGCTGATTCCATGCAAGCGTTAAAAAGGATACAGCATCTTTCAAAGTTAAAGTTTTTAAAAATTGTGTGATGTCATCCTTTCCCACAGCTAATAGAAGCATATGTTTTTTGTAGTACAGCTTAGTTAAGCGAATAACATTTTGATCCATAGGCTGAATCAAAGGCGTTACATTTGGAGGCATATAAATCGCGAATATTGATCCATCAGCCGTTTTAAGTTCATTTTCTGGCGGATGGCTAGGGGCGTTATCAAGCAATAGGATAGCTTTGGTTGGTAATCCCTTTTGTAGCAAATACTTTTGAACCTAATAACAAATAAAAAGAAGTAAGTTCCGTAAAACTGTTAGGTGTTAAAAGTGGATTATTCATGTACCTGAGGGACGAAGCAATGGTGAAACCATTCTTTGAAAATGTTTGCAGTCATCCATGCACTCTTAGAGTTCCGGTAGTCTACTGGTATGTCATAGGCCTTAAAACAGCGCGGTTTTTTGGCCCGCCCAATTATTAACGGTTTAACTTTATGCTGCCCATTTGCATTTGTACACGCCAGAAAAGTAATCCTGGCTTTTTCCGCTTTTCTCCCCGGAGCTGTTTTTTCGGTTTGGCTCACGTACGTTTTTCCAGGAAGCATTTTCCAAAACAAACCGGTCTCGTCTGCATTGTATACCTGATCCTCGCAAAGCTTCAACTCGTAAATAATATTTCTGAGCTTGTGCTTAAAGGGATCAGTTGCCTGGGTATCTGATGATAGTTTCTCACCGCACACTTTCAACAATCGGATTCCAAAGCGAGATTTAAATCCAGATAGCCAACCGGGGCTGGCATGAAAGCTACCCTCACCTGCCTCAAAGTCAGCGTGCAGCTTTATTGCCTTTTGCCGAAGTATTTCTCCAGTAACTGGACAGTTTTTTTTTCTTTGAGCTACAAACCACTTGTATGTATAACATCTTCTCCATGCGGGGATACTCGCCTTTTCGAAGAGTCTTCCGTTTAGAAGCTCCAATCCTCTGTTGGGATATAATTTTACGAGTATTTTTTTTTATTCCCGATATCGTTGATTTGGCTACACCGTAAATCTTTCAAGGATGAAACACCTGCGCCTTTTCCGATTTTAGCAACAATTTCAGATTTTTGCTTTATCGTAAGGAATTTCCTCGCAGGCATTAAAACACTGAATTTATTAACACAAACGTTTAAAAACACATAAAACAGCGCACATGCACTAAGAAGTGGTTTTCACCCGACAAGAAACAACCAAAAACTAGAATCAAAAAGCAGCAGCTTGCAGCTTTTCCAGGAATGCGTTAATATAAAATTGTCAATTTCGGGGAATTCCCATTTCTGGTTAACTTTTGTTGCTTGCCGTTGTGTTCAAAATTTTGTTCACTATTTAGAGGCTTTCGATTGTTCACTATTTAGAGTACTCCATGTAAAACTTTTGGTGTTCACTATATCGAGGTGTTCATTATAGAGGGTGTTCACTATATCCAGATTCTACTGTACTAATCTTGCATACAAAATTGCATTAGTGATAATGCAAATGATATTGCATTAATGAAAGCACATTTTTAATCATGCTACTAGTTAGTAATCGTTGTGATTCATCTTCTTTTTTAGCTTAGGTGACAGAAATAATCTGGTAATGCAAATGAAAAGTATGACGTACATAAGTGAAATGCTTAAAATTTAAACTTGCACTCCCAGTAAAATTTTACCCCTACTGAAACATTTTCAGTAAAAATAAGGAGACATACCAAAAGTATATACTTACTGATAAATCAAATAATAGTATTTTAATAATAATGAATATGAAACTGCATTACTCATAATGTAAATTGATTTGCATTACTAATAATTTAAATAAATTTGATTTACTGATAATTTTAATGAAACTTGAAAAATTATGTTGGTAATGCAAATGAAAAGCATTGCGTATATAAAAATCTAACTTGCATTACCAGTAAAATTTTTAAACTAATGAAACATATTTCAGCAAAATGTATACAGTACTATCTCGATAATCCGGACACCCTTAATGTTAGGGGTCGTCCGGATTATGGATGATTTAGATGATTTTTTTTTTCAACTAAAATTCGTTGTTTTTTTGAAATGAACATAACGCAATTCAGATATAAGTATCTACATAAATAGTTTTATTAAACACAGTACAATCATACTTACATATGTAATAATATGTACATCTGTACATAATCAAACATTTTTTTTATTTATGTATGTACTATTTCAAAAAAATTATTAATTTTGGTCTGCTGCGAGTTCGCCAGCAACATTTTATCTGCAGTTTCTTTAAATCGTCTTAAAACTAAAATATCCATAGCCGAAGCGTCAATTTGTTCTGCCCATTGTATAGCCTTGGAAAAAATATTTTTTGCTTCACCGCTACTTATAGTATTTACCGCTTCAACTATGGTGCAATCAGAATCAGCTTCTTCTATATTATTATTTTCCACCACAGACTGTACAATTTCCTGATCAGAAAAATCGTAGTCGAATTCATCTATTCCTTTCGCCCAATTATTTATGAATTCAATGTCATTCTGTGAGTCTGGATTAATTGATGCGATGATAGTTTGAATTTCATTCAAATCTGGATTATTGACTGTAAGTTGAGCCAGAGGTATCGAATCTTCCTCGGTCTATTCTTCGCTGTGACTCCCCAACAACTCTTTCCAACTGTGTACAATATTTTGTTGTGATATACCTAACCACGCATTGTTTAAAAATGTAACAGCATTTCGCAGCGTAAAGTTTTTTAATGCAATTCCAAGATCTGTATTGTCCGTAATGAGATGCTTTAAAAGCTCTTTTCGGTAAGTGACTTTTATATTTTGAATTAAATCTTGATCTAACGGCTGTATGACTGCTGTGCAATTAGGTGGAAGAAACACAATTCGGAAATTCGGATCCGTTCCAAGACTAAGGCAAACTAAAAATTAAAATACATATGTATGTACAAATGTATTGCGAAGCACATTTGAAAAATGTCCGGATTATAGAGTAAAAAATGTTAAACTGTCCGAATTATAGCGTTGTCCGGATTATAGATGTGACCGGACTACCGCGTGTCCGGATTATCGAGATAGTACTATATATTTACTGATAAAGCAAATAATATTATTTTAATGTTAGTGGAAATGAAACTATAGTTATGGTAATGAATATTAAATTGTATAACAAATAATTCTAATAAATTTGTATTACTGATTATGTAATTAAAATTGCATTACTGAAATTTTATAGCTACTGAACAACAAAGTATATATTTACTGATAAGCCAACCCACATTATTTTAGTGATATTGCAAACTAAAGTGCATTTTTAATAATGTAAATAAAGTTGCATTACTAATAATTTGAATACTGATAATGGTAGTGATATTGCATCAGCACAAATTGCGTGGCACCTAATATAAGTATTTCCCAACAAAATAATACTGGTAATGAAAAAAAAATTGCATTACGAATAATTAAAATACATTTGAATTACTCATAATTTTAATAAAATTTCATTACTACAAGTACAAGCTTGATTAAAAAAAGGATTTCCTTTAAGTAATAAAATACCGCGGTAATGCAAACGGTATAGCATTATTATTAAGCCCAAACTAAATTTCATGCATATCAACAGCGCAGTGCCCATCTCTGGCTCAAGTTTAAAATAAGTACATATGCATAAATGCAAACATCCATATAAATCTGTCGCGTTGTTTGTTAAGTAGGATGAAAAAGAGTGAAAGTGTTGATGGTAGCGGTGGCAATAGCGGAACTGTGCCAGTGCCAAAGCCAATTAAGGTATACGTGCGTGCATATTTACAAACATATTGTTGTTATAAATATAAACTACAACACAAAATACAACATTAAACACAGCATCAACATCAACATTCAATTTGTGCAGCGCCAGCAGTTAAAAGTCAGCAAAACAGTCGTCACTCAGTCGAGGTGCCACAAATGTAATTTGTTATTGTTTTGCTTATTTTAAATATCATTGTCTTGTTGCTTTTGTTGTTGTTGTAATTTCACGCATTTATAGCAGCAACAGAACAACACACTGCAGCGCGTAAATGCGTTCAAGCGCAAGTGCAAGTGAAATTTTCCATACGCCACAAAATTTAAATGAAGGTGAACTTGCAACATATGGCGCGATGTAGCAACAACAAGCAAATAGGTGGTGTACGCAGCCTCTTTCCGCTTTCCCTTTTCTAGACAACATTTTGCTTGCATGGTTTTGTTGTCTGCTAAAAAAAATTCATAAATAAGCAAGAAAGAAGCAAAAAAAGACTTTCCACATAATTTTATTCCCTAGCTGGTGCGCTTTTTTTGTTGTTGTTATGTTGTCATAAATGCTATTACACCACATACTGCAACAGTATTTGTTGTTTATAAAGTAATAAATGCGCGTAGATATCTGTTGCAAGTTTGCATGCCACCATTGCCGATTGCACCTTCCGCTGATGCACGCACTGCCTACCACTGGCTGACGCTTGACTCATATTTTGCTTGTTGTTTGTGTGTTTTTGGAATTGTTGCCGCTTTGTGGATAATGTGGCGCTGTAAACTCGCTTTAAGTTTATATTGTTTATTTTTCATTTGTTCCCTATAATGAAACAGCAACTTGGCAGCAAAAATACTAGTTTAAAACCAAAAATCTCCAACTCATCGCAAACTAGTCCAAAAGAGACTAAATCTGTGCAAAGAAAATTAAAATTTTTGGTAAATACTGGAGTGCCTAGAGTAGGAAAAATCTCAGTAGAACATATTTTTCAAGTTTAATGATTTCAGCACCAGCGCAAGCATCTGCGAGCTCCTTCATCAGGAACGAGTACTTATCCAACATTCGTAGAGGCATTCAAATTATCTCTGCACATAAAAAATAGTAACAGGCCGATGTCTGTCAATTACACATATTCATGCAAAGTTTATAGAAGCCAATAGAATCCTAAACAACCGTATTTTAGAATTCTTGTTTGTCTGTTTGTAAATTTGTGCGCGTGTCAATCCAAAACTGCTCAATAAAATTGAATTAAACTTTCTTAGTTCCAATACTAATCACCTACCCTAAAATTTTAAATAAACCTTATTTCGATAACTATGTTGATTTCGGAGTTATCGAACAATATATGGACCAGGGTGACTTAAAATGTGTTAGTACAATATGGATATCAAACGAAAGATGCTAAAGAGTGCTGCATAAAGCGATGGGGTTAAGTATCATATCCTAAATGGTTTTGCAGATATAATGATTAAAATCGAGCTCAGTCCATTATATGTGCTGACACGCAGCGAAGCTTGCCTATAGATTCGGTTACCTATAAAATTAAGCTATGATTTTTTTTAACTAAAAAAGATTAGTTGAGTTTAATGTTCATACTAGTTTCGAAGTAGTTTACAACTAGTTGATTTCACTCCAAGTTTTTGTCTTTTGTATTTTAGTTTGCTTTTAGCGTGCGTAAACACGCATGACAGCACACAGTGGGTCGATTTGGCGTTAAGTAAAGCATGAAATAATATAATTACCTTCCACTACATACAAGCAGATAATGTTACTCATTGCACTCTTACATTTTTCGAATCTAAATATTTTCTATATAAATATATATATATATATTTTTTTTTAAATAGTTTAGGATAGCTTAGTTTTCCGTATACGTAAGAGGGAAGAGTTATTTAGCGTTTTGGTTCACCGATTGGGTAATTTATAAACTACTAATTTACATGCAGGTGAATCAAATGTAGTATGTATGAACGAACGTGACCCGGTAGGAAATATGGAGTCATGCCGAAATTTTCACAAGCATTCAATATGAAGTGGATCCAGGGTGCAGCATTCTATCAACATACGACTAAGGAATTCACCTCACCTTAAAGTTTATCTTATAACTGTTTTTACTTCCGTCAAAAGGGCCATCAGTCAAACTTATTAATCCAAGCAGAGAGGACCTACGAAGAACTCTAACTTGTAATATAAAGAAAACTGCAGGCTGCAACTAGGTCATAAGTTAGCTAAGCCAACTAGATGCTCACACCTGTCGTTTTTGTGAGCTTGATTTATATGTGGTGTGATTCTTAATATGTTTTTACTATACGATAATGAACGACAGTTAAAAATCTTAAGTGTCTCAGGACCTTCTCCCATTGACTCTCTTGAGACTGTACGAGCACTAGCAGCACTCTTTGTATGGAAAGCTGTCATTCAATACCATTCAGTAGTTAGTTTAACTGCTCAATATCTCTGAACTGAGCATCGTGCTGGTCATCATTGAATCTCATGCTATAATAGCAGCCTACAACGCTCCATAACTCGGCCTATACATCTTCGTAGCAACTTTTTCTCTCAAATTGTCTAAGTGCAAGCTACGATTCTGCGTCAGTTGACGCGAAGCGTGTGATTACAGATCTACCGATGAACTTGGCCTTTAGATGATCTAGTTAGTGTTTCTGTAATAATTATAATTAATAGTTAGATCCTCCCGTATATCATAAAATCTTTGTGTCTTTGATTTCGTACAGGGTTACATGGGTAAATGGGAGTCATGCAAACCGCACTCTACTGACTTCTAAAAAAAAAAAACAAAGTTATGCAAGCAAAAAATAAACTCAAATCATAAAACATAATAACTGCAGATAATAATCAAGATAATATTAAAGTGAAATTAAACAGCCTAAATGAGGAAGTAATGCAGATGTCTCGAGGCAAATTAACAAACCGTAACAAATGAAAGCAGAATTAGATAGCGAAGTATGGCTAAAACTACTCAGCTAAGAGGTCATATATCTATATTGGGATCCTTGCAAAACTAGCTTTTTTAGGACACACCTGTTATGCAAAAGAAATATCAATGTTTAAAAAATTATGTTTTGAGCCGAAGAGTTTCGATCCTAATCTATCTTTATATAAATGTGCAAATAAAATAAAAATAAAATAAAATAAAATAAAATAAAATAAAATAGAATATAATAAAATAAAATAAAATAAAATAAAATAAAATGAAAAAAAATAAAAAAAATAAAACAAAATAAAAAAAATAAAATAAAATAAAATAAAAAAATTCCTTCTTCTTGCTGGCTTGAGGTCTGTGGTCCAAAATTGAAACCAGAAATATTGATTTAACCAATATATTTCGACTACCTATATATATATATATATAGTTGACCCTGAAGACGATTACCGTAGGTAGTCGAAATATATTGGTTAAATCAATATTTCTGGTTTCAATTTTGGACCACAGACCTCAAGCCAGCAAGAAGAAGGAATTAGAAAACAAAAAGGTCGCGAAAACGAATAATAAAATAAAATAAAATAACATAAAATAGAATATAATAAATTAAAATAAAATAAAATAAAAAAAAAACAATTAAAAAAAATAAATTATGTAAAATAAAGTAAAGTAAAATAAAATAAAATAAAATTAAAAAAATGAAATAAAATAAAACAAAATACGGAGAAATTAAAAAAAATAAAATAAAATATAATAAAATAAAACAAAATAAAATAAAACAAAGCAAAATGAAATATAATAAATTGAAATAAATTAAAATAAAAAAAAACAATAAAAAATAATAAAAATAAAGTAAAATAAAGTAAAGTAAAATAAAATAAAATAACATTAAAAAAATAAAATTAAAAAAATGATTATATAATAAAACAAAATACAGAGAAATTAAAAAAAATCAAATAAAATATAAAAAAATGCAATAAAATAAAGAAAATTAAAATAAAACCAAATAAAATAAAATAATATAGCATAAAATAAAGTAAAATAAAATAAAATAAAGAAAATTAAAATAAATTGAAAGAAATAAAACAAAATAAAATGGAGAAAAATTAAATTAACTTAAACTGTGTTACTAAATGGTTTAGAAAGGAAAGGAAATTAAATGAAAGAAATTGTGTTAAAGGAGACGAACAGCAAAGCAAGGAAGAGAAAGAAGGGCAACAGAAGAGAAAATATAAAGTTACTCCTAGTATTCTGAATGCCGATTTGTGGTGCACTCTGTCAGCTAGTTATTACGAAACATTCCTTTATCTCTTTTTCAATCTCTTATTAAAAAGACGTCACTATTAACTAGTTCAACAACATACAAAATTTGCTTGTGCTCATTAAATTCTACCACCATATGTAAATTTGACGTCATTGTGTTGAAAATCTTCCAACAACCGCATGCAATGTTTGGTGAGTATGTAATATTTGTGCATCGTTTGAAAATGTGCACTCTGTGCCGAGCGCATGTCGTCATAAAAGAGCGAGAGAGTGCGTTGATGATACTAGACTGGTTGTTAGAGCAGAACATCAAGACTAACATAATATTTCAGTTTGAAATTACACAACATTTGACGACAGCAACAATAAAATGGTATAACATATGAGGTATACTTTTAGGAGCGCGAGCGTTGTTATGAGTTTATTACGCTCAGTAAGGAATTGCGCAAGTCGTTCCTCAGTTAATGTTTCTCAAAAAAAAAACAAGCATTCAACCTGCTCTCTAACAGTAAATCGAAATTCCTCAATTTCAACGAGCTCGTAATTGATGCTGTACAAACTAGATGTATCGCTATATCTGTGTGTAGAAGAGAAGGAGCACACTGTTTGCGCCTATTAACCTCTAAAAAGTCATCTCTCTCTTTATCTTATATACACATCTATGGCCTTGTTTTCTAGTTTTGTAGTATGTCTGTAAATCTCTTATTTTCTTATTATATTTTGTTTGTTAAAAGCTGCAAAGGTGCCCTTTTACCGAGTTGCCATATTTTCTGGTAAAGCCCTTAGTGTTCCCTCTCTCTTTCACTCTTACGAATTATGCCATAATTATATGTACAACTTTGTATTTATTTAAAATCATGTACATACATATGTGCATACCGCAATCAATGTGGCACATTGTTAGTGTAATGCCAATGAAGGCAGCTCGAAAAATATCCTTGAACTCAACTTTCCTCGAGGTTGCCCTTTGCCTATTGACTTTCTCACACCAACATATACAATTTCACATTGCCCCTCGCCTTGTACTTTTTTCGGCTGGTTGTAATTTGTGAGCCGCCTCTGCTAATATACGTCAGGTCATCAACGCGTATATGTTTTGTAAGAGGAGTTTATAGTTCCAGGGGATGCAGTGTCAAAAGAAGGAAGCGAAAGCAACAGTTGTAATAACCCTGTAGGGAACTTTTGACTATAAATGGATTTGTGTTGAACAAGAGGTTAATAGATTTCCTTTTTGGCAAGAGTTCCGAACAGAAATTAAAAACTCAGATATTGAGTTCTAAATAAAATTTCAAAAATTTGCACTCAAGAATTAAAAAAAAGAAATAAGATATTAAATGTCAAAATCTTAGTTTCGAAATTCAAAAATGCAAAACTACAAATTACAAAACGTGAAACCCCAAAACCACAATTTTAGGTTTTAAATTTGTGGCTAACAAATATGAAAATCAGGAATTAAAAAGTCTATCTCAAATATTTTCAGTTAAAAATTTGAAAACTCGAAGTTTAAAAATAAAAACTTCTATTTTGAAAATCAAAATTCAAGAACAAAAAAGTTCTTATTTACAAAAAACTTTGAATTCAAAACTCAAATACCAAGTCTTGAAAATCCACAATACAAATTTCTAGACTGTAATACATAATTCAGAAATCCTTCATTTTAAATCGAAACTCAATATTAAATATTTTTGGTTGAAAATCAAAAACTTAAAGTTCAAAATACTAATATTCAAAAATATAAGTTCCGCCTTTAAAACTCAAAATTAAAAAATGGAAATCCTTAAGTATAAACCTCGAATTTCAAATTTCAAATCTTAAAACTCAAAAATACGAATTTCTAATCTGATATCAAAATTATTGAATTTCCAATTGAAAGATTTAAACTCTATCTTAAAGATTCCATTTAAAAATCGAAAATTCGAAATGTGAAATTTAAATGCTTAAAATTCTAGCATACGAATTTCGAGTTCGAAATTCATAATTCAAAAATAAATAATTTTAAATTCAAAGCTTAAAAGTCTGTAGTAAAGATCTCTCAAAGATTAAAGCTCAAAAACTAAAATTCCATATTCGAAACTAAAAATTCAAAAATACAGAATTTTAAATTCAAAATTTAATTTCAAAGCTTAAGGTTCCAGCATTCAAACTACGAGTTCGAAATTCATAATTCAAAAATACAGCATTTTCAATTTAATCACTACAACTCAACATTGAAGATTTCGAGTTAGAATTTAAAATTTGAAATCCAAAACTCAAAACTCACAATTTTCCTGTTCGTACTCGTATTTCTATCTAACGTTTTATTTACACACAGCGTTAAAAAATCTATGCAAAACTTCATTACATTGACTAGCCTGAAATGTATATACAAAATATATGTAGACATTAGGGTGTTCCAAAAAGAAAAAAATTTAGACAAAAATTTGATATGTTTTTAGACCCTTCTGCGTGAAAGAATCTTCTATCGCAGAATAATTTTTGTAAAGCTAATTATCTCGGAATTTTGTTAGGAATCTCTCAATTTTAAGAAAGTTCTTATTCGGCTGAAGAGTTATTAAATTTACGTATGGGTATTGGTCAGTTGTATTAGGGTATTTTTGAACCAAATCTAATTCAGGGTACTATCGAACAAGAATATTGGAAGGGGTTATCTTTCAGTTAGCCTAAATATCTTTGGCAGAAGTTTTAGAATATCAGAATGCCTAATAAGAAAGATGACCAAACCTTTCCCTTATAAAGCTCGTGAGGCATCCTAACACTCATGGGTATCTACGAGTATATACTACATATGTACTAAATTCACAGTGTATGTGTTTTTGATTTAGTGTCCATTGCAAAAAAAATTGAGACCATGAAATCACCATTGCTGTTGTGTTGTCATGGCAACCGAGTAATGTCTCATCTAAATTCATGCTCATCACCCTTATTGTGGTCCTTGACCAACACAACTACAAACTTGTAATGATAACTTGGCTTAAAGGCAGAGGAAGCAGAGAAATAGCAAACAAAAAAAGATTGAAAGAGTATGAAATGCGTGTAGAAGTGGAAACAACTAAAGTGGGTAGAAAACACAATTTATACATAGTAGAATTGGAAACAGAAAAGGAAGAAAGCAACAAATCGATATGTATATTTAAGTTCTATATATGGTGGGTAGATTAACTTAAACGTGAATGCTTACATACCCACCAAAATATGAATAGCTCATTCTATTTTGTCAAAAGGCTCACAGAATGGGGCCTGACATTTTTTTAGGAGTTCAGTTATACTCGTATGCAACAAAGAGTACCTAACGAAGCAAAGCATTAAAGATGGCAGAACACCGAAACCGATTTGTCAGCAAACCAAATTTGACTAGGGTTGATAGAAAATCGTTCAAACATATATCCTTGTACAAGAACTTATTTGGTTGAGATCATGTCATAAGACAGAAGCTTTAGTACGCTCTCTCTGATACACAACTTCAAAGAAATATAAGTCTTATGGGATTATAATTAACTTATTATAAGTTTTATCTATAATCAAATCACTTAACACTGCCGCCACATCCCTTTTTTCTTATGATCGCTTGCATAATTTTTTGTTGGGTATGTACATTATTTTACTATGTTTATAAAATGGCAATTTTGAGCAAATGTGATGCTTTCATTGGCGCCGTAGTCATTTCCTGTAGTTAATGTGAAGCTAAAGTGACATTGTTGTTGTTGCATTACTCAATCAAAACGCCTGGTGACATGATGTTTACATCCTTTTAGCTCGGGTACCGCAAGGCTGTTACACTTCATTGAACTAAAATGTTCACGCATCTTAAGTATGTTTGCTGGCGATTTCATTTTTAAAAGTGTGAAATGGCTTGGGAAGACTATTTTTATATTGATACAATACTTACACAATCCGGTACACAAAAGTCCTTTTATTTTACGAATTCGTTCAAAGACGAATGAGGCGACTTTTAAGGTGTTGCATGACTGGATGGTGAAAAGAAGTCTCAAGAAACTGAGTGCAGAGCTCAAAAGAACTTATATTTTGGACAATCCATTCACAAAGTGGCTCTGGTAAACGACAACAAATGTATTTGATAGGCACAACTCAGTCGCAGGTGCTGTGAGACATTACGTGAACATGTCACGCTTTTCTTGGCCGTGGCTTAGAATATTGGGAACGGTACAGTTACGGATCACAATATTCCGAAAAAGGGTATGGATTGCTTTTTCCCGGGAGCCAGAACTTTTCTTCAACAAAGACTCCGATCTGTGTGTTCATTTACTGCGAACGGAATGGAACAGAAAATGCAAGCGGATCCAACGAAACGGGTAACAGCAACGGAATCGAAAAAGTAAATTGAATTATACGTACTGAAATTGAAACCTGACTAAAACAGATAACGGAAAAGAAACTGAAACCGGGAACATAACTGAAATGAACCAAGGCCGAAGTCGGGACTACAATTTGAAGTAAAATTTAATCCTTAACTCGAACAATAATCCAAGTTGTAGCGAAACTGGGAGCTAGAACGGGAAACGTTGCTAAAATCTATTTTGCAGTCGAGACTGGTCTGTACAGAAAACAGAACTTAAGTCATAAGCCAAAATTGTAACGGAACCGTAATCGGAACAGAAATCCAACTAAACGTATATTGAATTTGAACCGAAACTTGAACCCAGAAGCTATACCCCTCTAGAGCTAAAACCGGTAGATTAGGTAACGGAACTGCAGTTAGAAGGAAAAACTGGAACCGAGACTACACTTAGGAACAAAACTCGAACCGACTTTAAACACAGAACCGAAAATGAAAATAAAACTGGAACCAATGAAAGAAGAAGCGAAAAATTTTAAAGTGAATGAGGCTTTGAAGGAACTTGGAATAGTATTAAGACCTTAAATCGAGCAGAAACTATAGCCGAGCACCGATTTGAAAATATAACCAAAACTGAACCAAAATCCGGAAAGGGAACTTTACAAAATTTAAGATTAAAATATTTGTTGGTATTTTGCAAGATTTCGGGAATACCGCTATTGAAGTAGCAAACTAGTCAGGAAATATGTCATCATACAACTACAGTTTTCTGACTGGTAGTGGGGAGAAAAGAACCAAAAATTGTATCATTAAAAATATTAAGTTAAGAAGATTGCTAAAACCTCTAGAGCTTGAATTTTTATTTTAGCTGTTTGCGGCATCAGACCACGATCCTTATACCTCGCCGATGTGCATAACAATACTTATTCATTTACCACAATTAAACTAGTTTGAGACTGGTATATTACTGTCCGAAATCTTATATGGGAAAGATACAGTTGTGGGACTAATCAGGTTTGGTGTGCATACTACACCTTTTCCAAGTGTACTTCAGAAAGCATAATACGTTCTTCAGAAACCGTAAAATGTACTTCAGAATAATCAATTGTACTTCAGAAACTATAAATTTTACTTCAGAAACTGTAAATTGTTCTCCAGAAATGGTTAATTCCTATCAGTTCTGCAATTTCTGAAGTACAATTAACGGTTTCTCAAGTACAATTTATACCTTCTGAAGTACAATTGACTATTCTGAAGTACATTTTATGAATTCTGAAGTTAAATTGAATATTCTGAAATACATTTTACGATTTCTGAAGTACAATTGACTATTCTGAAATACATTTTATGAATTCTGAAGTTAAATTGAATATTCTGAAATACATTTTACGATTTCTGAAGTACAATTGACTATTCTGAAATACATTTTATGAATTCTGAAGTTAAATTGAATATTCTGAAATGGATTTTACGATTTCTGAAGTACAATTGACTATTCTGAAGTACGTTTTATGAATTCTGAAGTTAAATTGAATATTCTGAAATACATTTTACGATTTCTGAAGTACAATTGACTATTCTGAAATACATTTTATGAATTCTGAAGTTAAATTGAATATTCTGAAATACATTTTACGATTTCTGAAGTACAATTGACTATTCTGAAGTACATTTTACGATTTATAAAGTACAATTGATTTTTCTGATGTACATTTTATGAATTCTGAAGTTAAATTGAATATTCTGAAATACATTTTACGATTTCTGAAGTACAATTGACTATTCTGAAATACATTTTATGAATTCTGAAGTTAAATTGAATATTCTGAAATACATTTTACGATTTCTGAAGTACAATTGACTATTCTGAAGTACATTTTACGACTTATAAAGTACAATTGATTTTTCTGATGTACATTTTATGAATTCTGAAGTTAAATTGAATATTCTGAAATACATTTTACCATTTCTGAAGTACAATTGACTATTCTGAAATACATTTTATGAATTCTGAAGTTAAATTGAATATTCTGAAATGCATTTTACGATTTCTGAAGTACAATTGACTATTCTGAAGTACGTTTTTATGAATTCTGAAGTTAAATTGAATATTCTGAAATACATTTTACGATTTCTGAAGTACAATTGACTATTCTGAAGTACATTTTACGATTTATAAAGTACAATTGACTATTCTGAAATACATTTTATGAATTCTGAAGTTAAATTGAATATTCTGAAATACATTTTACCATTTCTGAAGTACAATTGACTATTCTGAAATACATTTTATGAATTTTGAAGTTAAATTGAATATTCTGAAATACATTTTACGATTTCTGAAGTACAATTGACTATTCTGAAGTACATTTTATGAATTCTGAAGTTAAATTGAATATTCTGAAATACATTTTACGATTTCTGAAGTACAATTGACTATTCTGAAGTACATTTTACGATTTATAAAGTACAATTGACTATTCTGAAATACATTTTATGAATTCTGAAGTTAAATTGAATATTCTGAAATACATTTTACCATTTCTGAAGTACAATTGACTATTCTGAAATACATTTTATGAATTCTGAAGTTAAATTGAATATTCTGAAATGCATTTTACGATTTCTGAAGTACAATTGACTATTCTGAAGTACGTTTTATGAATTCTGAAGTTAAATTGAATATTCTGAAATACATTTTACGATTTCTGAAGTACAATTGACTATTCTGAAGTACATTTTACGATTTATAAAGTACAATTGACTATTCTGAAATACATTTTATGAATTGTGAAGTTAAATTGAATATTCTGAAATACATTTTACCATTTCTGAAGTACAATTGACTATTCTGAAATACATTTTATGATTTCTGAAGTACAATTGACTATTCTGAAGTACATTTTATGAATTCTGAAGTTAAATTGAATATTCTGAAATACATTTTACGATTTCTGAAGTACAATTGACTATTCTGAAGTACATTTTACGATTTATAAAGTACAATTGACTATTCTGAAATACATTTTATGAATTCTGAAGTTAAATTGAATATTCTGAAATACATTTTACCATTTCTGAAGTACAATTGAATATTCTGAAATACATTTTACGATTTCTGAAGTACAATTGACTATTCTGAAGTACATTTTACGATTTATAAAGTACAATTGATTTTTCTGATGTACATTTTATGAATTCTGAAGTTAAATTGAATATTCTGAAATACATTTTACGATTTCTGAAGTACAATTGACTATTCTGAAATACATTTTATGAATTCTGAAGTTAAATTGAATATTCTGAAATACATTTTACGATTTCTGAAGTACAATTGACTATTCTGAAGTACATTTTACGATTTATAAAGTACAATTGACTATTCTGAAATACATTTTATGAATTCTGAAGTCAAATTGAATATTCTGAAATACATTTTACCATTTCTGAAGTACAATTGACTATTCTGAAATACATTTTATGAATTCTGAAGTTAAATTGAATATTCTGAAATGCATTTTACGATTTCTGAAGTACAATTGACTATTCTGAAGTACGTTTTATGAATTCTGAAGTTAAATTGAATATTCTGAAATACATTTTACGATTTCTGAAGTACAATTGACTATTCTGAAATACATTTTACGATTTCTGAAGTACAATTGACTATTCTGAAATACATTTTACGAATTCTGAAGAACACTTGGAAAAGGTGTAGTTTGAATTACACACAAAGTGGACATAATCCGTTTTTTTTAACGCATATGCGTTTGCACTTAAAACTGGTATGGAATGCTGAGCGCACAACTTTATATGCTATTATGAAATAGAGACGCATAAATTCAGTACTTCCTAGTTCCAGGAATTCATTTTCGTTACACTTTCGAAACGGTTTTATCAACTTTTGGAAATCCGCTTTAACATCCCCTTATAATAAAAAAATGTCAACAGTGGAAACAAATAACGTTTTGTCTGACATTTAAGTAGCAGTGCTGCCAAGTTGTGCGACGGAATATACGCCATTGCCGCTGACCGTTGTTTTATTTGCAATAGTGACAAAAACAAAACGAAATAGTACAAAAAAAAACGCACGAGCTGATCATTGACCGTCACGCCTTGTGCGCGCAATTTGAAATTTGACTGAACTTGCTTACGAGCAGGTACTCGCACACTCAACGCCAACAAGCACGCGATCAAAGCACAGCAAACACAAATTAATGACTAAAAAAATTAAAAAACAAAAAATAAATGTTTTAAAAGCAGCAAAAATCATGCTTACAACATAGAGAACCACAAAAAAAAACAAAAACTATGAAATGAAGAAGGAAAAAATTGAAAAAAAAGAGGCGCTAATGTGTGCCACGGCGTATGAGCAATGTACAATGTGCAAGGCGCCGATTAGCAAGCGGCTTACAAGCTGTCTGCTGAACATTTGATTGTGAAATTTCGCATTCTTACATACGAGTAGGTACTTAAAACTTACAAAAATACATATTAGATACTTTGTGAAAAATATTTATACAAGTAGTGAATGTGTAAGAATAACAATAGGAATGTTGTCGTGCCGGCATGTGTGGCAAGTGGCGTGGATGGGGAAATTGTTGCTTAGAGCCACTTACATACTCGTCTTCCGACATACGTGAGTACATGCACTGGACTTATACACGCTTACACACAAGTTTGCATTGTTAAAAACCGAGAAATATGTGGGCACATGCTTGCAAATCGTTCGAAAGTCTGCTTGCGCACTTGTTAGTATCGCAGGTGCTGTTGTGGCTATTTTTTCTGTAATTTTTATAGTGCGGACTTTGCTTTCTGGCATGCAGTCACAATGGCTGTTTAACTGAAGAACTAATTGCATAAAAAAATATAGACTGAATGGTTGTAGAGTTGAATAACTTCCAAGAATGCGAGTAGTTACTATTACTGAGCGAACGACAAGACACCCTTCCAACAAGTTTAATTTGTGTGTAACTTAAAGCAGGCCGATACTTTGATCTGTACAGTGGTTTACGCTGTTAGCTATCAGTGGCAGTCTTAAAAACTTCACTATACAATGAGTCATATGTGAGTCACGAGTTTGTATTACAATAAGTTAAATGAATCACATATGACTCATTTGTACACCTTTCATGAACATGAAGAAGAGATAGACCCACCAATAAGTATACCGAAATGATCAGGCGTTGAGCTGAGTCGATTTAGCCATATCCTTTTTACTTTGAATTTGTAGAGGAATGCTCCATTAGCTATTAGTGGCAGTTTTAACAACTCTGCTGTACAATGAGTCATATTTGACTCACGTGTAACTCCAGTGTTTCTATTACCCTGTGATATGATTTATATGTGACTCACGTGTTACTATTGCAATAATAAATGAGCCCAACTTCAAATTTCACTCTCAATCAAACCCTTGTAATAAAAACATGTGAGTCACATATGACTCGTTTTTTAAGTTATGGCGGCTATACAAGCTTTTGATTGAGAGTGAAATTTGATGCTTTTTTCGAAGTAAATCGACGTTTTTAATTGAATCAACGAAAGTAAAAAATTGTAGCAGATTATTGTAGGAGAATTTAAGTAAGATAGCGTCTAGTAAAAAGCTAATTGCAGCAAAGTTATTATTTCGGGAGTATTTATTGTACAATTTCGAAATATTTCGGGATTGTTTTCGGGACTTCTTTTGGTATTGTTACGGAACTATTTCAGGACTTTTTCGCTAATATATCGGAATCATTTCGGGATTGCTGTCTTGACTTTCTTGAAACCATTTCGGGACCTTTTTAGGATAATTTAGGGATTGTGCCTAAATAATTTGACACATACACTGTTCAACAAATTATTGGGGAAAAACGTAATTAAATATGAAAAAAACTTGTAAAACAATTTTATTTTTGATTTTATTTTCGGTTTTATTTTTACACTTTATATATATCAAAATGCGTGATCAATTCATATACTGGTAAAAGCGGTGACACAACAACATGTTTTCAACGACTTCAAAATTGTGTTGCTAGAATAAACAGAAAAAAAGTTATGTATACAAAAATGGTAAATTTTCGAATTTTTTCCTTTTTTTCAAGCAGAAACCGTGGCTCACAGACTCTCAATAGAGCCAGTTGGTTCTGTCAATATATTACGAAAAGTTTTTCAGCTAAGTTTTATTTGCTATTTTTATTTAAACATATAAATAGTTGTTTCATGGAAATGTTTTGTATCAGTGTTTCCACGCTTTTGCAAAAATTTCAAAAATTATTGAAAACTTCAAAGAACTTAGTGAGAATTTTTAAATTTTTGTAAAATTTTTAAAATTTTATCTGAGTATGCAGACTTGTAGCCTCTACAATTTAAGACTCTTAAAATTTTTATTTTTATTTTTGACAGTTTTTTTCTACATGGTGTTTTGCAGTTTCTTTCATACAAATTGAATTACCAGTTGAAGAACCAACTGGATCATTTTCACTGTGAGTCACTGTAGTTATTTATAAATATATTTTTATCAACACTTGTATAGTTTTTGTTTTGAACAACTAACCATTGTGCTCATAGTTTTGCTTAAGAATTAGAATTTAATCGCTCATACATTAGACTGAGTTCATTGACCAAATGTCATACTATTCGTCACACGTCAGGGAATGACTACACGTTCGCGCTGCTAGAATATGTGCAAATTATTTGTATGTTTGGCTGTACGCACTACAAGCTAAGCGGTATTTTGTTTGATGAAAATTTTAGAATTTTGAACATGAATGCTAAAAAGTAATTTTAAATTATATTGAATTCTTTGCTAGAGAAGAAGTAATAATTTAAATAAATTATATAATTACTACATCTTTTCAAGTTTATATTGAGAAAAATAAGATGATAATGGGAAAATATAAATTCATAATGAGAAATATATGTCGTTTTTATTTATATTATTTTTTTCTACAAATTTAGTTGTGACACAGTTATTATCCAAGTAATTTGTTAATGTTTTCGTTATCAAGTTCGAATTACTCATTACCAACTTAATTATTCGCATTATTCAACTTATTTTTTCTCAATATGAACTTACATTTTTCGTTATTAACTTTTCTGTTCGCAATATGAACTTCATTTCCCATTATAAACTTGAAAAGTTGTAGTAGAAGAATCAGAAAGTCTCAATCATCCCACTTGTGATACACAAACTTCTAGCTCCGTAGCCTTGACAACGGTTATTCACACATTAATTTCTTTAAACCTAATTATCAAGCACAGTAAGTAGGCTCCAAATAAACCCAGCATTCATTTCGCTTCATATAATTGATATATGACAAATTGTCTCTTTTCATATTTTTACAAGACACCCATGGAGAATACCAGCTTATATGGGATATTTACTTTAACTCAGCTGATTAGCTTTGTGCTATTTGAATTGTATTTCTGTGCAAAGCCAGCTAAATTTCATCTTTATCTAGCACTAAATTTGATTTAGAGAAGAGCCATATATTTTTTTTTTTCAATTTCAGTGGCTATAACTCAATAATCAATCCGTACATAGTATAGCTACATATTTACACCTTTCGCACCGGCTATATTTTACACTCACACTTCCGTCAAACAGTCATTCATCATTTGTCTGTGTTGTCAGCAGTGCAGAGTGTAGGTAGGTGTATGTGAGGACGCCACTTTCAGGAAATTCTTAATTTTCGCAATAAACGCTGGCGGCGAACTAACAAAGACTGCATGAAAATTGAAATATACAGTTGTGTTCAATATAATAGTAGTGAATTAAATTGGATATCATTCGACGAAATAAAAGGAAGATGGGTTTTTAATATTTTTTATTTAAAATACAGCAAATTCCATAACAGAAACCACATAAAAAAAAATTTTAAAGTTTACACAAAGTTCAGAAAAGTTTACATAAAAATTTCAATATTTTTTTGATTACGCAGTTTTATAGCCCATTCAAGTTGAGCACAATAATGTGCAAGTTAGAAGTACATGAAAATTTCATCTGAATTTTTATAATTTTTTTTTGTCAAGGATGTTAGGTAGTTTTTTCCATACAAAATTAATTTTTCTTCATGCGTTTGTATGGAAGAAATCACTCAACACCCTTGCCGAAAAAAAATTCTGAAAATTCAGGGAAATTTTTGATAGAGTTCTAAGTTGCACAATATTATACTAAAATTGATTGGTCTAAAAAAATGCGTACTAAAAAAATTTCTAGAAACTCTGCCAAAAAATTTGAAGAATTTGATGACCATTTTTTAAAGTTAAATTAACTACCCTACACTTTGTGTAAGCTTTGAAATTTCTTTTTACGAAGTTTCTGTTATGGTAATTGGTATATTTTAAATGTAAATTATTAAAATCATAGCTTCTTCTTACTTCGTCTAACGACATTCACTTTAATTTCACTACTATTATATTGAACACAGCTGTATATATCCAAAGCAGACAATTTCTTTGTTCTTCTGCATAATTATGGCTTATTAAGAATTTTTGTTGTTGTATTAAGTAAAAAAAATTAATTGCATATATAGTGATGACAAATGTATGTTCGCCATATTAGCTGCAATATGGTGAAATGTAATCTCTCTGATCTTGTCTGATTGATTTTTGGCGGACACACGAATTCATAAAATTTTGTTTGATTTACATATTTGAGTGTGTGGGCACCCAAGCGAATGATTTTTGAGTCACATGCAGCAGGCGTGCGCTAGAAATATAGTTAACGGAGCCAAACGATAAAAGCGTCATAAACTTTAAAACAACAACGTCCACGCAACTGCAACCAGCGCCCGGTGAGCAGAGAATTGATGTCGATCAGAGAAAAGTTGTGATTGAGAAGATTCAACACGTCTGTGGGCGGCAATACAGCAAACTCACAGTTGGGGAGTTTAACACAAATTTCTATTAATTCAACTTCTTCGCTTTACATTTTTTGCATCTTTTGTTAGAAGCCTAAGTGATGTTGTGCGCCATGCGAAGACACTAGAGCCAATACTTGATTCTCCCTGAAGTTGGTTGGTTATTTTTGTGAAATGGTTTTTTTTTTTTGAAATTTAATCGCGGAAGAGCTTTTCGTTTTGGCTGCTTACAATTTGAACTTGTTATATGGAGATTAATACTTGTAAAAATTTATATTTAAAATTTTTTTTTTAAAGCTTTTCTTGCCAAAAAGGAAGTCAACGAGGCTGTGTAAAAAATTAATTTTCATGACATTCGGTTATACGTCCTGAAGTTATTAAAGTTTTAGCCTACCAACGGCTATTAATCAAATAAACAGGCATCGGTTTATTTCGTATTATCGAGCGTACCTGCCGACTCAACAAGGTGAATTAGAAATACAACAGCTACCAGAACAATGCGATATTTGGTTTCCACTACAGTCGCGCTTGTACCAAAGAGTGATAATACCGGAACTCATAAGTTCCATATCCGACAAAGACTTGCCCACATTAGTAACACTTCCTCATACCCTTAAATATTTTTTGTTGTTGTCGCAAACAATAACAAAAGCCTCAGCGGTGACTAAAACTAAATTCAAAATGCCAACAGGTAAACTTTTTCGAAAAAATTCTTGTTTCCTTTTGCGGCTACTTTTGTTTATCTTTCCACCCTTGTATAGTTTCTTTAGTTGATTTTTCACTTTTTCTTTATTCTACTTTGCTTATTTTTACTCCTCTCTCCCCACTTCTTCAGTTGTCGTTGTTACGTTAATTAAAACTCAAGAAAAGTAATTTGGGTCAGATGCATAAAGACCTGCACAACTGCCAATAGCATGAAACTCGCTGACCCAGTAGGAAAAATTGTATTTAAAATTGTATATAGATTTTTTTCAAAAGTTCCTTCTCTATGGTTTTTACCTATGACAGCCTTAATTATACTCAACAGTAGAGATCTGAGCCGAAAGGGTTTTGGATTCCACGTCATGCAAAGCGCGTCATCCTTTTGAATGCCTCATGGACTCTTGTATACACTGATTCACTGCAATATTATCAAATCCCGAAAAATACCCAAAAATGGTCCCGAAAACAATCTTGTATTGATTGCGCAATGATACCGAAAAAGGTGCCAAAATGATCCCAAAAATATGAAAAAAAAAAATTGTTCCCGAAAGAAGAAAAAGTTTCGAAAACCATGCATGATTCTGCAGTGAATTCATGAGCTAATTGCTACTATCGGAACACATCCTTCTATTGATGCCCGCACAGCCCAAAGCTTATGAGTTCAAATTGCATGTTTTATTGGGGTTTAAAGACTTACGATATAAGCATAAAGGCAGACCTGTTAAATAATGATTACTTATCGTAATGATTACCGGTTTGATTAATTATTTTCTTGAGAATTCATTTAACGATTGATTACCATTACTTTCGATTTGTAATAATTATTTTTCAATGAAATAAAAAATATCATTATTTTTTACGATTATTAAAAAAAATAACCAAAAATAATAAAAAAATGTTGTTTTGATTACTTTTGAATATTTTTTATTTATTTTTTATTATTTTTAATTTTTTTTCAGTTTTGCTGTAGAAGTACATAAATATACACATCAACAATACTAAAAAAAGGAAAAATAATCAAAAATTATAAAAAAAAAAAATTAAAAAAAAAAATAAAAAATTATCAAAAGTAATCAAAACAACTTTTTTTTTATTATTTGTGATTATATTTGATATTTTTTTTTGATTTTTTCTAATCGTAATTAATTTATAGTTTCCTGTTTCTCAAAAACATATTTTAACTGTCATTAATCATTACCAATTAAAAAAGCCGTCTAATTAATTGATTACTAATTACTAATAAAATTTAAAAGATCTGGATAAAGGAAATCGGCCTGGTTGTTGTTGTTGTTGTTGTAGTAACGACAAAAACACTCCCCGAAGTTTTGGAGAGTGTTGTCGAATTAACAGCCCTTGGCCGGATTTGAACCCGGTACGCTCCGGTACTCCATTGCGGTACTGCCCGACTGTCGTGGTAGCGATTTATGAACAGTGAAACCTTCTAGGTCATGTCACCTCTCCTTCCGTAAGGAAGGATAAGATGGGTAATGAGAGGTGAGAGGCATCATATCCGTAGATCAACCATCGAGTTGCACGTCATTACCTTTGTGCATATTAGTCACCTCTTACGGCCGGTATGCCTACCTCGGGCATATTCTAAACCCCTAACCCGCAGGGGGCCTGGTATACAATGCTAATTGCTCGATGGGTAGCTAAACCACACACCAACTTAATATCTCAGTTTAGTTACCATTAAAGTGAAAATTACTCAAATTAAACGTAAAACTTTAGCAAACTCATGCAAACATAACATACATGCCTACATTAGGGTGCCTTCTATTTAGCAAATTCAGAACTAAATACACTACTCTGCCGATGAAGTGAAAACTTGAATGATTGTGAGAAAAATATTTTCCAGTATACACTTAGGTTTGAATTAAGACTTGGACTTGGGACAAAAAAACTCTGAAAATTACATTTCTAAACATTGGCCTTAACTGTCATCACGTGTAAATACATATGTCACTACAAAACCTTTTCTACGCTTTTGAAAACTTGTCCCACATCAATTTTTTTATAACCAAAAGAGCATTTTTGGGAAGTCTTGCTTTGTCGAAAAACTTCAAGTTTCCTCCATACAAATGAAGTGCACCCTAATGTCCCTAACTTGGAGTAAAACTCCACAGACGGATAAAGTGCGTCTACGTATGAGTGTTGACATTGTTTGTGTAACTGCTAAAGTGTTAATTAGAGTTTATTTTATTAGTCGCGAAATGATTTTGAAAAAGTCGTATTAAAAGTGAAAATGCAGGTCAGTAAGTTTGGTTAGCGAGAAAAGGGGGAAATAAGAAAGCATTACGTCTGCGGGTTTCGTCTAGTAGTAAGGAGAAGATCTTGACTTTATTTTGAGGAGGTTTGCGTCTGCATGGTCTGATTTTCTGAGTTCATCTAACTGAGGTTTTGGCGGATTAATGATGCCTTGCAGTGAAAAAATCAGCAACGACGTTGAGCCAAAGTTTTGCTTTTATTCAAGGCCATTGCATGACATCAGAGCCCATCTATTGTGAGGATAATTCATTCCAATGGTTTGAGAAGTTTTAAAATTAAAAAAACCTCGTGTACCACAGTGCACAATACCAAATGATCCAGCAAATTACTTCAAAAGCTTTCCTAAAAACGTCTAGAAATGATCATGAAATGATTCCGAAATAATAGCGAAAAAGTACCTAAATGATCCCAAAAAATTCTTAAAAACAATCCCGAAATAATCATGTAATGATCCCGAAGTGATACCGGAAAAGTCCTGAAAATCATTCCGAAGTGATCCCCAAAAAGTCCGAAATGGTCCCCGCAAAACAATCCCGAAATGATCCTGTAATGATTCCGAAATTATCCCGAAAAGTCACTAAATGATCGCCAAAAAGTTCCAAAAACCATCCCGAAATAATCGGAACCCTGCTGAACACTGCATTATAAATCAGAAATAATATTGCTGTGTTTAGGCCCTACTTATACAGAGCACAGTTTCTTCTACCTTGGAAAGATTAACGGGGAAACTTTAAGAAATTTAAATCATCTTCGGATAACTTGTTTAAAAAAAAACTAGAATAGGAATACATCATGGAATGAGGAGGATTACTGTAGGTTAAGACATCGCGTGGTATATCCCACACTTCTACACGAAGATAATTATGTCCCTGGTGAATGTTTTCAGAGTGTGCGGGTGCGGAAACATTCGTCAAACCAGGTGTTTGTCGCTTACTCCTTTTTAAACCACTTGCTTTCCCCTATGAGCTTGAGCAGGAGTGAAGGATACACTTCCAACACATCGGTCAGACTATCGAAAAAGCGTGCTCGCAAAAACCTGAGTCGACTTGTCTGAATAATGTTGTGGACCGACTCCTCTTCCTTCGCATTCTGACAGCTTCTGCATAAAAACCTTTTTGGTGTACGCCATTGCCGAAGCAATTAGTGCGATGGCATAATGTTCTATGATAACACTTGTAAATACTCTCACCACTGCCTTTGTTTAGTTTGAAAAGGAAGCTCGTCCGTTTTCTATTTAAACATGGCTATGTGTACCTTGAGACTTCGTAAGCATCATTGTTAGTCCATCGTAAATTCATTTTCTTAAAAGAATGGTCATCAATTAACCAATGCTTGCGGCACGGGGTTGTCTGCCTTGTATTTTTCCATTTGGGAGACCAATGTGGCCGTGCCATTCAATATTATTGTGTCCAGGGACTTTGCAGAGAGAAATCTTGAGACGAGCCTTTAGCGATGTGAGGCACCTTCGCATCATACCGGATTTTATCACTTGAGATTGTAATACCTTTAAAGCCTCCTTGACTGTCATCGAAGATCGTTGCACTAGTCGCTACTATTATACTCTCTATACGCCCTTTCTGTGGCATAGCTTTCCGCTTGAAAGGCACTGTATTAGTCCCGGTGTCGATATGACTTTCTGGTTGACAGATATTCCCAGTAAAGGCTAGACACCGTTCCATTTACCGTTCTTTAACAGTCCGTGTAGATTGTATCTTCTGTACCATTGACTAACCCCTCTTTCCATTCCTCCATCGAGGGATACTTTACCTTCTGCGCCCGGAAGTCAAAAACCGTAGACCGTGTCAGATGTTAGGTCACTTTTGACATCGTTTGCCCTCTGCGATGTCATCTAGTAGGATTTCTGACAGACTGGCTTAGGTACACCAAGAAAGAAGGAAATTCCATATAAATCGTAATGATAAAAACCTGTAAAAGCACAACACAAATTGGAAGGTAAGCTCGCTCTCAATCTCTTCAGAGATACATCGCCCCAAAATGATTATTATTAAAAAAAAAAAAACAGAAAAGTCTTCGTCAAGTAGAAACGTTGAAATATTTCCCATCAAAGCGAAAATTCATTTCAACTGCCGTCACCACAAAACAATTCAACAAGGAAACATTTAAGCAACAACAACGAAACGAGAATGTTCTACCAGTGGACAACGAATAAATGGCTGGCGGGTGACAGCATTACAACAACAATTTTTTACAACTGTTTTATATGCATTTTAGTCGCCGCTACACGATGCAACATTTTGCACCATCAAACACCAAAACGTAAAAGCAACAGCCTCACTGAGCCATGCAATAAACGGACCAACCACAACAACAACAGCAAGGCGACGGCAATGAAAAAAAAAAATATAAATTTGCCTAAAGGCAGCTGTGAAGAACAGCATAACAGAGCGCGGAAGAGAAGGGCGCATAGAATATACAGAAGACTACACAAGGCCATTTCCCAAACATATCTTAACTCTAACCTTTTGGATTTCGGTTGAGCAAAATATGAGGAAAATGAAGAACAGAGAAATAACAGAGAAAATCGGAATATGACACTATAAGCTTTTTGGACCACTGTATTTAGAGTTCAGTTAAGCGATTTTTGAAGTTAAATACATAGGCGGCGATGCAAAGTTTTAATGAGGTGCGAAATTTTTTGAAATAGATCAACAGTTTTTATCGATGCAAAGGATATAAAAAATTGTAGCAGAATATTGTAGTAGAATTCACGTAACATAGAGTTTAGGAAATAGCCAATTGTAGCAGAATTAGGCAGATTTCGGGTAATATTTGAATGGCTTTCGTGACTTTTTGGGGAATATTTCGAGATTGTTTTCGGCACTTTTTCGTGTTTATTTCGGGAACAGTTCGGTATTTTTCCATATCATTACAGCATAACTTCGTGAATGTTTTGGGACTCTTTTGGGACTTTTCCGAGTTCATTTCATGGACCATTTGTTTTGTATTTTCGGGACTAATATCGGACTGTTTTCGGAACATTTTCCCGATAATGAGATTGTTGTCACATTTTTTAACATCAATTTCGGGTCTTTTTTCGCGATCATTTGGGATGCTCCCGAAAAAAGTACAGAAATTATCCCAAAAAAATATCTTGAAATGGCCCCGTAAAGTCCCGAAAATAATACTGAAATACTGATCTCGCAAAGGAGAGAAGCTTACTTCTACACGTGGGTTTTTGTTTGTATTACTTATTGAAATTACCTGCTCAGGGACCTACAAACTATCAATACAAGGCATTGGATGGAGGCAGATCAGAACGAAAATTCACACTAATAATAGTACAATGCCAAATTGATTTCAAAAGTAGTCGAAATCTTAAATTTCTTCTCTCAAATGGACGAATTATTTCTAGCCTGCAACCTGGCAACAAGAGTGTTTAAAATCCGATCAAGAAAAAGTTTTAAACACAGGGCATTTGCTCGAGTTGCTGTTGTTGTTTTGCAAAGATTTTCGTGAACGATTTTTTTTTTCAACTCGATGACAAAAAATTATGGAAAATGAACCCAACAAACATTTTTGTTCTTTATTAAATGCAATTCAGACGAAACGTTATTCACAAATCTCAGATATTACTGTTGGAGGAACATAATGTTGCCCCGTTAGTCGGAATTTCCACTTGTGGATGGCGGATTCAACAGTTTTATACAGATTAAAAAGCCTAGCCGTTATGCTTCCGAAATAGGCGTTGATAATGTGCTCAAATATAAAGTCATATTTTTGAAATGGAATTTTCGGCCGATCTTAAATTGAGAAATTTTGTACTATCAAATGCTAGCCGAATCTATAAACACTTCCATACACACAATTTCCATGTATTTTGTTTCTATAATTCGTGGGCCCAATGTAAAAATCATATTGTGGCGAGTTTTGTAGTTTCTAAATTCGAAAAATAGATAAAAATCAGATGGGATAGTTTCAGCTTAAATTGAATTGGCTTTGCTCAAACCCATATCAAATATGACTGAAACGTTCTGGAATCGAAATGCTCACTTTGAATGATTCTCAACTCCTACTCAGGCTTTAAAGAAGAAGATTATGAGAGAACGTTTAGCCTGAAATAATAAACAACGGCACATATCAAATCATGAATTCACAACTTTTAAAATTTGTTTCGTGCTGCTTATTGGGTTTCTCTATTCCCACATATACACCGCAACAACCGTAAATACTGACTTT
Source organism: Merzomyia westermanni (assembly GCA_949987695.1). Classification (NCBI taxonomy): domain Eukaryota; kingdom Metazoa; phylum Arthropoda; class Insecta; order Diptera; family Tephritidae; genus Merzomyia; species Merzomyia westermanni. The sequence continues at coordinate 186,655,026 of OX465289.1, forward strand.
TAACAAAAATACATACAAACAAATATATGGTATATGGTGGTAGGTAAAAAGTTCAAGGCCTACCAGTGTTTTGGGATTAAAAACAGCGCCCATTGAGTTGGCCATTGCTATGATTACGGCTGTTGCTCCAAGGAAAAAAAAGAAACAAAACAAATGCGCATGTTTGTAAATATGTATTTAAATGCAGGTAGTTACATTGGTGGCAACCTAACGGCATATTGCACGTGTGACCGCACACATACACACCTACACATTCCCTGTAGTCAAATACGTACACTGCTGTATCGAATCCTGTTCATATCCTTTAGAAAATTTAACTTTCCTCTGTTGTTTCCTTGTTTACCTTTCTTTCTCTGTAATTTTATTTAATTTTATTTTACTTCACTTAACTTTATTTTATTTTATTTTCTCTTATTTAATTTTTTTTTATTTTAATTAATTTTATTTGATTCTATTTTATTAATTTTTTTTTTATTTCTTTTTTTTAGTTTACTTTACTTAACTCTATTTAATTTTAAAATTTTTTTTTATTTTATTTTATTTTATTTTATCTTATTTTATTTTATTTTATTTTATTTTATTTTATTTTGTTTTATTTTATTTTATTTTGTTTTATTTTGATTTATTTGATTTCATTTTAATGGTGATTGTTGTTGAAGCAAAGCTCGAATTTATTTTTTTTTATTTTATTTTAAAGTATTCATGAAATGAGCTCAAGGCCAATAATAATAATTTCTCACTTTTTGATTTTTTATGAAAATTATTATTGCTTTTTATTTTTTAATAATCATTTTTTAATTAATTTTTAAATGTTGTTTTAATTGAATAGAGTAGGAAAAATTTTTAGAGACAACCGCCATAGCTTTTCTTGTAGATCCATTTCGGAAGCTGCTAGACTTCTTCATCAGAGAAATTTTGGCACGCATTGCTAACCATTAAGCTAACAATACACTAGTTTTGATATCATTAGAATTAGAATTAATTTTTTTTCATTTTATTTTGCTTTGTTTCATTTTATTTTATTTTGTTTCATTTCATTTCATTAAATTTTACTTTATTTTATTTCATTTTATTTTATTTTATTATGTTTTATGATTTTTTATGCTTTGCTAAGCTTAATTAAAATGTCTATTAAAAATAGTTTGTATTGAATAAATTATATAAACACGTGAATTAAATAAAAATATTTAATTAAAAATTGCGCAAATTTTTTTGGATTTTTTTTGGGTATTTTAAAAAGTTTTATGAGTATATCATTCGACGGGATGGCAACTCTGTCAGTGCATAAAAGTATGCAGCTAGTATGAGGAGTTCTCCATATTACTAATTGTGTGCGTCTCACTGTTTTCGGTGCAATTGCGAACTAAATTTGAAATTTGAGTATGGGTTATTTATTTAATGCTTCTCAAACTGAGATTGAACAAGAATCCCTATTGGGTTATTATAGCGCATACAAACTTTGGCAGCATTCACGACTTGTGGGCGTACTGCATTGAGCTTTTAGCAAAATGGTTATATCTTTTTAATGCACTCAAAGGTAGCTGCACAAATGTGTAGGCGGATATAATAAATGGTGATTGAAACTAACTTAGGGTGTCATTCAAACAAAAAATATTTACTTTTTTGGCACACCCTAATACCAAACATACGCTCATGATGCTCACTTACCACAACTGTTTGCAATGAATGCTTAAATATTCCCACATTCTTTTTCCAAAGACTTTTTCCTCTTGCATCAATTAAGCGAAGATCTCTTACAAACGTTTTATTTATTGGTATTTAGAAATTTCGAAATTATTATTTTCCGTACTTTTCCTCAAAAAGAATGCAATTGCAAAATTTTACCATTAAAATATTTTGAAATGAAAATTCACACTTACGCACATAAATTTTCTCTTTATTGCAATAATGATTTCCATTTCAATTGATGGCTCTAGCGAAGTAGGCGCCAGCAGTGTGCGATCATAGCGATCCTCGTCGGGAAGTAATAAATTTCAATTTCAAATTATTACCTAAGCGAATTTGAATTTTGAAAGAAGGTTGGGTGTAGATAGCTTTTCGAAATATCTACGCATGGGGGAGGAAAATATTGATTGCCAAAAACATTGCCGATTCAAGAAATAATCGCTTATATCTGGGACACATTTTATGTCTTAATATTCTTCATTGCTTTGGTCGTGTTCCCGATATAAAATTCCGTGTCTCCTCGATCGAACTTGAAATTTAAACCTACAGTAGGCTCATTTGGTTAGTTGGGTATACTCACACCGATATATAACTGTGTTCTAGAAACTCAAATCGATATATCACACTGCAGGCTAACTAAGTTGATTTGATCTATTTTTTTTTTGTTACTTTATAGAGAGTTTGTTATTGATGCTCGGAAGTAATCCTAAATTCTTTCAATAGATTTATTTCTTTATATCGGGACTGCGTGGAAGCTTTCCAAATCTTGTCTGCCTGTTCCGAACCCCCCATAACTAAGTCTGGCATAGCGTGTTCTTCATCAGAATTCTGAGATTGGGTGCTTTAAAAAAAGTTCGTTCGATATTCAAAAATATTCTGAGAACGTTCGGAAGTGACCATGTGAAAGTTCTCTCGCTTCCAATTTGAAATTTAATGGTCTCTGTATTTCTCCCACTTCATCCAAAGTCTTTTACTAGCTCCGCTTAAAGCTATTATCATAGTCGACGAACCATGACATTTCCATATTTATTCACTTCTAGGTCTACAAAAAATGCTGCGTCATTGGGATCAACAAGAGACTAAGTGAAAGAACTAGAGAAAGCAGAAATAAATTGTTAGAACTTTAAAAATATTAACATACTTAATAAAAAAAAAGATGAATATGAACGCAAGTTACAACAATTGTTTGTAAGCCATATACCATACAAGTCACTTCTTAAGGCCTCAGGAGCTGTCAGAACGTCAACTGTCTACCACTCGAATACGCACAATGCAGAAGAGTAGATAAATATAACCAAAAAGAACTGCATTCGTCGCAGGATTAAATAATGACAACGATATGATTGATGCCGCAACTAAGCCTTTTTATATACAGAGCCAAACAGTGTTGTTGGTACGAGAATACGGCAGTATTTGTTGTTGACACAGCGTAGAAGTGTGACGATACTAGAGCTTCCTGCGAGGATAGCAGACAGCGTGCGTTGCAAAAGAGACCGTGTGATGCACATTGAGTCATTAGTGACAAGCGTTAAAGACGATGATGATGCGCGCAACGAGAGTAAAAGTGATTGAAATGTGGGAATTGTGATAAATATTTCAAAACATAAAACTTGGTTATGAGAAAATGTGCAACGGAAGTGGGAGGATCTGCAACAGGAAGGGAGAAAATGGTAATGAAAACAGAGCATTATATGAAGCAACAGCTCAGCGATGACAAGAGCATGCGGTATGCTGATTGGTGCGTGAAGGGGAGATATATGAGTCCAAAGTTCAGGCTTATAACTTGCTGGGAAAAGCGTATTTGGTGAGTTCATCACTTTTTGTTAAAGAATTTTTTAGTATAAGGAATGATAAGAGCTTTCTATAAAAAGGCAATACATTTGTACAGCTGCTCAGAAACATATTCTATGTAATTAACTGTATGCTTTGACTTGAAAAGAATCCTTTCATAGATCAGCTAACCACAGAGAAGTTATCAATCTGAACTATTGATTATCTCAAAGAAAGCCTTCAATGATATATGGCTTTTGAAAATCTTTAGCAAATATCCACCCGAAAAGCTAAATGAGCTTTACATAGTCTTGATTAGGAACCACGTTATACGACCAGAGGTTTGTTATAGTATTTGCTCTGAAAATTGGACTAAGTCGCTGCTTTCTTCTAAAGTTAGCTTTATCAACACATATGATGCCAAGATTGGTTCATTACACTTTAGTTCCAAAAAGTTTGCTTCGAAAGCCCGTTTCTCTCAATATATCAGAAATTTAATTTCGATTACAGAGTAAAGGCTTGAGTCAGTCTTGAGTCACACTTAAAAAACCTAAATTTGTATTGCGAACTGCCGACCATTTTAGCCGTAATCAATGCTAAACCAAAGTTTAAGTGTCGGGATCAATGTTTCAACGATGATCAGGAATAAGCATCAGAATGTTTCGGATTATCTTATATATAAATAGACAAGATGAAAAAATGTAGAACCGTTTTCTGCTAAACTATAATTCTAAGGTATACAAATTACATATGTATGGATAGGAAATTTCGAGGTGTACTTTTATCCGTAAATAAAAAAAATTTAAAAAATCATTTTAATATAAAAAATTTAACATAAAAGTCACACCACTACACATGCTCTTATTCACACTATAGAGCCGCTGTTGTGTGAGTAAACGTGTCGTGCATTTTTGCTTTAGTTGTTTTTATTGCATTGATCACTGGCTATGCTGCCCAGTATCAGCGGCTCTCCTGAGAGCACGAAAAGTTGCTTTGTTGGAGACATAAACAAGCGATTTCAAATATGAGCAGATATGTAAACTTCATTGCTGCTACCTACAAAGAGGGATTACAAAAACAAAATAAATGATTACTCATAAAGAGTATTAAACACCGAAGCTTGATTTGTATTTGTGGTTGGGTTTGTGTAAATTGAACTAAAGTAAAATAAAATAAATTAAATAAGATTAAAAAAAAGAAAACAAAGTTTATTAAAATAAAGTGAAGGGAAAGACAGTAAAGGTAAGGAAAGGAAAGAAAAGAAAGGGAATGGAAAGGAAAGTAAAGAAAAGTAAAGGAAAGGAAAGGAGGGGAATGGAAGGGAAGGAAAAGGAAAGGAAGGGTACGGAAAGGGAAGAATAAAATAAATTCAAAATAGAAACTGCAGAGAGTAAAAGAAGAAATCAAGGAAAACGAAAATATTTTAGAGGAAAGGAACGACAGAGAAAGGACGGGAAAAAGGCAGATGAAAAGTACAGCAAATAATGAAAATAAAATAAAGTTTAGTGGTTGAATTTCAACCACTGGGCGTTCTGTAGTAATAGGAAAAAGACTACTTTTACTGACTCCAATGTTCGATATAAGACTTCTATGGAGTTTAATTCTCCTCTGCGGCCGTATCTAGTCATGAGCTATCATATATAACTTCTACATGAAGTTTTGATTGAGAGTGAAATTTAAAGTTTTTTTTTTGGAGTGGATCGACACAGTTTATTTTGGCGATGGAAAGAAAAACTATGCGAGTGTTGTAATAGAATTCAGGTAATATAGAATTTAATAAATAGCTAAGAATCAGGCAGGGTTCTATGGATTTTATTGAGGACCATTTCGTAATAATTGGGGTATGCTTTCGGAATTTTTTCGGGAGAGTTTTCTTTACTTTTTTAGAATAAATTCTGAATCAATTCGGGATTGTTTTGACATTTTCCGGATCATTTATAATTGTTTACGGCATACTTTAAGGACGATTTCGGGAGCATTTTTGGGTAATAATTTGGAATAATCATTTGTACCATTTTCGGGAACATTTCGTATTTTTTTGGATCATTTCTTGATTGTTTACGGAGTTTTTTGGGGATCATTTTGAGACCATTTCTTCGTTTATACTATGAACATATATGTTAGTCAGTTCGTGAAATTGTTCAAATCGTGTATTAAAACAATTTGAAGATATATCAACAAATATCTGCATAGAATCGCTTCACAAAGAAAATGCTCACATATAACCCATTTAAACTTTGAGAGCAAGACGCTATATCTCTTCTCTTTATAGTGGGACCACTTGGGAACAGATACATGATTGCAATTTTTTTTTCGTTTATGTGTCAGCATCCTTCTACCCGAACTGAAGCTTTTAAGGTCTGTGTATGAACGGTTTTAACATCCTAAAAGGGAAGCAAGATCCTAGATCTCTCTTATATTCGAAGAATTCTTATATGTATATTCTTAATGAAGAGCACGCGAGTGCAGATATGGCTGCATAATTGAGAGCAGACCTGTTAAATAATTAATTATTTTCATGAGAATCCATTTCATGATTGATTATAATTACTTTCAATTTTTAATGATTATTTTCCAATTAAAAAATAATCAAAAAAATTATGATTTTTTACGGTTATTAAAAAAAAATTTAAATAATCAAAAAAAGTTGTTTTGTTGTTGTGTCACTTTTGACTATTTTTGATTATTTTTAATATTTTTTGATTATTTTTTGATTATTTTTGATTTGTTTCAGTATTGCTTCAAAGCACATAAATATACACATCAACAATACTGAACAAAAAAATTGAAAATAATCAAAAAAGAATCAATAATAATCAAAAGTAATCAAAACACCCTTTTTGATTATTTTTGACTTTTTTTTGATTTTCCCTTAATTTTTTTTATTTTTCCTAATAACAAAAAAAAAACAATTTAGGTAATCATTACCAATTAAAAAAGCCATCTAATTAATTGATTACTAATTACTAATCAAATTTAACGAGTCTGTTTGAGAGTGTAGAATTATTGTAGTCCTTAATGTAATTTTACCAATCTCACTACAAAGTAGCATCTACTTAGTTGATTATATTGCAAAATTTATTTTGTTAGTCTCCTCTGCTTTAACAAATTTACACTAAAAAAATCTAAAGCTATCGAATTGCCAATATGCAAAAGTGATATTACTTGCTAACCTGTTGATTAAGCAAATAAAATAGTAATAAAAATGAAACTTAACTTTGCACATTAAAAAATAAAAAAATCAAATGAAAGCGTATAAAATCAGTGCAAATCAATTGGTTGCAGGAAGAAAATGAAATGTAAATGCATATTTGTATGTAATGGTACTTACTTTAACGACCTGTATGCAAATTAAACTAATCAAGTTGTGAGCAAATGAAAGGGGAAATGAAGTGACAACGCCAATAAGGCAAGAAAATGAACTTGATGCGGGCAATTTGTTGCAATTCGAGCCCGACACAAGTACACGTATAAAAACGCCGACAAGACAAGGCGTTGCTGGTTAACTGGCGCACTTAGGTACTACAACGTATGACAACGAATAAATTTGTATGAACTTAACAGAGCAGTTGAGTGGTGAAGTTGATAGAGGAGTTTGTTAATCGCATCCACAGATGTGGACAACTAAATAGATTAATTCGGAGAACTGAAGTCGAATTTGTTAAGTTGGTGATCTAGAAAACCAAGTTTGAGAAAGTAGTTTCTAAAACCATTTTGATGCTATAAAACTCTTTTGAACTTATTGCAAGTCAGAGGATGTGTGCTAGAATTAGTCAAAAGTTTTTAATAAACTCAAGGTATTTGGAATAAATGTCATTCGACTATGGCTACTTCTGCATAAGATCTCAACCAATTATCTATTCATAAAATAGTCAATGGCTATCTTTTGACTACATATAAACTAGCTAGTAGTTAATTTGTTTGACATTACAAAGAAATTATTCAAAAAAATTTTAGTTCAATACCAGCTAATAAAAACCATAACTAAACCCAGGGGCTGAGTATTCTCGATTCTTATTAAAAAAGTAATTTCTGTTCAATTAATTTTTATAATTGGTAAGTTTTTACAAACTTTAAAAAGAAGTTTGGATTTACATTTCCATTCACTATAATATTTAAAGATAAAATTCAAGGAAATTGTTTGGAACTGTCACCGAAGCATCAAGCGCCGCTCTGTCGCTGCCTCTGTCACTGCCTCTGTTGTATCACTCAAATTATTTAGGCTATCTACTTACAATTCATTATTATTTTAGGAACGTATGCTGGTTTCTTTCACTTGCAACTTTTTTTAATATTTTGAAACTATAAATACTTACTTTTTAATAACAAAATCACAATTTTCCAAGACCGGACGCTGCTGTTCACTTTAACGATTTCGTTTGACATTTGTGCGCATCAAACAGCTGATTGTTGTCATGGCTAGCTGTGTTGCCATTGACATTTTAATTTACTTAGGAGTAAAAGTGATAGTAAAATGTTGGATTACTCTGCATGACTTGTGGTCTATTTGTAACTAAGTATGCTAAAAATCTATTATCTTATACAATTGCCACAAAGTAGTTATATATAGTTAGTTTTTTTAATACTTTTTGACTGCAGGGTAGTCGGTTTTATTACAGCGAACGCTTTCGTATATGTCTGTGGGGAATGCAGAAATAAAATGTCATTAAAATATAGCATCAAATGCACAGTGGAATGGCATACGAGACAGTAAAAAATTAAAAAAATATCTAAATAAATAAATAAGTATAAGCTAAAGAAAACATATCCAAAAACAGAAATTGCAATAAATTTAAAATACTGCAACTAACAGACAGAAAACTACGAAACATTTAAAGAAAAATTAAAAAAAAAAAAACAAGTAAGGAAAGGGCTGTCTTCGACTGTGCCGAAGACTTTATAATTTTCATGAATAGACATCACGGTTTTAGGTGCCCGATCCTTACTCACAATTAGTAAAAACTCTGCAAAACTGATAATTTAAAGTTACATAGCTCAAACCCCATTTATCCGAACAATCGATTGTATGGGAGCTATATGTTATGTAGGTCCGATCTGGCTAATTTTCACCACACACATTACATATATAATAAGTACCAAATCTGCAAAACTTAACGTTCCTGGTTTTTTAATTGGAAAATTTATAGTCCAAAATCCATTTATCGAAACTATCGATTGTATGGGAGCTATATATGATGTTGGTCCGATCTGGGTGATTTTCACTACACACATTACATATATCATAAGTAGCAAACCTGCAAAATTTTTTGTTCCTAGCTTTTTAATTGCAACATTTAAAGCCCAGCCCCATTTATCGAAACTATCGATTGTATGGGAGCTATATGCTATGTTGGTGCTATCTGGGTGATTTTCACTACACACATTACATATATAATAAGTACCAAATCTGCAAAATTGCAAACCTGCAACATTTTTTGTTCCTAGCTTTTAAATTGCAAAATTTATAGCCCAAAACCCATTTATCGAAACCATCGATTGTATAGGAGCTATATGTTATGTTTGTCCGATCTATGTGATTTTCGCTACACACATTACATATATCATAAGTAGAAAACCTTCAACATTTTTTGTTCCTAGCTTTTAAATTACAAAATTTATAGCCCAAAACCCATTTATCGAAAATATCGATTGTATGGTAGCTATGCGTTGTATGGCTCCGATCTTGCTGATTCCGACAAATGATTAATCTCATTCAAAATGGCATGTAGCCAAATTTCATCAAGATATCTCAAAAACTGAGGGACTAGTTTGCGTACAAACAGACAGACGGGCATGGCTAAATCGACTCAGCTCATCGCCCTGATCATTTCGGTATACTTATTGGGGGGTTTATCTCCTCTTCTTCTCATGCTTACAAACATCGGACCAAAGTTATAATACCATTTCATGTTTATGAAAGGTATAAAAAAAAACTAAAACTGAAATGGTGCTGCGTATTTGATTATGTGATAAATACATACATACTGCATATGTTCATATGAATAATTTTGTAACTGGCTACTCCAGTAGTGCTGCATTGTGACAGTGACGCTGACACTTACATACCACAAGCACATAACGAACGCTGGAAAAGAGTGTTGTTGTTGTGTTGCAACAAGCGCAAATCAGCTGCAACAGCTGGTTTGAAACGAGCAAAATAAAAAAAAATTATAAAAATTTCAAAAAGCAAACAAGAAATTTAAAAAAAACAAGCAAAACAAATTGAACCAAAACAGTTCAAATAGGAGCTGGCCTGTGCAAATCCTGCACAAAATTGCGCACTTGCATATACAGTTTTTCTTTTTGTTTTTCTTTATTTCATTCTTTCTCGGTCTTTTGTAAGCTTCACAGACGTCTCACAGCCAACAGAGATAAGATTTCCCTCATTTGAACTGCATTGAACTCCCAAGCTGAGTAAGTCAATTGTGCATACGAAGCCATGGGGTTGAATGATCAACGAAGTGATGGCGCTCATCGTGGTAGGCCTATGCACAAGTAGTGCAAGTATGTACATGCTATTTGAAACCTTGTGTGCCTCATCCTTAAGCTTGCTTCTGTAACTCGAATTTATACGCTTCACTGCCTACAGAATGAAGTAAGGCAACAAGATGGGAATGCTTTTTTTCTTTACTTTTTACTTCTTGATTGCAGTTTATTTCATACATTTTTTTTAAGCGCAACAACAACAGTCTGCCAGTACTATGCAAATTGTGTAGGCTTTTTTGCCGCCTGAGACGCGTAGGCGAGTTCAATGAATTACGAGTATAGTTGCATTTTTGCACTTTGTTAATAGTATTTAACAAACAGATTTTTATAGACGTTGATTAATATGTTTTGTGTAGAAAAATTTTAATCAATTTCAATTGTAGAAATATGCGAGTTTGGGTCACTTCAAGATGGGCTCGTAAAATTTTTCACAACACAGATTTTATTATAAACTATTAAAGGGTGAGTGTGGAGCTCTCTTCTTCATCTTCCACCTAATCGCCTCAAATTCCAGGCGATTTTGCGGCACTACAACGCAGCACAACAGTCGCTTCTTATTTATGATGTTAGAGTTCTAAGCCAGTAATCGATTTTTCCGCTTGGAGATAAATCCCTTTGTGAAGAATCGAGTGTTAAAAATAATAATCGATTACTTTAAAAAAATATATATATTTGACGCGAATACCTCCGAGGAGATTAAGGCCGAGTTTCTCTTCCAATTTGTAGTGTGCTGATTCTAATTTTACCTACAGTTTTTTTTCCGACCCCGAACGGCATCGGCGAAGCAGATGCATTTTTGCTGGGAAGCCTTAAATGCCAGAATTACACTCGGAGAGTTTGCCAAACCAATGCTGATGGGCGATCCCTTTTGAAAATACTTTTTCAATCCTTTTTTGATCTTAAATCGAATCTTGGACCATCGGTGTGGTGGGCCAGCAACACTACCTCCACACCACAGTTTTGTTGATCATTCGATTACCTTATGAACATTTAATTCAAATCTATGTTTACCATTAAAAAAATCGATCCAAAAACATCAACAATTAAAAATACACATAATCGATTAAAGTAAAAAATCGATTATTTATTAACCACCCTAATTCACATCTCCTGTGTAACTGTGCTTGCCCCTTGCGCATGACCCTGGGGGCCGCTTATTTCCTTTCCTCATCATACCATTTCGGGCTTACAGAATTCCTAACCTCAATTATGATACCAGTCCTGCAAATCCCAAGCGGATTTGCTCGGCTGGTTAGGGAGCGAGTCAGCACTCAACGAAAAAAAATCCTAAAATAAAGAGTGACGAATGTTAAAAGTCGAAATTCCATTCTTGTCGCTTGAGTCTCAATAGTCCTTTCTATACATCTTAAGTATGTTCAAACGCTGTATAAATCCTACAAACTTCTAGAAGCACTACAGGACCACATTCATCTCCATCTGTTATTAGTCTTACTAAGCCAATGCTAAGTGATACGAGACCTTCACATTGAATCTCTCTCTCAATGAATCCTCAAGGCTGTAGTGTCGAACCTGAGAGCGAGCCTAAAATCTTCCTTAACCTAACTTATAGAATAATAGCTCATGCTATGGATTTAATCGTGGACCGATGCAGTCCTACTTTTTATTGAAATAAGCCTCTTTAGCATTGTGCAGAGTAAGAACGTGCCCATGGGTAAGTGCACGAACTTCTTAGCTGATGGTTTGTTTGCAAGCGCCGTATTGGAGCTGAATATAGATTGAGCTTTTGGTAGGAGAAGGCGTTCTTTAAACAAATTCTGAGACAGGGTGGTTCTGTAAAACTAAGAACTTCCCCTCAACCGTCGATATGTACTTTAAACGTTTGTTGGAATAGCGCTTCTTTGGACAAGTTTCATATTTCCTTAAGCATCAAATCTTTGACTTTGTCTAAGGAAATAAATTTTTTTACTAAAACTTAGGTTATGGTGGAAATAGTGTACGATTTTGAAGCTCAGTGAAAAGCACCGCCCGCATACCTTTCTATTACTTTGAAAAATGCAGTCAGAATAATCAACAAAAAATTTCAAATCCGTTCGCACGCATTCATCAAACCGAAACTTCGGTTCTAATTGAAGACAACTAACATTGTTTTTATGCTTGACCTACTCAAATTGAGAGGAATTTTTTAGAAAACAAAAAAAAAAATTCCTTTCCGCCCAAGAACTTTAATTCGGTTTTTGATTTTAATTAGCATTTTTTTGGGGGTTAAGGGCTGAAACACACTAATGACGAAAGAGGCATTGTTTGCTACGAAAATTAATTTGTCCAATAAGAATTATTTTAGTTGACAAACGACCGATCCCATTTCAAGCTGAATTAGGGCGTTTTTGAATTAAAGTCCTGAGAGTATGCTGATCCTCTATTACCCTTTAAAAGAAATTAATTCTATAAATAATCAAAAAAGAATATTCCCTAACGACTCGGACTACTCAAAAAGCTGGTTAAATTTACTTGGCGAAGTTCAACGAGAGGATCGCCTACTCAATTTCTTGGCTTCTGAGTACTTCATGGAACACCGACGAGAGGATACTTTCTAAAAGCTCCCAAAAAATTACTCTACAGAGTATTCAACACAAAAGCGTGCGAGGGAGTAGTTGATTCTTCAGTGTTCAGTATTCTGGTGGGTATTTTTTTAAGAATTTTTGGAAATTACTCTCCCGTGAGTGTTCCATATACTACTTAGAAGCAAAGATATTTAGTACTGCGAGATTGAGTAGGTGATCCTTCCCTTGGACATCGACATGTAATTTTTGTATGAAAAATAGTCTCTTAAAAGTACATACAATTGGGCAAAATAAAAATAAAATAAAACGAAACAAAATAAAAGTAAATAAAATATAGCAAAGTCAAATATAATAATAAAATATTATACTATAAAATAAAATAAAATTAAATAAAATTAAATTAAATGAAATAAAATAAATTAACATAAAATAGAATTCAATAAAATAAAACGAAATGGAATAGAATAAAACAAAATAAAATAAAATATAGCAAAGTCAAATAAAATAAAATAAATTAAAATAATATAAAATAAAATGAAATAAAATAAAATAAAATAAACAAAATTTAGTAAAATACAAAAAAATATTATAAAATAAAATAAACAAAATTTAGTAAAATAAAAAAAAATAATATAAAATAAAATAGAGCAAAATAAAATAAAATAACATAAAATAAAATGAAAGAAAAAATAAATACAATAACAAAAAAAGTAAAATAAAATAAAATAAATTCAAATAAAATGGATTAATGAAACGAGCTCAAGGCCAAGAATAATAATTTTTCACTTTTTGAATTTTTATGAAAATTATTATTGTTTTCATTTTTTAATAATAATTTTTAATTAATTATTAAAAATTTTTTGATTGAATAGAGTGGGAAAAAATAAAATAAAATAAAACTAAATAAAGCAAAATAAAATAAAATAAAACAAAACATAATAATATAAAATAGAATAAAAAAAATAAAATAAATAAAAAAAATAAAATTAAACAACCAAATAAAATATAACAAAATAAACTCAAATAAAAGAAAATGGAGACTGTATTAAAAGAAAGTAAAGTGCAGGAAATTATTATAAACGGATTATTATCCCTTCTAAAAGGTAGAAAAGATAGGAACAACAAATAAAGAAAACAGAAGCTAATAAAATAATAAAAAAGTGCGGAAAAAAAGGAACAGCAAGTTTCTTTGGAGTACTCCGTAGTTTTTTTTACAGGGTAGCTCCATCTCTAACCAATACCGAGGAAATTGATTCTAAGGCAAGCTGGGCGAAATTCGTTTTTCGTCCACATTGAGTTTCTTCGTTATGTTGAATCGCTTTTCCTGTCATTATTTTGATTGTATTATACATTGCTTAGCATTTAATGTTTCTTTCTTTATTGTTATTTGTTTTACTTTTATTTCATTTTGTAATTAAAAAGCAGTTTGTAGTGTGCTCATTGTGTCTGAATGACTACCAACACTATCTACTGTCGAACTGTGACTTGATAATTATTCTTGTTCTCGCGATCTGTTTCAATCTTAACTACTACTTTATATTTATTTTGAAATTTATTTTAATTTATGCGTTCGTTCACCGCTACTTTCATGGAAGTCTGTAGTGAGTTTAACGGTCTTCTTTGTGTTATTGAATTTGTTGGAGTTGTTTTTGTACTTTTTGTTTTACTTCTTTTCAATTGCGGGAGGTGGCGTATGCCTGAGTCATAAACGTCTTGCCTGGTTGAGGACAAGATTTACGGTAACCATTAAATACTCCCAAAAAGGCGTGGTGATGTTTATTACTTACTTGTATGTAGTTTAATTAAATTATTTGATATTTATTTAAGTATTTACTCAATTTTATTTTTTTTTTGTCTTTTTTTCAAGTCCATATTTTACAATAACGTAGGTTATCGACAGTTGAATATGTTTATGTGCAAGTTAACATCTGGACAAACAAGTTTGGTTTGGTTTTGTTTGCAAATGGCAATTGGGTTCATTGGAGAGCAACTACGAGTTTGTTTGTTTGAAATTGTCTTATCGTTTTTCTGACATCAAAGCGAGGCGTGATAGCAAATGCAATGTTTGCTTTTTTCCTTTAATAACAATTTTAACTGGTTTACTTTATTACTGTTTTAAATAAAAATTTTGTAGGTGACATGCCGAACTTCTCTAGCCGGATATGCTACAGGAACGTTGCGGTTACCAACGAATTATTCCCCATTTAAGTTGCAGGCACGTAATAGATATGTTCCTATTATGTTCCCGTTACTAATACCTCAACACTTTGAAGTAATAACAATGGTCGCAATTACGTTTCAGTGACTATTTGTGCTTTTCTAATAATCAAACCATTTACCACTGGGTCAGTTAGATATCAAATAACACACATTGCCAGTTACGAGTAAATTTGTTAAAAACAAAAAAATTAGGTTCCCCATCAAAATTGCTTCGTCTTAGGGCAACAGAGGAAGCTATGATGGATGACTGGATGATGGACTGCATTGATAACTCAAAGAATGAACAAAAGTAGAACTAACAGTCTGTCACGGCGAGGGAGTGGCCGCTTGCATGAAAGTTCGCTTTTTATGTATTTGTTGTTAGCTTCCACAGTAATATAATTTTTTTCTTATTTACTTAGAAGTCAATCAAAAATCCAATTAACAATATGTTAAAAGAAATTAGTGTATAGACGGGATACAAAAGAAGAACGAAGAATGGATGAAAACGGAGAATGGGAATATTTGTTTCTTAGGAAGCTTTAAACAGTGTAATAAATGACGTATCGCAACCAAAGTTTGTACAGAAGTTCTGCCTCTTTAGTCCCCTTTTGCGACTATTCATACCTGCCACGGGTATGTTTGATACTCTAACCCGATAGAGAAGAGTGCCCTCACAGACTTTTCGGCTTTTCACATGTCTAATAGTCTGCTCATAAACGGAATATGCTGCTGTAGGCATAGTTTCTGAAACTCTTGTAGGCTTGAAACACAGCATGTTAATTCGCATCAAATAATAATGAGAATAACGCTTGATAACTTACATACATAATTAACGCCTAAAATTTTACACGGTACATACCACCCACAGTAAATCACAACGGGAATTATCAGTGTAGTAAAATGGAGCACCAGTCTTATAGCTACACAATGCGTCTCTCGTTCTGTATCAGTTACAAAAGGATAGTTAGCAATTCTTTTGAATAATCGAGAAGGAAGAGAATACTTTTTTTTAAAAGGTTTAAATGAACTAGAGATCACCTAGTGGTTGAAAATCAATCACAACACTTTAAATTATTTTAATTATTTCCTGTTTTTTCCTCTCCTTTCATTCCCTATATTTTCCATTCATTTACTTTCCTCTTTTTTTCTGTCCTTTCTTTCCATTTCTTCTACACCAGTTAACTATACAGTTTCTAACTTTATTTTTATTTATTTTATTCTAATTTACAATTTCCTTTTTTTAAATACTCCTTTCCTTCACTGTCTGTTCCGTACTTTATTGTATGAGGTTTTACTTTCCATTCTTTACCTTTATTTTAATTATCTTCTTTTCCATTTTTTTCTTTCCTGCCTTGACCTTCCTTTCCTTTCTTTTTAATTTATTCAACGGTTTCCTTTAGTTGTTGTTCATTTTCTTCTCAAGAGAGCTCTCTTTAGCTATTCCATTCCTTACTCTCCTTCGTTTTCGTTCCTTTCATGTAATTTATAGTGCTTCTTCTTATTTCGTTTTCTTCACTCTATTTCCTTCCCTGTTTTATCTTTGCTATTTATTTTATTTTTCTTTATCTTTTTTTGTATTATTTTGTCTTATTTTATTTTTTAAAATTAAATTTCTTTTATTTTATTAATTTATATTTTATTTTTTTTATTTTATTTTGTATTATTTTATTTTATACTTTTTTTTTAATTTCATTATGTTTTATTCTATTTTATTATATTTTATTTTATTTTATTTTATTTCTTTTATTTTGTTTATTTTTTTGTTATATTTTATTTTGTTTTATTTTATTATATTTTTTTTATTTTATTAGGTTTTATTCTATTTTATTTAATTTTTTCCTTTTTGTTTAATTTTTTTAAATTTATTTTATTTCATTTCATATCATTTCATTTTGTTTTGTTTTATTTTATTTTATTTTATTTTATTTTATTTCATTTTACTTTGTTTTATTTTATTTTATTTTGTTTTATTTTATTTCTTTTTATTTTAATTTATTGCATTTTTTTCATTTTATTTTATTTTATTTTATTTTATTTTATTTTGTTTCATTATATTTTATTTTATTTTATTTTATTTTACTTTGTTTTATTATATTTTGTTTTATTTTATTTTGTTTTATTTTATTTTATTTAATTTTATTTTACTGTATATTATTTTATTTTATTTTATTTTATTTTATTTTATTTTATTTTGTTTTACTTTATTTTATTTTATTATACCTTTCATGAACATGAAATGGTATTATAACTTTGGTCCGATGTTTGTAAGTATGAGAAGAAGAAGGGATAGACCCACCAATAAATATACCGAAATGATCAGGACGACGAACTGAGTCGATTTATTGTACGCAAACCAGTCCCTCAGTTTTTGAGATATTTTGATGAAATTTTATATGGAGCCGTCATTTTGCATGAGATTAATCATTCGTCGGAATCAGCAAGATCGGAGCAATACAACGCACAGCTCCCATACAATTGATAGTTTCGATAAATGGGGTTTGGGCTATGTATCTTTATCTTAAATTGTGATTAAGGATCGGACACTTAAAACCGTGATGCGTATTCATGAAGGTTATAAAGTCTTCGGCACAGTCGAAGACAGCCCTTTTCTTACTTGTTTTATTTAATTTTATTTTTATTTTGTGTTTGTTTTATTTTATTTATTTTGTTTTATTTTATTTTATTTGGTTGTTTTATGTTATTTAGTTTTATTAAATTAAATTTTTTTAATTTAATTTTATTTTTTATCCATGTTTTTTTTTAATATGATTTTAGTACATTGATATTGTTTTTGTAAACACTGTTTGAATTATCTATGAAGTTCACATATGTGCTCATGGTTTACATAATGTTTCCAACAAAGCAACTCCTAGTGAGAGTCCCTCATACTATGCATCGTGTGACAGCGATTAATACAAAAACATCAACTCAAGCAATCATACATGACATGGCTACTCACCCAGAAACGGCTCTGTAGTACGGCTCTGTAGAATGTATATTTGGTCACGTTTTAGTCAGTTTTTTCATATAATGGTTAAGTTTTTTGAATTTTTTTTGATGGATGCCAACGAAGCTTGAGCAGACCTATCGATACATATCTAATTGTGCCTTGAATTTATAGTTTGGCAGTAAAAGGGGGCGAAACTTTTTCATTTGTTTATATATTTATGTATGCAATTTGCCGTAATATTTTTTTGACATTTATTTTGCATATTATCTCGATTTTACTTTTGCTTAGATAGTGAAAGCGTCCCTCAGAGAAATAATTCGACAAATTTACAGGCATACATACATACATACATATGTCAATGGGAATCAACTGAAACATAAAAACAAATTCAATTTTTTAATGCGTAATTCGCTGATAACCTAGAGAGCTTAAAACGAAATAATCATAAGCAGGAAATTGGAGTGTGAGGAAAGAAATCAACATGGAGTGATGCCAAGCCCGTTAGCTATTTATGTATGTCGGCTGCAAGCATAAAGCTATCCCTGATGATTCAAAGCTACTTAAGTAAGTGCAATAGAAATACGCATTAAATCCGTTTACAAATGCAGCAAAAAACTTTTTAACAAGAACATTTGTGGGAATTTTTCACAAGCAACAAAAGCAATAGAATTGACTCATTGGCTAAAAAAAAAAAATCAAAAGGAAAACAGCTGTGCAGATGTTGTCAACACTAACAGCAAATGGCAAAGAAAACAAAAAACAAACAAGAAAACTTAGGAAAATTGAAGTGCAATAGTCAAAACAAGAATGCCAACGCAGAATAAAAACAAGTAACAAACACAACAACAACAAAAACCAATACTTTCGAAACAGTCAAGCAATGCAACACAACTCAAGTGGGCCCTCTGTTAAGTTGCAGCAACAACCAACGCTAAGCGAGAATGAGCCCAAACAGCAATGCTTCTGTTGCTGGTGGTGCTACTCCCAACAAAAGGCGACCAGCATACAAGATGTAACAACATTTAATGACAGGAAGAAATCCATCAGCGCCATTTTTTCGACTTTTCCTACAAGAACCAAAAAATGGCCACAGGCTGAGCGAGTTGAGAGCATCAGGCAGAAGGCGACAGAAACGAGAAAAATCCGGCAATAAAAAAAAACACAACGGACAACAAAAAAACAAAAAGAAAAAAACTACTTGGGTGGTAAAGGAAATGCAGGGACTGAAGATGGAAAAGTTTAGGCTTGCACTGGAAGCGTTCGCACAGAGATGGCAGCAGCAAGTTTGTTTGGATTGAGCACCAGCGGCAATGCTGGATATTACGTTTAGTGTGTGAAGACTTCTTAACACACGAAAGAATACAAATAGAAGCATATATACTAGAAAACTAAAGAACTTACAAGTAAAGGGTGAGCGGAAAAAGTTTATGAAGAAAATGAAAATAACGCTTGCTATGAACAAACAATAAATTTTTGATTTCAAAAAGAATTAGCTTTTTAATTAACCGGAGAAAAAGGTAGATAAAACATGAGATAAAATGAAGTGAAATAAAATAAAATTACATGACAAACACAAATTTTATCAAATAAAATAAAATAAACGAAATTAAATAAAATTAACTCAAATAAAAAAAAATTTACTATATAAAATAAATTAAAAAAATTTTATTAAATTGAATTAAATGAAATAAAATATAAAAAATTAAAAATAAAATAAAATAAAAAACAATAAAAATTAAATATGAAATCAAATAACATTCAAAAAAAAATTAATTTAAATAAAATAAAGTAAAATAAAATGAAATAAAATAGAGCAAAATAAAATAAAATACTATATAATAATTAAAATAGAGTGAAATAAAATACAATAATATAGAATAAAAAAAAGAAAAAAAAACAAAATAAAATTATAAAAAAATAACATAAAAAAATCTAAAAAAATAAAATGGACACTGTATTATAAAATGTTAAAGAAAACAAGAAAAAAAAGAAAGTAGAGTGCAGGAAATTATTGGAAACAGATAATTATCCCTTCCCAAAAGGTATAAAAGAATCAAAAAGATATCGGAAGAGCAAATAAAGAAAACCGAAGGTAAGGAAATGATAGGAAAGTGCAGAGTAAAAGGAACAGCAAGGAATTGAAACTTAAAATAAAATAAAAATAGTATTATTAAATAGTGCAGAAAGGAAAAACGAAAAGAGAGGAAGAGAAATTTCAGGTATGGAAAGAACAACAAATAAAGGAACGGAAAGAAATTTGAAGCAAAGTAACAGCAAATAAATAAAAAAAAATAAATTTTTCTCGTTGAATTTCAACCACTGGGCAAATTCTGATACAATTTAAAGTTTTTAAAAATCTCTGAATTTTTAGAATTTTTTACACCGTTCTTTATGTTAACGCATACATGGAAAAAACGGAGAATGATTTTAGAAACAAAATTTAAGTAATTCGGCGCACTTTTTAAAACTTAAAATTTACAAGCTGATTATATTTGAATTTGATACACTACAAAATCATACTTAAGGTTTTCTTATTAAGACATTCATAAATCTTTTGTAAAACTTTCGAATTATTTTGTATATATTTTTGTATTTTTTTTTATTTTTTACAAAATTGCTATATTTATGAAAAGCTCTATATATTATAGAAGTACAGGGTGGCTGATGAAAGCCGCTACCAAAAAAAAATTAAATAACTTTTTTTCTATTTAATGAATCTGGTTAATTTTTTTTTTATTTTGCAGATTGACTTTTACATTTAACAAAAATGGATAACTGGGACACTGAAACAAGAATTTGGATTGTCCGCCGCTATCACGCACTGGAGTCCGTAGTTTCGGTTCAAAGAGAGTATAGGCGCACGTTTGGCGGCAATCCTCCGAGCAGATGGACCATAATAAGACTTGTAAACAATTTTGCCGAGCATGGGACAGTCAACAGAAGACCTTACCATCGAAATCCTTCAGTTCGAACGGAGGAAACAATCGCTGCTGTAGCTGCTGCCATACAAAACAATCCACGTGTTTCGACAAGAAGCTTATCTGCTCAAATGGGTGTAAGCAGACAGTCATTACAGTCAATTATGCACAAAGATTTGGACTTATTCCCATATAAAATTCAAATGGCCAACAAACTGAACGCTGCAGACTTGCCGATTCGCTTGGAATTTTGCCAGAAGATGCTTCAAATGGTGGAAGAGGATGGAAACATGTTGAACTGTCTTTTCATGTCTGACGAGGCCCATTTCGATTTAAACGGCAACATAAACAAACAAAATTGTCGAATATGGAGTGCTTCCAACCCACAGATACTCCATGAGACGGAATTGCATCCACTTCGTGTCACAGTGTGGTGTGCAGTTTCATCACGCTGCATTGTAGGGCCCTACTTCTTCGAAGAAAACGGTCACACCGTTACGGTTACTGGAGACCGTTACTTGAGCATGTTGAGAGAGGTTTTCTATCCAGAATTACGCCGAATGAGAATTTCTTTCAACTCTGTGTGGTTTCAGCAAGATGGTGCAGCTCCTCATATAGCCCAACCTGTTATGACAGAATTGCGACGAAAATTTCCCAATAAGCTGATATCCAGAAACTCCACATTCCGTTGGCCACCCAGGTCGCCTGACCTTACTGCACCTGACTTTTTCTTGTGGGGTTATTGCAAACAGGAAGTCTTCAAAGCAAAACCAACAAATTTGAATGAACTAAGGCAATCCATTCGAGAAACAATTGCGGCTATTCCTCTCTCAACTCTCCAAGCAGTAATGAACAACTTTTTGGTAAGATGCCGCACATGCATCGACGAGCACGGGGGGCATTTAAATTCCATTATTTTTAAAACTAATTAAGCTATATTTAATAAAATTTAATGAGCTTTAACATGAATAAAAGAAAAATAAATTCCATACACTGAAAAAAGAATTATTTGAGTTTCTTAATGTAGCAAAATTCATCAGCCACCCTGTAGATATAGATGGTATATTCTGAAATCTAATCTAAGCACTATCACTCGCTTAATCACCCCACACCCTGTATTAAAATTATTTCACAAGACTTTACCATAAAAGTGTTGGTGGCAACTCATTACCTACACTACCAGTAGGTGTCTGCATACGCAGAGTTCTTGTGCTGGATAAAAAGCTATGCTGCAATGCGTCCATATGCACTACAAATTACGAGCACACATACGAGGTCTTACACGACAATTCCACACAAAATCTGCAGAGAGATGTACAAACGGCAGGGAGATGGGCAACCCGTTAGGAAATAAAACACTATACAAGTACTCTTCGTTATCAGGTTATGTGGTTATATATTTTTTACTCAGTTTACAACAACAATTATGTATACCTCACGCATGTTTATTTAGTTAGGTTAGAAATGAGTTTAAAGGCAATGTTTTAATTATGTTCTGAGTCTTGTGTTTTATACCGTTCGAATGCAGAGTATAACTGCATTTTACATAGTAACAGCGATATTCTCTGAAATTGACAAATTATCAATAAGTTGACAAATAATCAAGATTTTTATCAAGTTGATAAATTTTCTTATTCTGTGCATAACTTGACAGTCCTATAAAAGCTCTAACACCTGTGCTTTTCCCCACATCGTGGTTAACTAAATATTGTAAACACAAAACAGCTGTTTAGCGCAAGCAATCATCAAATGGTGTCTGCAAAAACGTCAGTATTTAACATTTTTCATTATTTCATATAGTTTTTTAGTAAAAATTGTATTATACCCAGTTTTTTTTTATAGGATATAAAAATCCGATCCAAATGCACGAAGAATTGGAGCACTAGGATTTATTTTACGGTGCTAACCCCGAAATGGGAATTGGAAAAAATAATCCAAAGTCACCGCAACAAAAGCGCTGTTTATGGACGCGACTTGCGGACGAATTAAACGCATTAAGGGGACCAACACATTCTGCGGAAAAATGGAAGGAGGTAGGTTTTAGTGATAAGTTAGTGGTAATTCTTTCCATTCAACGTCAACTGCTAAAACGTGTCAATAAGGTGTCGGGAAAGGTGTCAAAAAAACGCGTCTTGACCTCGGTATCAATAATCCTAAAGCGAAAATTCGATTTTATATTGCTGTCAAGAGATATTTGCAATCATATGGTTGTTGTAATAACAGATATTGGGTGTTCCGAAAAGCGCAGAAGTGTGTTCTGCGCAGAAATACTGAGCATCGCGTAGCCGGTGTTGAGCCGGGTAAGGTTTATTTTTTTGAAGCGCGGCCGACATTTATTGACGCATCGATGCATGATGTGACCCCCCTTAACCCAGAAACTGAAGTAAGTAATATATATAAATGACCCCCTGCGGGTTAGGGGTTTAGAATATGCCCGAGGTAGGCATACCGGTCGTAAGAGGCGACTAATATGCACAAAGGTAATGACGTGCAACTCGATGGTTGATCTACGGGTATGATGGTTCTCACCTCTCATTACCCATCTTATCCTTCCTTACGGAAGTAGGGGTGACATGGCCTAGAAGGTTTCACTGGTCATAAATCGCTACCACGACAGTCGGGCAGTACCGCAAGGGAGTACTGGAGCGTACCGTGTTCAAATCTGGCCAAGGACTGTTAATTTGGCAACACTCCCCAAAACCTTCGGGGAGTGTTTTTGTCGTTACCACACCAACACCAACATATATATAAATCGGGGGCAAGCAAATTGATTTTTGTGTTTTTATTGGTTTATATGTATATTTTCTAAAATTTAAAACTCTACAAAATTTAAAAACTAGATTGTGTTCGTAGAAGCCTAAAACGAAAATTAAAAACTACAATGCGATGTCGTTCACGTTAATATTAAAAACTCATTTTGTAAAGTAATAAATCTTCTTCCATTTTAACACACAATAACGTGATTTCAGCGTAAAATTTTATTATCAAGACCGTTTGAGTTATTAACTATTTGTCAACCAAAGAGCTTTTTAGTTTTGACACAGAATAACAAATACTTGATAAATAATCAAACTTGACAATTAAGCAAGATGGTGAATTTATCAATTGCACAGAATAGCTCTGTAAGTCCCTTAAAGAAATGTTTATTTTCATCATACCAGCCTTTAAAAATAATCTTCTGTGCAGTATAGTGAGTTTTATGTAATTTCCTGCAGGCATCCTTCTAGCTGTTCTTGTGCACTTGGATGCCTTCGCTGCGGCCACAAAAGTAACATTCTAGCAGATTGTCTTGTCTTTTAAAATTCTTGTGCTCCTTTCACGAAGTCATATACGCGTAAATGTATAAGTAAACTTGCTTCTTCTGCTTTTCTCCAGTAAGCTGAAACTTAAATTTTTTACTAGGCCCAGCACAGTGTTTTTTTTAGTATTTTTCAACTTACTCCGTTGCTGCCGAAGTTCACCCATCACGCCGAACAGCAGAATGCAATTTGACTGATTAACTGAAGACTTAGCTCCCTTTAGCGCTCAATGCATATATACATATGTAGATACCTATTACGATATTATCAGTGGGGGTCCCATTGGACCTACTGACTCTATGTTCCGTATTTATGCACAGTCATTGGAGTTTATGTATTTGTTGTTTTATTATTGTTGCAGCCGCATGACAAGCATAAAAGTTTAAATTTACAAGAAGAACATTTGCCGAGAAACTGAAACCACAGCCATATTACGAATGGAGCTGGAATGGTGCAACAACACAACAACAAAATTGCTCAGCAGTAACAGCAGATGTAGTGCGAGTAGTCATAGTTGTGGTATAAGAAAATTTTAAAACAAGACAACAACAATAATAAAAAACTTGTACGCAAGTTATGTAAAAAAGTATTCTACGAGACAACAGAAAAGTAAAAAAGTGAAATACGTAAAAGTAAGAAATAAATAAAGAATTAAAAGATATAAACGCAATAAAACAAGCATCCATAGAGCAAATCAAAGTAAAGAAAATGAAATTAAAATAAGAAAACAAAACTTAAAAAAAATTTTCAACAAACATGCCGACATAAGTACGTATGAAATGAAAACATAAGTGCACCCGTTGGGCTCAACATGACGTTAAGTGTTGCCTGTCGCCACCGACTCCACTGCATGCGGCTGCCGTGATTTGCAGTAACGCTACAAATAGACCTCGTTCGTGCTTTGTAGGCGCTGGGCTTATCAGACAACATTGCGTCTGCTATCACGTCATGCTCAATGCGGCTATGTAGACTCTAATTTCCCACTTATACCAACCATACTATCTACTGCTACTTCTCGACCTCGACGCATAGTTCTAGGTATACGCTAGATCTTTGACAGTTTTTATACCCAGATGTGATATGGATGTATATGGAAATGTCTCACTTCTCTCAACCGCAATTGTATCAGTTACCGAAACAGTTAGTGTTTCATTTTTCAAAACCAAGAAGTAACTATAACCGTTTAAAAACGCTTCAGTTTCAAAACCACAACTGTTTGAAACCGGTTCAGTTTTGAAACCCGAAATCATAATCTTAAATTTTCAGAACGGAAACAGTCAACATTTTATTCCTCAAACCGAAAAAGTACCTAAAACCTGTTGAAACAGTTTCATATTTCAATGAAGGAAACATGACCGTTATCATAACATAACCGTTTTGTACCGGTTCATATTTCAAAACCGAAACTATAATCGTTTGAATTCGTGTCATTTTCTACCACTAAAATTGTAACCAATTAAATTTTAAAAATTTAAAACCGAAAGCGTAAAAGTTACCAGGTAAAACATATGGTATTGAAACCGGTTAGTTTTTCAAAAGCCAAACCATAACACTTACATTATAACCGTTTGAAACTGAAACTAGAACTGATTTTACGTACTTAATAGAATATTTTGAAGACCCGTACCGAGATTAATTTGCAAAATTGAAAAAAGAAAAAATAAAAATTATGTTGAAAAATTAAACGAAGACCAAAATTTTAACCGTATCGAAACCGAAACGAACCAAATTTGATATTTTGTAAAACCGACTCCAGAACTTTGCTCAAATTGTGTTTACTGAGTTGAAAACATTTGCATTTGATTCTGCCCACTTTCGTACAACAGAATCGACTCAAAATATATAACTCTTATATATACTTACCCGCCCGATTCTGTGTTCTTGAGATACTGTCAATATTGATAGATAGTCAAGAAAAAAATATTTGTATCAAGTGTTTGGAATTCTGCGTTAAAAATCAAATAATTTTTTTTTGGTTTTCTACACAAAATTCAAAACATATGATAAAACATATATTTTTTGGATTATTTATCAATGTTGACAATTTGCGAAGAACACAGAATCGGTGGTTAATTATAGAAAAAATCATCATAATCTAGTACATATAATAAAATTGCAATATATTAATGGCTGCACATTGCAGCTATGCAAGAAGAATAGATAGAACGAATCATTATTAAGCCAATAGAATTCAAAGCAACCATTTTTAAAAGTTTTGTCTGTCTGTCTGTACGTTTGTTCGCGTATTACCCAGACACTACTAAATATAATTCCAAACAATATTCAGCGTTGCATTAATAAACGTCTAACTTACAGTTTAGGATATCCCGTATTTCGATAACTTCACGGATTTTGGAGTTATAGAGGAATATGTGAAATATGGTGACACAAAATATGTTAGTATGATATGGGTATCAAACGAAAGGTGCTTATGAGTGCTGCAATAAGAGATTTGATTAAGTCCTATACATAAACTGGCTTGGGAGATATAGTGATCAAAATCCGATTTCCTAGTTAAAAAATTACTTCTTATCTCTACTTTAACTGAGATATGATTCAAACGCACACCTGGGTATATAATTTTAGGTTTTAGGCGCACAAAGTCTATTTTATTCGTTTTTTTTTTTGTTTGTTTATATTTAATTTTTTTTCTTTGCAGCATATCTTTTAATCACAACTAACGCCTCTGTTTCTAAGGCCTCATCATTTGTTTGTTAGCTTATTTGTATTTTCTTGGAAATTGTTCTAACAAAGTTGCTGCTTGTCTGCCACTTCAAAACTTGTTGTTGATTCTTCATTTTATTTCCTTTTATTTTTTGTTAGACACTTTGCTTTTATGCCTTATTATGGCTTCTTTTATATTTGTTGTATTTTATTTATTGTGTCGGTGAATGCGCCAGAGCATTTATGTTTTTGTGGGTAAGTCTTACGTTGAAAAACATGAAAACTTACTTTCAACCAAGAATCGGTGTATATATATTGATGTATAGGCTTGTGTGCGCCTATGTTTGTATGTGTTCTGTAGTTCACTTCCACTTTTTGCTTTTCTTCAAGTTTTGTAATATTAATCTCTTGCGGTTGGTAAGCGACATTAAAAATTATAATAAAATGAAAACAATAACAAAAATGTAGTAAGAATAAATATGTAGAAACAAAGCATGGCTTTGAAGATTACGAAAGAAGAAAGAAAAGAAATTACAAAATAAAAGCTTTTTGTTCAGAAGCTAGAGATAAGCATCTGCGGGGCATGGTAGCAAACTCATCAACCAAAAACTACAAACATACTACATGTCACATATGCAGCACCTATTGAGTTCAGAAGTGCTGATGTAATTTAAAAGTTGTGCGCTCAAATTTTCAAAACCCATTTGTCACTTATGCTTAGCCACAATGTTGTTAGAAAATTGTGTTATATGAGGGATATAGTCGAATTAGCTAGAGTCCTATATTTACGTTTGATTCACAAAAGCAAAACACCTCATTTATATTTCATAGCTAACTTAATGTTTGAAAATCCAAGAAAAAAGATCTGGAATTTTCTACAAAAAAAGTTTTTTATATTTAATCTTAAATTTGTATCAGTGTAACGTCTCGTTTGGATAAGAAGTTGGTGCATTCAATCACAAAAAAACATTACCCAATTCAATTTTGAAAAAAAGGGGCCAATGTCCACACTGTATGGTCTCTATGGCCAATGCTAAATGCTTTATGGAGCGCTTTTCCTTATGAAGAGAATCAAAGTGAGTAAGAAAGGAAAAAAATATCGATGGCTGAGTGGCATATCACCCTGTTTCAAAATATTTCTAAAGAACGCCATATCCCAGAATTTTGTTTTTTTTTCAAAAACGCTTATTTTCATCTGAAAATTTATTAAACTACTGTTGAGGAAGGTGTCATCAAACCTTTTATTCTTGAACAAAGTTTAGTCATAGAGCGTTATTGAAAAAAACATTCTTAAATAGGTAGCTCTTTATACCGATACCGTGGTAGAGCGGATTATAAAAATATTTTGAAATAGTGTGATTTCCATTCAGATGTCAATATGTACTACGCTTTTTTTTATCGCCTATATAGAATGTTGTTGTGAACGCAATATACTTAATGGGGGTTTGAGGAGATGCATTCTTTCCTATATTCGCTAAGAATTTTAGAAAAGTTTCCAAGGAGGAGGTTCAGTCTCCACACTTTCCTTATTTTGAGCTATAGGAATAGTCTGTAAATAATTCTCAGCTGAATGAAAATCTGGAAATTTTTCCCATTGCATGTTGAATGCTTTTTTAGTTAAAATCCACGGAAGCGTGCAAACCATAATACTTTAAGATAAACTTCAAGGAAATATTTACGAAGCTAAATTTTTGTTTTTCTTGTATTTTTTTTATAACTTTCAATAGACGCCGGAGTGTAAAAATAAAATCATTTTATAAATATAAAGATGTTAAATAAAAACTAAGCAACTTCTTATACCCGAAATATAATCGAAGGACTGCCGATATTCTTTTAACCCTTGCTTTTCGTGTATTACCTCGATGGTTTATTTAGGCTATCTACTTACAATTATTTCTGTTTATTGTTAACCTACGTTGATTTCTTTCACTACCACATTTTTTTTCACATTTTGAAGCTATAAATACTTACTTTTCAATAATAAAATCGCAATTTTTGCAAACTTAACGCGGCTACTCACTTTTACGATTTCGTTTCAAATTTGTGTTCATCAAACAGCTGATTTTGTCATGGCCAGCTCTGCTGCCCCTGCAGTCAATTTCTACTAGTTTTATACTAGTCAAATACTAGTTTGCCAAACCGGCTGAGCTAGTTTGAGTTCTGTAATTTTTTCATGTTAGCGACTGGTATTTTTAACACGGCGATGTCCTACGAGATGGCAATTGTCCGCATCTGCATCTCTCTCTCTCTATGGCGCGATATACAACAGGTATATCATCATAAACCTCCTAAGAGATTTTTTTTGCGCCAAGCTTCTTTTCCAATTTGTGGTGTGCCGATTTGAATTTTCCCTACAAATTGGTGGGACCTACAGTTTTTTGCCGACTCCGAACGGCATCTACAAAGGAGACGAATTTTTGCTGAGAAGCCTGTCATGGCAGAAGTACACTCGGAGAGTTTGCCAAACCACTGCCGAGGGGCGACCCGGTTTTGAAAAACTTTTTTCAAATCACTTTTTGATGTTACCTGTACCAGGGCTCGAACCATGGACCTTCGGTGTGGTAGGCCGGCAACACTACCTTCACACCACCAGCACCATACTAATTGGCATACTAGTTAATCTCTGCATCAGCAATATACCAGATGACATACTAGTCATTATATACATCAAGATCAAACCATTCAACATACTAGTCCGTATATACATCAAGATCATGACAGTTAACATACTCAGTACATACACCGGTATCATACCAGCCGTCATACTTGTTAACCTATGCATCAGTATCATAGCAATTACTGTACCACTTCATAGTAGGTTAATTTATTTTGGGTTGAAAAATACACGGAAATTGCAAAATTACAAACCACTTAATGAAAGTCAAGTCATCATATATAAAATATGTGTCTATCAAAATAAATATTACTTGAAACGAATTTCAATAAAAGTATAGTCGCTATTCATAGCAATTTTGCTCTTGGAAAATATTTATAAAAAGTATTTTTCTTCTTTTTTAAATATTCCCTTTTTCAATAAATTTTATAATTGATTTCACAGGCAGAAATCTTTTAATTTTATTGAAACATTTTATGGAAAATTTAAATATTAATCGCATATAGAATCTAATCCATACTTGAAAAAATATCCTTATATAAAATTAAGGAAATTCAAGGAAAAATTTGCTTTTTGTAGAAAAAATTATAAGTTTCGGAGTTCTTTGCAAATAACCATGCAGGTAACTCGAGTAACCACCTTGTTATTGTACGTGTCTCTGCTCGCCATTTTCAATTTTGCTGCTTCTAAACTATTCCGTTATTCCTTGTTAATTTATTTATGAAAACTGCATTTCACAATCACAATAAGTCAACCCTGAAAAACGAAAATAATTCAATATTTTTTTATGAATTCGTTAAAAACTTTTTCATCAGAAAAAGGTTACTTTGATTATCCCAAAAACAAATGTTACATACTTACTCAATTGCTTTGACAAGTGATCTTTTCGTTTTCACTTTTTTTCGTGGTTTCATTAGAGCACTGCTTACTCGTTTTTCCACCGCAGGTACGCCGTTCTGCAGTAGCGACGTCTCAAAAAATAGTGGTGATTTTGTTGACATGCACGTACGTACATGATCTGCAACCCAAATGTACAACTTGAAGCACGAAATTCTCAAAAGGATTATGATTTTACTATAAGAAATATTATTTTCAAGAAAGTTTTATATTTAATTTAATTAAATGAATATTTAAAAACTCACAGCCGGTTTCACGAAATATATTTAAATGAAAAATGATTTTTCTGTATCCGAATTTTAGTGAAAAATAATAATTTTACACTTAAATTGCTTTGTGAAACTGGCTGTCAGAATATTGGTTGAGGAGAAAATTAAATTGTAGGGCGGCGTTGTTGACTGAACGATTGCTGCCCGAAAACTGAACTGTTTTCTTTTTCGCTCGCGTATGCATGTATCGACAATCTTAAAGGGTTGGTACTGCTTATGATAGCGGACACGTTGCACTCGCTCAAACTGGTATGATTATGACCTCGACATTCTAGTTAATGAACTAGAATGTTTACTAACCAGTTTGGCAGTTGAGTGCAGGGGCCATATTGAAATTTTAATTTGCTTATGAGTGACAGTGATAGGTAATTAAATTTTAGATTTCTCTGCATGAATTATTTTTTAATTGTATAATTATGCTAAAAATTTATTATTTTCTACAATTTCCATATAGTTGTTACTTAAATGTTAGCTGTTGTTAGCATTTAATTTTTTTCACTACAGGGTATATTAACATGGCGCACAACCTATTCGAGAATTCAAATCTACAAGTGTATGCACGCCAAAGTATTCTATAGATTAAAATGCAGTTGAAATATAAATTTAAATTAGTATTATGAAACAAATTCTATAAGTGTGGATGTGTATAAGCAAGTGTGTGTGGTGGGAATAAATGTAAACAATACAACCGATAAGGTCATGGACCCGCATTGATAATTCATTTGACGTACTTTGAAGCACACATTAGGCGTGTTATATACATACACACATATTTATTTACATTCATAGATATATTTATACAAGTACATGCACATTGAATATAATAAATGGAAGTAATCTCAGTTACATTAACACAATTCTAATATTATTATAGGCATACGAAAATACTTCGACATGTGGAAATGTATGCTTTCTTAAACAGCTTTGTTTATGGGAATGTCTAAACAATTAATTTTACGTACATATATTTTTATTTTACGCACATATTTATGGTTTTTGTTTTCATACTCGAACACCCCCACTATGCTTCACTCGTAATACAATTTTTATGCTCATTTGTTCGGCATTTTTCATGCCCTATTATGATAACAATATGTAACTCATTTTATGCTTTTGTAATCTATATACGTATATGTATAAAAGAAAGTGAGGTTAGTTCCAACGCTCATAACTCAAGAACGCCTGCACCGATTTGGATGATTGACACTAATTTAGATTGCCCTCTGACCAGAATAGCAGAATACCCAATAAAATTTCCGAAAAATTTCTGAAAAAAAAAATGTATTTTTCCATACATTTTGTATGGTTCGAATTTTTATAATTTATTTTTTTTTGTTAGAAAAGCTCAATAATGGATCAATCGATGGTGAAGTGGAATTGTGTGTGTGTGAAATAGTAACATCTATAGGGATAGGGATAATGATAGGGATAGGAAAAGCCAATATTTCTAGATCCATTCAGGTAAATATCTGGGCAGGACAAAGTCTGCCGGTCCCCCTAGTTTATAGTTTAGCATATATCAATATCCCTATCCTCGTAGAAATTAAGATTACATCAAAAGACGTCACGCCTCCTTTTCCTCCTACCGACCTTTTTCTTGAGGTGGTAGATGTTGACTGAGGGAGGTGCAACGCCAGCTGCTCCCTTCCTCCCTTTTATTCTTGATATATTGAGATTAACCTCTTATAACTCTGTACCAGTATTCTGCCAAGAATAATTCCAGAGATATGCAGTTCAAAAAATGTTATTTGTATGTTAGGTGCCACGCCCACTCCTCCCTTTCTCAATTTTCTTTCTTGAGGTGTTAGACATTGGTCTCGTTTAACTCCTTAGCAGTTTTCAATATTAGACCATAAATACTTACAGAGATATGCATTACGGAAAATCTCATTTGTAAGGGAGGTGCCACGTCCACTACTCTCTTCCTCCCTTTTTTTCTTGAGGTGTTAGAGATTGAACTCATTAAGATCTTTATCAATTTTAAGTTTTCTATATTAAATACTTCTAGAAATATGCGGTTCGGAAAATTTGGTTTTTATGGGCCACGCCCACATTATCCACTGGTCCGGATTGTGAACCTAAACCATCCTCGAGCCCACTTGAGTATAGAAGGAGTTTAGTGACAACATCAGATTTTTATATATTAAGTTACAGGAGGTCTCGACCAAGATCGAACAACAGTTATAGCTAAACAGGGATCATTTTGTTGGGCAGTGGTTTGCCAAACTCTAGGAGTGTATTTCTGCCATGGAAGGCTTCTCAGAAAAAATTCATCTGCTTTGGTTTCGCAAAATTGTAAGACAAATTAGAAGCAGCACACCACAAATTGGTAGAGAAGCTCGGTCTTAATCTCCTCGGAGGTATATTGCGCCAAGTATTTATTTATGTTCAAGTTCTCTCCTTTCTGTGGAGTCTGTCCACTAAGTACTTCCATGCTGCATTTTGGTGCTGTGAAAGATGGTTTATAATGTATTATGGTGTCCGTGGCGTTTGATTTCCTATGAAAATCGTAGTGATAAGTTCAATTGACTTTTTCAATCCTTTTCGTTAGGTACACATAGTTCATTGCTCCAAATTTTTAAGTCTCCATGGTGAATTTAATGTTGCCATGCTGTTCGTTGAGAAACTTCCTTGCATAAAATACCGCCCCTTAATTGGTTCTCAATTTCTTCATATATTTTTCTTCCAAGTTATACATTAAAGCTTCCATGAGACAGACAGATGTTGAGTTTCCCATTCCAAGTTCGTTTGTTTGCTACATATTTGATTGTTGAACTGCAAGTAGTTTTGTTGTAAAGTTGTTCTTATCATGTTGGTAATTTGTGCAGTTCTGGCTTTATCTTTTGTTTTATCAAGTAGTGTACTGTTGACTATATTCATTGTTTCTGACAGCGATATCGATGGGTATAAGTCCTTTCTGTGAAGCAAACCGATCATGTTGATTTTTGTGAGTTTATTGTGTGCTCGTAGTCTAGTTTCTGTGTATCCTTTAAAATCGTTTTCAAATGTTTCGGCTGCTTATAAACCCCCGCTGACTTAAAATTGGCTATGGGTGTCATTGGAGAATCTGGCTTGTACATTTTTGGTAGCGCAATGCGTGGCGGGGTCGACGAGTTTATTTGGGTCAGTGTAAATAATACTCTCATCAATTATTTTTGTGGTGTTGTTTATAGCCATTTTTATTTAAGGCTGCTATTTATCCGTGGGATTCTCCCTAATTATACGATACCTCATTACTTCGATGAGTTTTTGGTTTTTGGTATATTCTCGTCTTTGCCGATTAGCACTGTCGTGTTTCCTCTGTCCGCGTTTGTTGTGACAATGTTGTTCCTCCTTTTTTAGCCTTTTCAATGCTTTCTACTGCTTATTTATTTTTTGATTTCTCTGCACAAGTGTCTCGTATCTACAACAAAACAAAATCAGTCTTGTTTTAGAAATGTTGTTATGAATGTCATGTATTGCTTATCCTTTTTTTTGCAGATTACTGTACTCTGGTCGATAACTACCAAATTTTAGTGTAGTTTTGGATGCATTTATAAAGTATTTATATGTTTTAAAAAATTTGATTTCTTTAATTTTTTTGGAAACCTTGAAAACCTGAAAAGCCATGGCAGAGTAAAACAGGTAATAGCACGGCGGCCATATTAGAAATTGCTTCTCTAAAACATCAGAACAACACAGCACATGTTAAAATGTAAACAAACCGATTGCAGCCAAGTTTGACAGTTTATCAAAAATTAAAATGAAAAAAATCTAATCAGCTGTTGAGGCGATATTACCTGTATAGGTATGCCATGTGAAAACACTTAAATTAAAATTTCAAACGTCATTACTTTCTATAAAGAATCATATTTTCATATTTCAAAAAAAAATACCCCTTGAAAATGCAACACCTTAATGCAGAATATGTTTGAATTTACTAATATTACAAAAATATATTAGAAAAGTCTACACGTAGATCTGTGTACCCACACATATTTTCAGGGAATTGTTATTCCATATCAAATCTAGTTACTCCTCTAATTGAGCATCAGCTGAAATGCAATTCTTACCTGAGTCTATCAGCAGTTCAAAGACAGCTGTTAGTTAACAGAAAACTACACTGTTACTTTAACATAGTTTTACATACTAGCTCAGCTACCTGCCTACATACGAACACACAGTTGTGAGCGCCGTTGAAATTTTATTAGATTTTACCACATTCAACGTTTTGCTAGTGTTTGTTATGTAAAGTTGTTTTTGGTTTTTGTTGTTTGTGTGTGTATATAAATATACATATATTGGCTATTATTTATAATTTAGTACCTTTGGACTTGAGATATTTTAGTCATATGTAGGTATGCACTCTTCCAGCGATTTAGTTTTATTGAAATATGCATTATTACAGTGCTGAAGTATTGATGAGAAACGGCATCACTAGCTTTTATATCACTGGCGGTTAAACACCCCTAAAAAAAATAGTAAACATTTCTTTCTAATCGGCATCACAGCTAGATCTAAAGACCGGCCGATATCGATCTAATTGTTTTTTAATGAGCGTTCTGTGAGTTTTTAGCTTTTGCCAAGGCTTTTCTCGGTAAGTATTGGAGGCATTATTTAAACGATTAGTGGATTATTGAGTTATTGGATTAAGACACCTCATAGAATTCATGAAATTTTGATTTTTTTGGACTTAGCTCTCTTAAGATCTAATTAGCTAACAATAAAATTTATATTTTCTTTTAATAATAACTAAAAGAGGTATCCCAAAAAAACAAGATTGAACTACATATTTCGCTTCATTTGTTGTGAAAACTTTAATCCTGGAATATTTTACAAGGCGTTCGTCAAACATCATTATACGAGTTGTGGCGAAACTATATTTTTTAGATAACTTTTTTTTTTGTTTATTATTTTTCGAAATTGCCTTTTGCTTTTTTGATAAAGATGTCTTGCTTTCCCCTTCCCATTTTAAATATGGCAGCTATTTCGGTGCCAAATTTTCTTTCAACTATTCTAACTTTAGGTCTCATCGCGTACTTTTCTGATTAAAACTGGTAAAACTGTCAAACACTACACATCCGCGCAGAGCAAGAGAGTAACATT
This sequence comes from Merzomyia westermanni, assembly GCA_949987695.1. Lineage (NCBI taxonomy): Eukaryota > Metazoa > Arthropoda > Insecta > Diptera > Tephritidae > Merzomyia > Merzomyia westermanni. The sequence continues at coordinate 186,690,388 of OX465289.1, forward strand.
GAAAAGCACGAGACTGACTTCTGGTAAAAAATTTCAACAAAACCCGGTAAAAAATTAACACACAATTTAAAAACAAATTGTTTGGCGGACATTTTGCATTTCTTTTTGTCAAATACACAACAGTTTTACCAGACGTAGTCAGCAAAAACTCTTCTGACTAAAATTTAAAACTTCTGACTGAGCGAGAAATTTTCGTTTTTTTTGTGCGCTCATTGTTGAGAAGAACGACCGATAGGTGACTACTTTGGATGCGTACGGTATCACAATTATTATCTATTGCCGGTAAAACCCCTGCTTAACTTTTATTGGTACAACGCCACTGTTGGATTAAAGCCAGTTGTTTGTTTATGTAGTTAGTTTGGAGTGATAGGCATGATACCTCAATTCCATTTTTCAAAAATTAAACATTTCAGAGCGTACGTTTACCAACGCTCGCTGTAAGGCTATAAAAAGAAAAGAGAAATAGAGAATTTTAGTGAGCAAAATTACCCTCGTATTGACTATTCTCAGGTAGTTAAAAATCTTTGGACAATTGACATATTTTGTTATTGTTTTTTTTTTTTTGTTACTACAAAGTCCGATAGGGCATATTGGCAGATTCAACCAAATGCGGGTATTTTGAATGCATATATAGTACATAAAATACATAGGCATCTCTAGTAAAATACATACATACTCATGCATATACCAAAGTCAATTTGTTTGTTTGCAGAAGTATAAACAGCAAATGCAGCAGAAAACTAAAAACTCGTTCTATGGTGAGAACTGTCGTAGAAAGAAGTATACATAAACATACGTACATATATAATACATATATATGTATGTACGAGTATGTACCATTTCTTGCGTTCAAATATCCATCAATGCTTAACACAGCGTGGTGGCGTGTTTTTCGCCGTCGCAGACACCGAGGTTCACGTCTGAGCAGATTGCTGCTTTGGAGCCACGTTTTTTCAGTTCGTTCGCTCCTAGCACGCGATTTGCTCCAACATACGAACTAATTTTATACAACTTGGACTCGCATGTTATAAACAACAGCGCTATTAAAAGTGGCTTATAGATAGAAGGGGGTCGGTAACCCCTCTATTCTTCGATATTCTAGTTTAGTGGTGTGCAGGCATTCTGCGGTATTTTTACTATAATGCAAAAATTCAGAGTTGCAAAAACAAGTATGTAAGTCCCGTCAGGAAATAAAATTTAAAATAATAAAATAAAAAATAATTTGCCAAAACCTTGAGAGAGGAAATGAATATTGTAGAGCGGATAAACCTCAAGGCTCAAATATAGGAATGTTTTAGCGCATTTTCTAAAGTTTTTTTGTTGTACCTAACAAAACGTGAATAGTCTTAATTCTGAATCTTTATGTAAAGTGGAAAGTTGGAAGCCCAGGGAAGTACATTTAACATTTAACAAAATAATATATTTTTTGATTGTATGAAGTGATTTAATTAGTTCCAAATGAAAAATGTGTACTATTAGTTTATCTTAATTATGCAAATATTTTAACAATAAATTTGTTTTCAATAAAGAACTATTGTTTTCAAAAATATTTAAATAAAACTGTGTAAACCATTAAAAGAGTACTCTCTTCTGATTACTAAGACACAGAGATGAATCTTAAAAACTTATATAAAGCATCATAAAAGAGTCAACAATAGCCTCCAATATGACTCCAAAAAGGATCGAAAACAATAAAGATGAAGGAAAAATGTATCTGAAAAGAGTCAAAAAAGGTTTACCAAAAGAGTTATAAAACACTCCAAATTCCTCGGATTTGGAGTTTTTTGAATCTTTCATGACTCGTTTTAGTGTGCCCGCGTAGAAGGTTTTTCTTGATTTTAGCTGCGTTTTATAGCTCCCGAAAAAGACTTTTCCCCCGGTTGGTTAGCTGGGTTTACTTTCACTTTGAGAGTAAATAAATTATTGTAGAACTTCTACTTTTGCTATTTGCTTTTGATTTAAAAATTGTAGGTGAGGTCTCCTGTTGTTCAGGATGGAATGCTTAAAAAAGTACCCAGTAGAACCAGAGATCCTCGTTTTTATTAATCCCGGAGTACTCGCTTGCGAGTTTTGGATTGCTCTCTATTACTCCCTATACTTCTGTGTATTACCATATAATTTTGTATACTCCCTTTTAACATTGCATGTCTTAGGAGGGCGCAATCGAGTAATGGGGGAGTTTTGGAGAATTTTAGAAAACCTCCCACTAGAGTAATGAGGCAGGCATTTCGAATTTCTCCTAAACGACGAATAAAGGATCTTTGGAGAATCGTGCCTCAAGCCATCTATCGAAACAAGTGATGGAAAGCAATAGTTATTATAAATTAAAACTTTATTTAAATTGTGTACGCATATTTCTCATATTTCTACGATTGCAGCTTTTTATTTTCTTCAATTTGTTCAAATTTTTTTTCTTTTATTGACAGAGAAATTCGGCTAACTCAAAATGGTGTTAGCTATGAGTAGAAGTTGGAGAAATATCTACTTTCACTTTAAAAAAATAATAGGCAGTAATCTTTTGTTAATAACTTGAGAAGGTCTTCGCTATTGCTCCAAGATTAGTAAAATCGGACCACAGAGCGTAGAAATCTCTGTTATTTATCCGAAAGGATGTTAAGAGGAGTACTTTTTATTCATCTCTTGCGAATATCTCTCCTTTTCCTCCACAAAGAGTAGCATAAGAGCAGAAAACAAAAAAAATTTCTTCTATTGTTCTAAAAGGATGATAAAGAGACTACTCTCTAACTCATTGCTTGGGGAGACCTCGCTTCAAGTTCTACTGGGTATAAACAACATGTTTATTGTTATAATCCAAATTTTATATGGGGTCCCGATATAATTTTTTTCCAGCCACAGCCATGGATATAATTCATACATATGTGTGTGTATGTACCTATGTATGGATTCTTGCTGGGGGCTCTCTTTCGTTTACTTTGCTCCACACAATACGTACGTCGGCGTCAACGCTCACGCTCGTGGCGACTGCGAAGCCAGTCAGTTTCTGACTGCATACATACATATATGTATTTGTGTTTCTATTTTTATGACTGTTACATTTTCTCGACGACTTCATAAGTGCAGTGACTGTTGGCTGGCCTCAATGCGTTTATAATGCTATTACAGCACTGTAACGCTCACCGCATACATTTTTTTTGTGTGTAAATGTTATTGGAGCTGTTCTGCTCACGTCTGTTGGGGGATACTCTCGCATTTGCCGCAGTCGCGTAGCGACGCATACAGCCTGATTGCCAACTAGCAGCGAGAAAAACAAGACAGACAGCTGCTGCTACAGACACACGAAGCAAAATATTCAATGTTTGAATTCAGTTCAGTTCCGGACGTTAAACGCGATTGTGGAGATTTCTAAGGACGCGGAGATACAAAATACTCGCATTTTGTTGTTTCTTTCTTTTCAAGTGTGAAGAAAGAAAAGAGTAAAAAGTAATAAGCAAAAAAACAAATACTAAATAATTTTTTTTTTTTCTAATTGGTGTTTGTTGTTTTATACATTTTAATGGTGACAAATGTAAATTTAAGCAAAACACTGCTTGTTGCGACACGTTTTTGCGTGTTACAAAGTGAAAAAAGGCTCAAATGTGACAATTGTGTGATGAAAACAGATTTAAAATAAAATGTTGAAAGAAAATATTAAAAAATTGTGAATAAATTTAAATGAATGACATGTTATGTTTACTTGAATTGTGAACAAATTTTTCGAGTACTGAGCTAACAAAAAATAGGAAAAGAGTACCTCGTGTTCTTCTAAGAAGAATAATAATTTTTAAGTTTGCAATTTTTCATAGAAATGGTTTAGGCTACAATTTTCTTGCTAATAAACGGCAATAAGGAACTTTCATATACATACCTGCGTATCCTACATATCCTTTTAACTTACACAAAATGTGTTACACACACACAGTCAGCACACAAACTATCTCATTTACAATCAGCGCTAATTAAGGGTACGTGTGTATGCCTCCAGGTAGGCAGCTAGCAAAGCAGACAGCCTCGTTCACAGACAATTTGAAAGAAGATATGCTGCTGGAGGCAACAAATATCCAACTGCTATTTGTTGTTGTTGTTGGCGCTGCTATTGCAGCTACTATGGCTGCTCTCAGTGTTGCCACAGCAATAAGAAAGAAATACCAAAAAATTTACTAAATCAAATAATAACAAAATATTGCATCTTAGATGGAATTGTGAAAAGAAAAATCAACAAAATCTCTTTGAATCTCTTTAACTAAATATTATTCAAAAGTTATAAATTTTCTTAAGCCACTATAATTTTTCAAGAGAAAACTTAATATAAAATTTTATATCCATTCTATTTTCTATTCTTCCAGCAATTGCGGGATCTCTTAACTAAACTATATATTAGCCTCTAGATATCGAAAAAAGTACCAAATTACCAAAAACGTTTTAAAGCAGTCAAATTTACCAATTTTGTTTAAAAATAACCAAAACGGCAACATTGGCTGCTCTACTCACTGCGCATCCTTTAACGGCATCCTTCGTTAGTTAAGTAACCGAAGAAGTTGCAGATACACTAATTTTACGACTGTGGTGTTATTGTTGCTGCGGCTGTTGTAGCATGAGACTCGACTAAATATACATACATATATATGCAAGTGTGAAAGCATAAGAGAATGTGTTAAAGCGTTAATTAGAAGCACATAAAATAAAAGAGAAGTAAAAAGGAAAAAAAGAAGATAAGAAATGTATACCAAACACACACAGATTTCAGAAAAAGTACTATTTTTCAGGCTCCTTTACACAAACTCCAAATAAACAAAGAAAAAAAAACGTTTTGTTATACCAACTGCCAACAACTTCTTCATCTCCTACTCCTCGCTTCACCGACAGACTGCGAGAAACCCGAATTTGCAATTCGCATTGCAACTTCACATAGAGCATGAAAAAAACAACAACAAATGCATTTATTAAGGTGTGCCAGAAAACTTATGGCGGTATAACTTTACTGTTCCGTGAAACCTTGCTACTACAGTTTTAGAATATACATATGTTTATTGTTCAAAATATACAATAGACGTGAAACGTTGAAACGCTGTTCTTTTATTATACCGTTGTTCTTTTATTATACCGTTCGAAGCAGCTTCAACTCAATAATGAGAACGAAAATCGACACTGATGATGGCACAACGCCGAAACCGGTTTGTCTCAAAACCAAATTTGACAAGGGATGACGAAAATAGTTCCAATATACATCAATTATTCACCCTGTCCGAAAAACAACAAAACAAAATAAAACAGTCAGTAAACATGTTTCAGAATAGTCAAGTTTACTTCATAAACTGTAAATGTACTTCGGAATAGTGAATTGTACTTCAAAAATCGAATTTCAGACGCCATCTGTTTGAGCGACATAAGTTATAATTATTTCTTTCCTTTATTTTATTTGCGCTGCACTCTCTTTTAATTCGCAACCAGCTTATGAAATATTTCGAAGATATAGTTTATGTTTTGTAATCCCAAAGCGGGGTTTTTCACAGCGAAAATGAAGAAGCCAATCCCGCGCAATGTCTCACAACCAATAGTGCTCGCCCACAATTAATGGCCCGTTCTACATGGAACAAATAATTTAAATAAACAAAATGATTTAATAAATATTACTGAAAGGGTCCCTATGAAACATGTGCTCTGCACTCCCAATAATATAATATAAATAATAAAATATACAAATAAGATAACTTAAAAAACCTACGCGCCCTCCATAAAGCCTAGACACCGTCAAATTTACCATAGAATTATAGAATGTGCTGGAAGAGCCCGACAGCACACTGATCGTTCACCATTTCTGTAGTCTTCTAAAGTATAAATGGTTCGTTGCGTATACATTTAAAATTTTCTAAAGTAAACTTGTGTATTCTAAAAAAGATTTGATGAATTCTGGAGTACACCAGGAGGAATATGTTGTAATCTATGTGGTGATGAATTGTGTTCATCTCAAAAGAGTCTGGGTTTAAGTATCCAATAAATTACACATACTCTCTCTTTGGTGAGCTAAAACACCCAAACAATTTTATTTTTGTAAGGGACTCAACATAGAGAGCTTTAATACTAAACTCATACATAATTAATGCATGATCCGAAATGTTTCTAGAGCCGTTTTTGGAGCAGTTATTTGCTGTATAGACTAAGATAAATAACATCTTTGCTCAATTCATAATAAAGAGTGGAGAATATGAATGCTTTCGAATTATTGGAAAGGAAGTTAGAACATCAGACGCTGAAGAATCAAAAGTTTATGTGGCAAAGTAACTGTGCTTCCTACGGCCTTGAACCATTTGAGATAATTCAAGGACCAGCTTGAAGTGACGAAGTTAGTTTTGAAATTATAGTTTGACCTTATTTACTGCTGACGAAGCTTACCGAATTAGATACCAAAGTTGCTATTGAAAGAACATGTGAGACAAAACGAATGCTTTACTGGTCGTTTCCGAAGTTTTTTTGTGAATATCCTTAGTCAGCATTAATTCGCGAACGTTCCGTTGACCACGATTATCCCACTTCCCTCGCTTAGCTACAGAGCCTGATTAAAAAAATTCGCAATATAAGGCACACCTTAACATGCATCAGCATCATTGACACAACATCCCGCGGTCTTTTCTCGTATAAGCGCAAGCGAGAAAGCACACAGAATATCAGAGATAATTGCATGCTTCTAAAGGCGATAGAAAGAGAGCAGCTTTTATGTGGTAGGAGCAGGAGTTATGCAGTAGAGTACAAATGTGTAAAGCGGAGTTATACATACATGCGGCTGTAGATATATATATATGCATGTAGGAGTAAAAGCAAACAAACAAAAAAAAAAAGCATCCCTAAAACGCATACATCCATACGCAAAAGATACACAAAGTTTGGAAGAAAATTTCGAATTGTCTGGCCTATTTAAAAAGTGCATCAAATATTTTGAACTCAGCGCAGATTATTAACAAAATGCAGTTCAAACAATATGAAAAATTATATAAAAACTTTCAAAAGGCTTATAAAAAATCAATTTTTATTGTTGTATAATCACTTTTATGAGCCGGCTTTATTTGGTTTTATATATACATATTTTTTTTCAACCCCTTTTGATGCCTTTTTTTATGTTATCACGCTAATTAATTTTTTCTCATGCCAACCCCTTGTTGCAGCTTAAAAATAGTATACCCATCAAGTGAATTCTGTGCAGCAATCAGCTAAGCAAGCGTTTACCAAACGTTTCATGAAAAAAAGTGCAGTGAGTGCTTTTCGAAAAAAATATTAGTTTCAAAGAAATATAAATTTAAAAAAATCCAAGTAGATTTTTTGCTCAAGTGTTTATTGATTAAACACAGTGAAAAAATAAACAAATAAACCGAAAGAATTAAGTAATTAAAAAAAAAAAACAAACAAGAAACAATTGGATTACTATCTTGCAATTAGCTGAAAAGCTACGAAACAATAAATCTTCAATTTCGAAAAAGGTGAGTTGAAGAACTATTAAAAGGAACTAGCAATGTAAGTTAGTATCTGGTACATTTTCGAGGTTCTCATCTGGAATATTAGCACGTTTATCTTCTGGAACATTTATTATCTGGAATATTTTCTCGTTTATATTTTATCAACAGACAGAATAAATATTGTGCTGTCATATTGTTTTAACTGCAATTAAATATTTTAAAGTTTTCGCCAAAGTAAGTGATTCGTCTTTCCATCTAGTTTCTTTCCCTGCTTCTCCTTTTCATTTTTAAGAATTTGAAAGAAGTTAAAATCTCTAACTCCTAAAATCCATATTGAACATAGACTTTTGTAGATCCAGGCTCACTGATTGATCTACAAAATCGGTTGTCATAAAAATAAAATGGTTCACCTTTCGTTTGATAACCATGCCCTGGAAACATTCGAAATTTTTTCCTAAAAAAATACAGAGTTCTTGCAGAATACATAACTAAAATAAAAACTAAAAAGTGTTGTAAATATTAAAGGAAATCAAGACTTTCGCTCTACCATCTATTACAAAAAATTCGTGATTCTTCCATGATTTATAAAGTTATTATAAGAAAACCTATTATCTATATGATATTTTTTATTTCAAAATACTCCCTATGATATGTTTTAGTGAGATTATAGATCAAAGAGGATCATAAAGTTCTCAGGATCTGTGTGCGCCAAATAGTGTAATAAGCTTCGCTTAGTTACTCCCTTAGATTACTCCCACAGCTTATAGACTAGAGCGCGTGTTAATTCTTTATATATACCAAAACATTCTCACCGAAATCTCGCCTTATAGTCCTTAGTAAGTGATTTAAAAAAGTTTTAATCTGCTCCAAAGCGCTAGTTGGGAACTTGCTTTACTTTTTCAACCTAACCTAAAAAAAATCGTTCTTGAAGTCACATGCTCATCTCATGAGAACTCTCTCCTAACAGTCTATTAAGGTATGTGTTTTGTTACAGATTCTTTGCCACCACAAAAGTTATGTTTTTTTATCCGCTGAGTAGTTACCTGGAACTCATTACTTAAGCGCTGTTCTAACATTCAATGCGAAATACTACATTCAACCATCCGTTTCCCAGCATTTGAAATGTATAGTCAGCTTCCTTTGGGAATTTGATATCATAAAAGTTCTTATACAATGTAGAATATTTTTATTGCTATCAACTATGCATCAATTGCTCAGTGGGAATGTGAAATTGGACTCAATTTAAATACACCACAAACCAAAGAAATCCTTTGAGTGTGTGACATATAGCGAGATATGAAGAATATGAAGGACAACTATTACAAAGTGTTAAATGTTCGGTGGTATGTTTTTTTTTTTGCTTCGGTTTTTCTGAGTAATGAGCTCTATTTCACTTTTTAAGGTACCTTAAAATGTGATGTCTTAATCGATGGCTGGCCTATGAATATGGTGCCTCTTACCTAAATCTACTGCTTTCCTTAGTTTTTGGTGACACTGTTATGAATAAAGTTATTTTGGAGCATAGATTGACAAGGTCAGACAACTCGAACGTTCTAGGCAGCTAAGCAAATCACATACAGCATACTGTTAGATGTCCGATTATTCAGGAAAAAAAAACAATAAACAAAACAGCCTAATGTATATATGGTAATAAATATAGAATAGAAGTAATGATAGTAACATGAATCGCGAGAAAAAATTACAAGATGAAACAAAATAGTCAGTGGAGTGAGACAGAACGGGAAAAATAAGAGGCAGACTAATAGAAAGAGCACAGGTGAAGGAGGATAGGATTTTCGTCTAAATGCAAGTCAATTTCGGTAAGAACAAAGTCTTCCGGGCCTACTAGTGTCTCAAAATATTAAAATTGTAACAGCTCGCCGTCTGTACATCGCAAATATTTATGAAAAATTGGTTTAAGGCATCATTGTTAAGTAAATAGAAACGAAAGCAACAGTTTTTAAAATATGTGTCTAACTGTCTGTATGTTTGCGCGCGTATCTGTCAAAAACAGCGGAATATAGTTGAATATAACTTTGAGCGTTGCATTACTAGACGTCTAACTTACAGTTTAAGATATCCCTTATTTCGATAACTCGAACGGTTTTAGAGTTAGCGACCAATATGTGGACACAAAATGTGTTATTACAATATGGGTCTCAAACGAAAGGTGCTTATGACTGCTGAAGTAAGTGGTGGCATTAAAAACCATATCTCAACTAGTTTCGGAGATATAATGGTTCAAATCGAACACAGTCTATTATAAGTGCTGAGACTTAGCGCGTCCGAGTTTTATAGTATATAATACAAATTTACAAATCCCTCCACAAACTGTCATAAATTTGTTAAACTGTTATCTTAACTTACATGTTCAAAGTTATCTAACATATTTCTTTTAGCAATTTGCTATAAGTGTACTATAATAATTGCGCTACTTAAAATAAACTTTGTAATAAATAAAAATTATGAGCTCAACGTAATACGTTGCCTCCTCTAGGCAAGTTCGAGGGTCATGTTTGCTACATCACCTTACAGTTAGATAATTACTTTAAAGGTATCAAAGTTTATTGTGTCAGCAAATTAACATATACATATATATTTATGTATACTTGTAACTTAATTATAATAACTACTAAAACTTAGATGAGCAATTAAATAGATGGAATACAACGAAGATTACTCATGCAATGATAGGTCCAGTTATGTTGTGAAAAATATGCTCTATTAGCAGATTGATTATAGCTACAGATAAAGGAAAAGCGGATCACAATTTTTATGTGAGAACATTGTCTAGTTTGGCAGCGTTCTTATGGTGAACTAGTTTGAGAAGATACTGGTTTAAAAGAGCATTTGAAGAAGGACCAATTGCACAATTTGTTCGAAAAACAGGCTGTATTAGAACTTGCTTCCACATTGCTCTATCTCAGCGAACGGTACAGAATCTTCCTTAGCCTGGAACAAATAAATTTTGCGCTTATAGTAAGATAGAACGTTATTCAAATGGAAGGTTAAACAGCACACTTTTCCGCCATTTTCTGGAGAAACAGCTTTATAAAATTTCTTGAAAATATTTGTTTGTTTCCTACTCTTTAAACAATGCGTTTCATAGAAACAAGCTCAGCTTTATCATCATTTTATCATCTTACATCCTTGTACTCTTAATTATTATTCAATAAAATATCAATTGATTGCAACCAATCAGCAATTAAAAAAAATTATAAATATATCGTCAGCTCTTACTTAATTGACAGATTTATTTTTAGAATCGTGTGAAGGACATTTTTTAGTGGAAATGTGATAAAGCTTCATTGGTACATTAGGGTGTGTAATTCTAATATAATATTTTTAATTGTAATCTTTGCGAACTATGGAGGAGCTGATCTTTTTAACAAGTTCTAAAAGATCATAAATAAAAAAAAAACAAAAATGATCGTCATCTATGCCAGACCTGTTAAATTTGATTATTAATTAGTAGTCAATTATTTAAAGAGCCTTTTTAATTGCTAATGATTATTTTAATTGGTTTTTAAGAAAATACCATTATTAATTAATTACAATTTGAAAAAATCAAAAAAAAAAGAATAATAAATAAAACATAATTAAAAATAATAAAAAAAGTAGTTTTGATTACTTTTGATAACTTTTGATTTTTTTTTGTTTTTTTAAATTTTTTTTTATTATTTTTGATTTGGTTTGGTATTGTGAATATTTATGTGCTTCTACAACAGTACTGATTTTTTTTAAAATTACTATTTTTTTTTTAAATTAATTGGAAAGTAATCAATAAAAAAATTTAAGTAATTTGTAATCTCTCTCTATGGCGCGATATACAACAGGTATATCATCATAAACCTCCTAAGAGATTTTTGCGCCAAGCTTCTCTTCCAATTTGTGGTGTGCCGACTTGAATTTTCCCTACAAATTGGTGGGACCAACAGTTTTTTGCCGACTTCGAACGGCATCTACAAAGGAGACGAATTTTTGCTGAGAAGCCTGTCATGGCAGAAATACACTCGGAGAGTTTGCCAAACCACTGCCGAGGGGCGACCCCGTTTTGAAAAACTTTTTTCAAATCACTTTTGATGTTACCTGTACCAGGGCTCGAACCATGGACCTTCGGTGTGGTAGGCCGGCAACACTACCTTCACACCACGGCGGCCGCCTTGTAATCAATCATTAAATAATTTCTTCAAAAAAAAAAAAAATTCATCAAACCGGTAATCATTACGATTAGTAATCATTATTTAACAGGTCTGGTCTATACTATGATATCTTCGGAACAATTTTAAAGCGACTTTTATAAAACGAAAAGAAATTTTGTGTTAAAATTAAGCTGGATAGTAGGCCGGATTAGATATAGATCATACTACCTCTACATAGATGAAAATTGTAATAGATCCATAACTGTACCTTACAGATATTCAAGACAGATTTATTGGCGGGATTATTCTTCAGCCAATAGCATTCAAAACAACAGGTTTAAGCATTTTTGTTTGTATGTCTGTATGTTTGTTCGCTCATCACTCAAAAACTGTTTAATATAATGAAAGGCAACATTCACCGTACTTTGCTCGATGTTTAACTTAAAATTAAATATATCCCGTAGTTCGATAACTCGGCCGGTTTCGAAGTTATCGACTAATATGTGGACCAGGGTGACACAAAATATGTTACTACAATATGGATATCAAACGAAATATGTCAACGAGTGCTGCAATAAGCGATGTGATTAAGTTCCATATTTCAACTGGTTTCGGGAATATTATGATTAAAAGTCAGACTTAACTGCTATAAGTTCTAACACGCAGATAAGCCTGGCCGCCCTTTTTTGTGAAATATATACTTTTTAAAAAATCCCCAGATATGATTAATAGTAAAATATAAGTATCGATTGCAAATGCCCTACCTAGCTGCCAATTTTTCCGTCACACAACTTTATCAATCTTTTTCGCATAGTTTTCTATAGATTTTTTTTGCAGTATTTCCTTTCACTTTGGCTATAAACACTTACGATTGATTGTTCTTACAGATTTTTTTCTGCTCAAAAGTCATAGCAGCTGCATTCAAATACAAACATATTCATCTGGCATATGCACATTACATAATCTTAAATGTTATTGTATGTTTGCCGTCATTGTTGTCCTATCGATTTTAGCATTTAAATACTTTGACTTTGAACTGATTTCCTGCAGTCAGTGGTAATTCGTTTAGTTTTTTCTTGGGGTTTTGTATTCATTCTCTTTGATTTTTTTGTTTGTCTTCTTCTAGTTTCTTACTAGTTTTTCCTTCAAAGTCAGCTAAATATAGCAAAATTAGTATGTTGTTTGAAAAAGAATAAAGTTTTGTGGTATAAAAACACAATTTGGCGTTCATGCATTCACAATTTTTTTTTCGTTTATACAAGGTGGCGCAAAAGTAAGCTTCCGATGTTCAGCATATCGGTGGTGGCACGTGCAGTGTGTGCTGTTGCACCGTCTTGTTGGAACCACATGTTTTCCAATCCCAATTCATCAAGTTGCGGCAAAAAGAACTCGTTGATCATTGCTCTGTAGCGCTCACCATTCACAGTAACCGTTTGGCCCCGACCGATTATTGGTCAAATAAATAGTCAGCAATATTCCGCGTTCTGGAGCAGTGTAGCGTAACATTGTTTATTAACGTGTATTTCGTATGTGTTTACTACACAAATGTCAAAACAGAACTGACTTTAGGGGCCAATCGCAAAATTTATAGCATTTTCTGATAGGAGGATTACTTTTGCGCCACCTTGTACTTAGCAAATAAACCAAAGATTGGCGGCAAATTGGCCACGATATTAGCCAAAACTTCAGACACGAAATTCAAACATGCTCAGATGTTTACATGTAGTACATAAATTTTCATGCTTACATGTATGTATATAGAGCACAGTTATATACATATAGATGGATTAGAAATACAATAAGTCCGTACACTTAGATTTTTTTCATGCCGACAGTGAAAACTTTGTTGAACTTCTAATTCAATTAGTGTTATGTAGAGACGACACTTATTACTAATTGCAGTAGGACAGACGTAGTCCTTCATGGATGTTTTGGCTCGAAAAAATTGAAAAAATTGAGTTAAATCTTGTGTCTATTACAAATAATCTTTACAGGATGACCAAAATTTAGGTAACACTCATTAAGACATTACGTTTACATCCACATTATGCAAATAAATTTTGACTCACTCTGGTTCACATATTGCTCGATAACTGTGGAACCATTTCGGTTGTCGTAACCATGCATATCGCAAACATTAAGTTGGACGTCCAGTAATACAAAACTGCAAGTTGCATTAAATTCTATTAAGCAGTTTTTGAGTGATGCGCGAACAAACATACAGACAAACAGACAAAAATGCTAATAATTATTGCTTTGGTTTCTACTAGCTCAACAGTGATCCTTCCTATCAATTTTTCTTAATTATCTGCAATGTATAGACAACGATCTGTTAAAATTTTATCATAAGTACAGATATCAAGGAAACATTCAGCCAAAACAAAAGCTTTTAATATATGTATGTATGTTTGTTCACTCATCGCTCCAAAACCGCTTTAAAAAATTGGTTTACATTTTCGTCGTTATGTTTCTAGATTTCCAGCTTAAGGTTTAGAATCCATTTTAATGCACGAAAATATTTTACTCTCGCCCTACACAGTGGTGGCAGTAAAAGTTGGCTCCAAATATTTTTATATACTATACAGTAATATTGGAAGAGCCTAATTTTTGGTTGTGAAAGATATTTAGTCAAATACATATATGTAAATTTAATATTTAAATTTTTACCTATCTATCTGTATATATCTATGTTTGTACGCGCTTCACTGAATAACTAGGGGTTGGAATTGATTGGTTTCTGTAGCTATATATTTTTGGTGCTGTGTTATTAAATACAGAAGATATTCTTGACATTATTAGTTTCATTCAAAAATTTTGATAGCCCTCATAAAAATCAATTTTCACCATGCAATATGAAAAATGTAAAAAAATTCCTATCAATATCTCTCTCGCCAAAGCAAACATATTTACTAATTTGCACACTTTTTTATATATTCGCTCAGCTGCTTTATTGCGTCAAGCTGTCAGCGCTTGAGTATTAGACGAAGGTATTGCCTAACAGTTAAACACTTAACCTCTAAGTGAAGCAAACCTTTGAAGAGGGAGTTGAGCAATCATCAGCGCCATTTATCAAAACATTTATCAACAACAAATATAGAACACCGCATTTAGATAGGCAATCAACACAATTTTACTTAAGTGCGAAAAGAAATTAGGTAACATATTTTGTGACGAGAAATATGCGAAAATTCGAAACATAAAAAATGTGCAGAACGTCACTAAAATTTAGGTTGGAAAAAAAAAGTTTGAGTTTTTTTATGAGAAGAGCGAGATATGAAAAAAAATATTTGAGACCGCTGCTGTCTTGACTCTTTTTACAATAAATGAATGAATGAATATTCAGAGATTTGTTGAATTGCTTGATGAGTCGCGCCGTGAACTGGCGTCACATTATGAAGCCGAATAAAATTTTGCTAATTAATGCGCGAATGCTACGAAATTTCAAAGTAAACAAATCGTAGACGTTTATCTAAAAGCTCACGTTCATGCATATTTATTTAACCGAACGAACAATGTCACCACCGATTAGATATTGTTTTGTTGCTTTGCATTGTTGTTTCCGTTTTGTCAGCAGAAAATACCGTTTTTTAATGCGATGACAAATCTGGTATTCAAATGAAATGAGCTATGAATCTGAAATATTTTGCAGCAATTAACACCTTTGAGCGAAGAATAAATTTAGTAAAATAAGCAGAAGACTGTGAAGTGGAGAAAATATTGCGAGAAAAAAATATTAAAAAAATCCAGCTCAACGCTTACCGAATGCTTCTGCTGCTGCTTTTTATCCCCATCAACAATTTCCCTTACACTACCTTAAGCCCACTCATTTCACAGCCAGACTTTGTGATTTTCAATCAGGCTCCTTCAATAATGTGCAGCTTTAGAGAGTTTTATGTGTTTGCGTATGTATTAGGGTTGCTACGAAAGTGTGTTTACCGAAAACGAAAGCGGTATGCAATATTTGAAATAAAATTTTTGCGGAAACGGAACCAGAAGTAGCTAATATGTATCAGCCTCATATCTTTATATGTATAGAAATATTTTATGTCAACTTTTACTGCCACCACTGTATACAGCGTGCATAGCTTATGCAGTTCTGTAATATAGAGTCAAAACTTTAAGTTGGACACCAATACATATAGTGGTGAATATTGCATGCAATTCTATGCAGCGGTTTTAGCATGATGCGCGAACAAACATGCAGACAGATAGACAAAAATTCTAAAATATGCTGTTTTGGCTGCTTTTACTTGAATAGAGACATTGCAAAATGCATATTTCTTTAATAACTTTGAAACATAGACACTGACATGTTACTATATTATTATATTTAGAGATAAATAAAATGAAAACAGAAATTTTCGTATGAGCAAAACAGCCAAACTACTGTGTCGATTTTGCTAATTCAAATTTTGAAATGCTATCTACGTGTCATACAAGGATATAAAATTAATTTTAACGAGAAATTTTAATAACAAATATGTTTAATTAAACTATTATGTTTACAAATACTTAAATGCTTTGCGAGTTTTATATAAAGTGGCTCTGAAAGTGTCAGAGTATACTTTAAATGCTAGATACCCAAACTTATATTAAAAATAGCTGATATTTGGTTATGAAAACCAAAATACTTGCCAGTCTGATACATAACTTGTTCGAGGCAAACGATACCGAAATCCATCTCAAGGCTCCAAACCATAAGCAAGCTCCGACCTTACGTAATCGTAATCGAAGCTCCGTAACATCACTGCTCTATACAAGCAAATATATCACAGCCTTTTGATTTCGATTGATTTTCAGTTCATTTGGTTGTCATGTCGCATCTATCTGCATTTCTTTGTGGATGATTACTACGGTTGGTAAAAGCTCTGTGATGCGAAAACGTCTTATTTATTCCTCTTTGCTTATCACAGTCTTTTGATAAATTCGTGGGTTTCAATATCTGTGTGTGCTTGCATTTATCTTAGTACGTTTAGTTGTATTGTCCAATATTAATGTCTTACTGAACCTATGAAAATCCCAAAGAAAATGAAAGTATTTAAAGATTTGTGAAAATATTAGAAAAAAGAGGTGATATGAGCTGCTTTAGAATTTAAAAGCTGTTTAATGACTTCAGTCTCAGGTTGCTGTGTAATTGAAAAATTTATTAAGTAGCGTAGTTTAGTGTAATGATGTGTCAGTCTATCGAATAAGTTTGAATACAACTGAAATAAGTTTGAATACCACTGGGAACAGGGAAATGATAAAAATGCCGAAGAATTCCCGAACTGCTTGATGAGAAGCAGTTTGCATGTGTTGCCCTTTCATGGCATAGGTCTCGATTTCGAATATCGGCTAGAAAATCACGGCATACGGAATATTGCTGCAACGAACCCTTCATCTAGATTTGATCCTTCAAAGGGCAGGTAGACGAAAGAACTTTAATTTAAGTGATTTATTTTGTTGTGTTGATCTTCCGACAGGGTAGTAAGCTGATTTTTGTTGGAACGATTTTCCGTCATCCCTTGTCAAGTTTAATTTAAGTTTTTTATAAAGTACAAACGACAACCTAAAGAAAAATTAAATTTAACCCAACCTGATGTACGTACTCATTTAATCAAGCTGCAATGTTATCATTTCTTATCAATCTTATCAAACGTCCCAATTTAGATTGCTATAGGCCTGACAAATAAAGTGGAATTATTTATTGAAAAATCGAAAAACAAAGAAATTATAGTTCCTCTTTAAAAAAAAAAATCACGAGCTCATTGCTGTCTGCGGCTGCTCATTATCGACTTATCACTTTGCTTACGAATACGCTTAAATATGGGGAATATAATAAAATTGTTAAAGTGCGCATGTGGGCCAAAAGGCGAAATTAAAATGAAAGTTTATACACTTTCACACATACACCTCTATAAACACCAATACTAATTTAAAAAAAAAAGAGTTTTTCAGCACGTAGAAGTTAACATAAAAAACGCTATTAAATATAATTGAAATGAAATTGGAAAAAAGAAAAGAGTGAAATCTGTTATAAATTTTGCAAAATGATACAAACAGACAATAGTCGTATGCACACTTATGGATATGTTTGTTATCTATATTTGGCATATGGTTAAGCTCAAGGTTAGACACTGCGTTTGACGATTATCAATTCGTTGGCTGTTGGTGTTTAACAATGTATGGAAAGAAACAGTTTGAGATGCATTGTGATTTTTTGTGGTTAGATTTGTGTGCGATGATTTGAAAGAAAATAAAATAAAATTTAATTAAATTTGAAAAAATAAAATAAAATAGAATGAAAAAACATGAAATAAAATAAAATAACAGAAAAAAATTAAATAACCAAATAAAATAATAATATAAAATAAAATAAAATAGAATAAAATGATATGATCTAAAATAAAATCAAATAAAATAAATAAATAAATAAAATAAACAAAAACATTTAAAAAATTGAAATAAAATAAAATAAAATAGAAAAAAGAAAGAGAAGAAAATAAAATAAAATCAAAAGTAAAATATAATAAATTAAATTAGAATGAAATGACATTAAATAAATTATGAAAAAATTAAGCCAAATAAAACAAAATAAAATAAAGTAAGATAAAATAAAATAAAATAAGATAAAAATATGTAAAAAATAACTTTTATTAACATAACAATAAAAAAATAAACGGCAGGGAAGGAAAGAAACGGAAAATCAAAAAAGGAGCACAATACGTTATAAAAAACAAAAGGAAATGAAAGGAAAGTAAGGAAGAGGTTTGGGAAAGAGAGCTACTGAAACGAAAGTATTCTTATTTTATTTCATTTTTATATTTTCATTTGTTTTATTTTATTTCAATTAATTTTACTTCATTTTACTTTATTTTATTTTATTTTTATTATATTATTTTAATTTTGTTTTATTTCAATTCATTTTATTTTATTTTGTAAAATAAATAAAAATATAAAAAACTGTACTATTAGATGGTGTAGAAAGGAAAGAAAAAAGGGAGAGGAAACTAAAATATTTTAATCTCTCTATCTCTATGGCGCGATATACAACAGGTATATCATCATAAACCTCCTAAGAGATTTTTGCGCCAAGCTTCTCTTCCAATTTGTGGTGTGCCGATTTGAATTTTCCCTACAAATTGGTGGGACCTACAGTTTTTTGCCGACTCCGAACGGCATCTACAAAGGAGACGAATTTTTTGCTGAGAAGCCTGTCATGGCAGAAATACACTCGGAGAGTTTGCCAAACCACTGCCGAGGGGCGACCCCGTTTTTGAAAAACTTTTTTCAAATCACTTTTGATGTTACCTGTACCAGGGCTCGAACCATGGACCTTCGGTGTGGTAGGCCGGCAACACTACCTTCACACCACGGCGGCCGCCACTATAATAAAGTGTACCTATTAAAACTCTTTCCGAAAAAAAAGAGAAATTACCAAAAAACATTTTAAGTACCTACCTTTATATAAATGGACGAAAAAACGTTCCAGAAAATGGTTTCTTAATCAATGTGTTTTTCTTCCTGGATTTTATTTGTGAAGCTTTTTGATGCTAAGATTCATTTGTTAAAAAAAAATTCTTGAATAATTTTTAAGCTTTTTATGCAAAGGACTCTTATAGAAATTTGTATATTATCTTTTTTACTTCATCACTTATTAATACAAAAATACCAAATATTTCTAGCAGAAAATCGGATTAAGAACTATGTTCCAAGACTCAATCCGGTGCTCTCAAAGAAGTAAGCTAAAAATGTATGGCAAGAGGGTCCAATTTTCTGCTGCTAACTTTTGGCTTGAACTATTTTCTAGGGTTGAAAGTCTTCAACGCAGCGGGAACTTAGTTACAAATAGATCTCAAGATGTCCCTATTTAGCCAATAAATTTTTTGTTTCAATCAGCGTACAAACAGTAAGGCGACCACATAAAGGCAGAATCATAATGCGCGAAAATATAAAACTAAATATGAGCTTCATTATGCCGCCACATTTTCCACCTGTGCGCACTTAACGCTAACACAAAGCACCACACCGAGCATAAGAAACGCGCACTTGACACAAAAATATATAGTAATTTAGAATTTTGTTGCATTGTGAGTTTCAAATTTTCATGAGACACGTACTGAAAGTGGATAATGCTCACTATATGCATGTGAGTTTATAATTTTTTTTTTATAAGTAAATATAAAATTTTATATACTATGCGTTTCATTTTGACACATAAACGCCCTCAAGCGTGTAAAAGCGCAAAGATAAATATGAGTAGCGCATAAAAAACGAATAGTTTTACGGTAGATAATATATGACCAAGACCCAATTTTTTTTTAAAAACGCACACATTTTTTTCTTGTAAAGAATGTGAGTGAGGTTGAGGAAGATATTTTAGACACGCGTTTGACCCATACACGTATGAGTTCATATACTTACAAAAAAAAAAATTCAATGACATTGTATACAGTGAAACCTTTGTGTTCTGAACAAAAGCTGCATTTAGTTTGGAATACATAATTGTATCGAAAAGGCAGGACAAATTTGTTATATGGAAGTTTTGATAACTGTGCTGTAATTCTCAAATATTGAAAAGTTCATATGCGCTAAGTATCCTTTTAATTTTGGTTAGACAGAGAAATTTGAGGCCAAATATTTTCTATGTTTATATATGATTTAGATAGAGGTATTTATTATATTTAAAATTATAAGCGCTAATAATTTTGGTTTTTTTTTTTTTTTTGGTTTTCGAAAGCAAAATATCGAATTTTGATAAAAAAAAATTTATTTTATTCATACATAAGTCGTTAAGGGCTTACGAAAAACGGCTAATATCTACTTCATAGAATTGTCTAACTATTTAAATAATAAGCTGATGCCCGAATTGGCAGGTGTCGAGTTAAGGCCTAAGAGAGGGCTAAAGGAAGAGTGCCAAATAGATTCTGGGGTTCGTTATGAAATGGTTTAACGTTTTTTCGTATCATCAGAGTTCTTTATAACCAGCCATGACTGTATAGATATGTGTAATATACCTTATTCTAAACTAGTACACATTTCTAAGGTTTCTACTGATTTTTGCTATGAGGAGACAAGGCTAAATTTTGCAGTCGAAGTGGACGAAAATAATGTGCACATTGCTGTAAGCCAGTCGAGCACGTGACGTGATGTAGCTGTCGCAGAGGATGGGCTTTCAATAAACTCATGCTAATATTAGTACAAGAAATAGCTAATGGAGATGAAAATAGAATATAGAGGAAGCTAAAAAATTGTTTGTTGAAAAACAGAGAAAAATAAGATTACTTCTCGTAATATTATAACATAAGCAGAACATTACAAAATATAACAACACATATAAAAATATAATATAACATAGGAAAGAACAAAATCAGATAAATATAAAACACAGAGCAGCACGTAACATAATGTATATAGACAGTCGGGTCTGCAAAGTTGGATCTAACCTAAAAAATATAAAATAGCTCAATAGAAACTTGACATAACATATACAGTTACTCACATAAATAAGTAAACACCTCTTTTTGCCCATTCCCACCAATTTTGGCTTCAGCAAATTTATTTTA
The DNA here is from genome assembly GCA_949987695.1 of Merzomyia westermanni. Classification (NCBI taxonomy): domain Eukaryota; kingdom Metazoa; phylum Arthropoda; class Insecta; order Diptera; family Tephritidae; genus Merzomyia; species Merzomyia westermanni. Next base: position 186,711,520 of record OX465289.1, read on the forward strand.
ACTAATTTCCTATAAGAAAGTTTGTCACGATCTAACAGAGAAACTATAAATTATATTTTAAAAATGTATGAAAAATTCGCAAAAATTTTCAAATTTTTCCTCAGAATTTTCAGAATTTTTTTGAGTATGCAGATTTGTAGCTTCATTTTCAGTAAGGGTTTATGAACGTAAATATTTTTATATAAAAAAAAAAAAAACATTTAAGTTCTTCAGAAAAAAAATTGCCAAAAATCCCCAAATTTTTTACGTACACTTTGTGATACTGAAAATGAACGGGCTACAAATCTGCATATTCAAACAAATTCTGAAAATTCTGAAGAAAAATTTGAAAATTTCCTTTAAAATTCGTCGAATTTTTGCGAATTTTTCATACATTTTGATAGTTTTTGTATTAGATCGTGACCAATTTTCTTATATAAAACTAGGTAAAATAAATTTGTTGAAACCAAAATTGGTGAGAATTTCCAAAAATGGGTGTATACTTATTTATGTGAGAGACTGTATGTAAGATATGTAAGATAACATAACATAGTACAACATATTCTTCTGTTTTAGCCAAACTGAAAAAAATATATTATAAAGAAACTTAAAATAACATAACATAAAACATAACACAAATAATATAAAATCAAATAACACGACATAATCTCTAAATATGTATAATAAAATTGAAACAGGTAATAGATATTGAGTTGTTTCAGAAAAATTTATGAGATGGATCATTATTGACCCAATAGAATCCAAAGCAACAGTTTTTAAGATTTTTGTCTTTCTCTCTGTATGTTTGTCGCCATATCACTCAAAAACTGCTGAAAATAACTTAATAAAACTTTCACCGTTGCATTACTAAATATCTATCATAAAATTCAAGATAACATTTATTTCAAATGCATAGAAATAAGAATTTATCTGACAAACAAACTATCGTTCTGATAGCCTAGTGGTTAACGGAACGTGCCAAAAATTTCGCTGTTGAAGCAGTCTAGCAGTTCCCGAAATTTATCTATAAAAAAGCTAATGCGGATGTTCCTAAATTTTTCTTTTCTATTCAATCAGAAACTCTTGTTGTTGGTTTTATGGTCTGTTCATTTTAACATATTTCTGTAAGTTTAACGAGCTCAAGGCCAGTTGATAATAATTCTTAGTTAATTATTATTATTTTTGATTAGAGGAAAAATTGAAAGCAACAAACATATACAGACTATAGTTATAGTACTATTTCGAAAACTTTAAATAAAAAACTTAATTTATAAAAAAAAAGGGAATAATTATTTTATTGAAATATACTTAAAAAAAAATAAAACAAGGAAATTAATATAATTGCTAGTATAACGCATAGTAAGCAGGTCGAAATGCGATGTCTTTAATATGCCCTAAGCATGTGAGGCGTTTAATTGTTACAATCTCCGAAAAATACATACATTTTAACTGGCCGCTATTATTCATCAACATCATGGCTATTGCGTAGGCGGCGTCATTCAGAAAACATCAAACACAACCAAAATAGCCAAAAAATAAAAATAATTAGTGCATGCGTCAACCGTTAAACAAAAATTTCTCCAACTAACGGTCACAAAACACTCAAAAAAAGTGAATTACAAACACAAAAATACCTAAAATCCAGCTAACTATGTCGCGCCAACTCGCTCCCCCGCTTAAGCGTAAAAGGGAAAATATTTTTATAAAGAAAAGAAAACTTGAAAATTCTACGCTTCAAAGCTTGCAAGAAAAATTCAAAAATTTAGCTAACCTATTTATTTTTTCGAATCATCGTCTGTTTCTGCTTAACTGCTAGGTGCTTTGTAGCTTTTAAGTATTTACCTGTCATGCACGTTGTGCGCTTTTTCACGTCAAGCGTGACATAAGATGACGCTAAAAGACACGCAAATGCGGCACACGCATTACCTTGTACAACATAAGCGCCTGACACTGGTAGGCTTTCCAAACAAAAATATTAAAGTATCCTACATCATTAGCGTTTACAGCTTTGTCATCATTTTCATTATCATTATTGTCATTATCATATCACAGCGCATAGTTCTTCTCTCATGCTACACTTGACGAAGTGTCACACGCTGTTGCTGCTACTAAGCTTCTTACTGGGGGGCGTTTGGCCTCAAATCGCTAGACTGTGCTATTTCGTAACTATTTTTGATTTTAAATGTTTTCACACTTGTTTTCCTTCAGTGTTGTTGTTTTCATGACTTTTCTTCGCAATCATCTTCTCATTCGCTTTCCATTTTAATTGCATGCAATTGGCGTGCTAATCATGTGGAACCATTTAATTTCATCACTGTCGTTCACTGCAGTCACTCACAATTTTTTTATTTGTTTTTTTTTTTTTTTCTGTTGTAATGTTGATCTTCGAGTTAATTTAGTTTTCTTTAAAAAAAATTTCACCAATTAAGATTTGTAGTCTATTTTTTGTGTTGCCCGCTTTTCGGGGTTTCCATTTCATGTCGATCTCGTTTAAGCAGCAAACTCGTGGGTAGCGTCTCGTTCGTTCGTTGACGTTTTAGCGCGTGAAGGTTTTAGAAAAACTTGATTTCTTGGCAATTAAGCTGTGATTAGGTACTTTTAATTGTTTTTTGTACGAGCTTTTAGGTTTAAAACTAACGTTACCGATTTGAAGCAAACTCGTCGCAGGCTTATTTGATTACTCTATTAGTACAATAAATTCGCTATTGTATTGATTATTTTTGTAGCCAATCCATTCAAAAACAACAATTTTAATGAACAAACCAAATTTTATTTTTAACTTTTATACCGACAAATTACTTTCAAAGCAAGAATTATTACAATTGTATCAAGTGTTCCAAACAATATTCGATTGCCGAATAATTTCAAACGTTTGAGTAGGTTTTACTAATGATGCCCAATTAGGCAACACTGCTTCAACTAAAAAAGTGTTCTCATGTTAGTCCAAATATTATCTAACTTTTAACTATATATCGTTCGTAGCATTATTATCATTAATTTAAGCTGTCTCAAGGATAGATAAAGCTGCTATAAGACCCGGCTAAAAATTCCTGACAATGAAATTTGTACTAGCAGTTCCTTGAGACACATTTAAGAATATTTTGATCTATTGAAAAACTCCTGGGATTACAATCATAAAATTCGCATTCATACTAACTGAGTTGTACACGGAATCTGAATCATTTTAAATAAAATAAAATGAAACATAAAACAAAATAAAATACAATAAAAGAAAAATAAATAAATTAAATAAAATAAGATAAAATAAAATAAAATAAAAAATTTAAAAAATTTAAATGGAATAAAAAAAAAAGAATTAAAAAAAAAGTAAAATATAACAAAATAAAATGTAACAAAAAAAATAAAATAAAATCAAGTTAAATAAAATAAAATAAAATCAAGTTAAATAAAATAAAATAAAATAAAATAAAATAAAATAAAATAAAATAAAATGAAATGAAATAAAGTAAAGTTAAGTAAAATAAAATAAAATAAAATAAAATAAAACAAAATAAAATAAAATAAAATAAAATAAAATAAAAAAATATAAAGGGGTATGAAATAAAAGGAGTTAAATAAAATATAATATAATAAAATAAAATATAATAAAACAAAGGAGAATGTAAAACGTAACAAAATAAAATAAACAAAATAAAATAAAAATAAAGTAAAATAAAATGTATCAAAATAAAATAAAATGTATCAAAATAAAATAAAACAAAATAATTGCTTTTTTATACCAACAATTTTTGTTGATTTATGGCCTGTACATTTTCAAGTATTCATGAAACGAGCTCAAGGCCAAGAATAATAATTTTTCACTTTTGGAATTTTTATGAAAATTATTATTGTTTTTATTTATTAATAATCATTTTAATTAATTATTAAAAGTTTTTGGATTGAATAGAGTAGGAAAAATGTTTAGAGACAACTGCCATAGCTTTTCTTATAAGGGTGGCTGATGAATTTTGCTACATTAAGAAACTCAAATAATTTTTTTTTTCAGTGTATGGAATTCATTTTTATTTTATTCATGTTAAAGCTCATTAAATTTTATTAAATATAGCTTAATTAGTTTTAAAAATAATGGAATTTAAATGCCCCCCCTGCTCGTCGATGCATGTGCGGCATCTTACCAAAAAGTTGTTCATTACTGCTTGGAGAGTTGAGACAGGAATAGCCGCAATTGTTTCTCGAATGGATTGCCTTAGTTCATTCAAATTTGTTGGTTTTGCTTTGAAGACTTCCTGTTTGCAATAACCCCACAAGAAAAAGTCAGGTGCAGTAAGGTCAGGCGACCTGGGTGGCCAACGGAATGTGGAGTTTCTGGATATCAGCTTATTGGGAAATTTTCGTCGCAATTCTGTCATAACACGTTGGGCTATATGAGGAGCTGCACCATCTTGCTGAAACCACACAGAGTTGAAAGAAATTCTCATTCGGCGTAATTCTGGATAGAAAAACTCTCTCAACATGCTCAAGTAACGGTCTCCAGTAACCGCAACGGTGTGACCGTTTTCTTCGAAGAAGTAGGGCCCGACAATGCAGCGTGATGAAACTGCACACCACACTGTGACACGAAGTGGATGCAATTCCGTCTCATGGAGTATCTGTGGGTTGGAAGCACTCCATATTCGACAATTTTGTTTGCTTATGCTGCCGTTTAAATCGAAATGGGCCTCGTCAGACATGAAAAGACAGTTCAACATGTTTCCATCCTCTTCCACCATTTGAAGCATCTTCTGGCAAAATTCCAAGCGAATCGGCAAGTCTGCAGCGTTCAGTTTGTTGGCCATTTGAATTTTATATGGGAATAAGTCCAAATCTTTGTGCATAATTGACTGTAATGACTGTCTGCTTACACCCATTTGAGCAGATAAGCTTCTTGTCGAAACACGTGGATTGTTTTGTATGGCAGCAGCTACAGCAGCGATTGTTTCCTCCGTTCGAACTGAAGGATTTCGATGGTAAGGTCTTCTGTTGACTGTCCCATGCTCGGCAAAATTGTTTACAAGTCTTATTATGATCCATCTGCTCGGAGGATTGCCGCCAAACGTGCGCCTATACTCTCTTTGAACCGAAACTACGGACTCCAGTGCGTGATAGCGGCGGACAATCCAAATTCTTGTTTCAGTGTCCCAGTTATCCATTTTTGTTAAACGTAAAAGTCAATCTGCAAAATAAAAAAAAAATTAACCAGATTCATTAAATAGAAAAAAAGTTATTTAATTTTTTTTGGTAGCGGCTTTCATTAGCCACCCGTAGATCCATTTCGGAAGCTGCTAGACTTCACTCATCAGAGAAATTTTGGCACGCATTGCTAACCAAAACCAGCGTATTGTTAGCTTAATGGTTAGCAATGCGTGCCAAAATTTCTCTGATGAGTGAAGTCTAGCAGCTTCCGAAATGGATCTATAAGAAAAGCTATGGCAGTTGTCTCTAAACATTTTTCCTACTCTATTCAATCCAAAAACTTTTAATAATTAATTAAAATGATTATTAATAAATAAAAACAATAATAATTTTCATAAAAATTCCAAAAGTGAAAAATTATCATTCTTGGCCTTGAGCTCGTTTCATGAATACTTGAAAATGTACAGGCCGTAAATCAACAGAAATGTTGGTATAAAAAAGCAATAGAATAAAGTAAAATAGAATAAAATGAAATAAATTGAAATAAAATAAAATGAAACAAAAAAGAATGAAGTAAAATAACATAAAACAAAATAAACTGAAATAAAATAAAATAAAACAAAACTAAATAAAATAAAATTAAAGATATCAAAAAAAAAATAAAATGAATTTAAAAAAAATTTTCTTTAACTTGATTGGTTTTTTGTTTTACCAAGCCCTATGGAAGTATTCCAAACTGCACCTGACTATTCCAAAATCATTTATAATTTTCTAAAATTCAGTTTAGGTAATTATTGCTAGATCCAGTTGACTACTTTTAGGAAACGGTGGACCTTTGACATAACGTTTTCTGGTCCCAACTTTGTTTAACAACTTTCTCTCAGGTAATATGTAATATTTTTGTTTCGTGACAGGCATAATACGTTTCAAAGGTCCGGACATATATCTACGTGCTGCTTCGGGGATGACTGTTACATGCCGTGGTCCCATGAGTTATCGTATATATGTAAGTGTTCTTGGTAGAACTGGGTACTCAAAATAGTCAACATATCATAAAATAATACCTAATAATCTGAGTTGAAAACGATTTGGGAAATTATTACCAAGCGCAATTCAAACATGGCCGGTACAGAATTCAATCGAATTCTCCTGTTAGACCATATTGAGAATCAAATTGCGATGCATTTTTATGAGACCTTTGAGCATTTTTGTCTGTTGTTCATTGGGTTATATAAGTTATAATTCTCTATAGTTGTGTTATCTGCAAATTTCATCAGATTACGATTACATATGTTTGTCTTAATTCATGTAATTTTATTGAAATAAATATAGAGTTAACTTTTAGTATTTCCAAACATTATAATACCCTAGTTTATTACTTTGAATTGGGCCATCTACATATGATAACCACAATATACTGCATTTAGTACCCAAGTCGGTTATAATAAATACAAACGTTTGTTAATGACAAGGGTGGGCAAGCTCTAGATCGATAACAGACGCATTCTAAATGTTTCGAAGACTCACAAAAAACAAACTCAGGAACGTTTCAAGGGAGTCCGAAAATCTTCACTGTAGCCCAAAAAAAAGGAATAAAACTAAATTTGTATTAACAATTTATTTGGAAAAAAATTATAGTCATAAAAGTACTAAAAAAACGGGGAAAAAACATCTTTGCTTTGGTCAATTAAGTGGTGTAATAATATATCTATTATGTAGTTGTCGCATGGCATATTCCCACCCTAATGCAGTGACAAATTATTTTCTTGCAAGAATATTTGTGCTTCCCATTGTATGCGGCACATGTCTGCAATTAGATGAATGCCAGTGGTTGATAATAAATGGAAATCAGTAATTATAAGTTACAACAATTAGGTATTTAGGAAAGTGTGTCAATTTTATAGAATTTTTTTTGGGTAATTATGAATATAAGTTGTGGAAAGATATAGTGCATTGCGTATTTATAGCACAAAGACACTGTTTCAAATATTTTTGCTCTTACTACCGTAGAGGGTTTAAACTCATTTTAAATAAAGCAGAGGAACAGAGAGGTGGAAGCTAATGTTGGAAAAATATCGATGTTCAAAATAAAAACAAAAGCAACGATGTGGTGATATTTATTCCGGCACACGTGGAAGCTATTTAAACCAAATTTTGAGATTTCAAAAATGGTTCTAAATTTTTTTTTAGTTAATTCTTTTTGAATTGCGAGATAGCTTCCATTTTCATCTTAAATTTTTGGCAGTTTAAAAAAAGAGTAAAAACCTACCAGGTTCTCCCGGCGTTATAAATATGAAACTATACTTATTTACATAGAAAATTAACTTGTAGAATTTGCTCCCAAGCGCACCATAAATTATTAAACTAATAAAGCTTGAGTTAAAGTGGTAAGAAACTTCAATATTTCATAATTTAAATAACAATTTATTTCTTGTTTTAAATATTCCATAAAAAAAATTACCTCTTAAATTACATGTTAAAGCTTCATAAATAGCGAAGTAGGGATGTGTGGCTTCAAGTGTGTGATGAGCCGGTTTTAATTTTATGAACTCTGAAAATGGTGTTTGATGATCAGAGATGCCAGAACCTGGATGTTACAGTCAGTTTTACTAGCAAAGATTCTTGAATTTTTCAGCACCATACTTTAAAAAAATGTAAATGTAAAATGTCGATGGAAATTATAAATTAGAAAATATCGACATTATCGTATCAAAATAAACGCTCATGCTAAATGTTGTGAAGGTAACTTCGAAATAAGGTGTCCTTGATAAATGAGGACCCATTTCCCACTTGATAAATATAAAGTTTTCTTTGAATATGCTTTCATGAGCTTTTACTTCTCGGAATTAAATTTTTGACCAGACCTGTTGAATAATGATTAGTAATAGTAATGATTACCGGTTTGATTGATTACTTTCTTGAGCATCCATTTAATTATTGAGTACCAATTACTTTAAATTTTTAATGTTTATTTTCCAAATTATTAAAAAAAATATCAAAACCAATCATGATTTTTTACGATTATTAAAAAAAATCAAAAATTATAAAAAAATTTGTTCTTATTACTTTTTATTATTTTTGATTTTTTTTTATTATTTAAAATTTTTTTCAGTATTGAAGAAGCATAGAAACAGCAACAAAACTGAAAGAAATTCGAAATAATCAAAAAAAAAACAAAAATTATGATTTTTTGTGATTTTTTTAAAATAATTTTTGATTTTATTTTTAATTTTTTCTAATCGTAATGAATTAGTAATTGCCTTTTCTTCAAAAACAATTAAAATAATCATTACCAATATAAAAGCGTGCAACTGTTGGCATATGCTGACGATATTGATATCATTGGCCTTAACAACCGCGCCGTAACTTCTGCTTACTACAAATTAGAAAAAGAAGCGGAGAAAATGGGATTGGTGGTGAACAAGGGCAAAACGAAGTACCTTCTGTCATCATGCAAAGAGTCAGCGCATTCACGCCTTGGCAACCAAGCCACTGTTGGAAGCAATAGTTTCGAAATAGTAAAGGACTTCGTTTACCTGGGAACCAGTATTAACACCAACAATAATGTTAGCCTAGAAATCCGACGAAGAATCACTCTTGCAAACAAATGCTACTTCGGACTGAGTAGGCAATTGAAAAGTGAAGTCCTCTCTCGACGAACGAAAATAACACTCTACAAGTCACTCATCGCACCCGTCCTGCTATATGGTGCAGAAGCGTGGACTAACAACATCTGATGAGGCGGCTCTGGGAGTATTCGAGAGAAAGGTTCTTCGAAAGATTTGTGGACCTCTACGCGTTGGCGACGGCGAGTACCGAAGAAGATTTAATGATGAGCTGTATGAACTTTACGCAGACGCCGACATAGTTCAGCGAATTAAAACACAGCGGCTTCACTGGCTAGGCCACGTAGTGCGAATGAGCGAAGATGCTCCAGCCCAAAAGGAATTCTTATCGGCACCCGCCGGTGGAAGCAGAGGAAGAGGGAGACCACCACTCCGATGGAAGGACCAAGAGGAGACCGATTTGCGATCCCGCGGTGTTTCCAATTGGCGCCAGTTGGCGCACCGAAGAAACGACTGGCGAGCTATGTTGGACGGTCAAAATCGCCCAGGCGGTTAAATGACCATTTAAAGAAAGAATAAAAAAGTCGTCGAATTAATTGATTACTAATTACTAATCAAATTAAAAAGGGCTGATTTTGACTTTTCTGACATCAACAATACTGAAAAAAATTACAAAAAAAAAATCGAAAATAATCAAAAGTAATCAACTTTTTTTTTTGTTTTTTTTTGTGATTTTTTAAAAGTAATTTGTAGATTTTTTCTAATCATAATCAATTTATAATTGCCTTTTTTGAAGAACAATTAAAATAGCCGTTATCAATTAAAACAGCCGTCTAATTAATTGATTACTAATTACTAATCAAATTAAAAAAGGGCTGATTTTGACTTTTCTGAGTCTAATCAGAGATTTTTGTAAACGTTTTTTTGGTTTATCCGGAAATCTTTTGTTTGACATTACTTTGGCACGATTTTCTAGTCAACTTTTGTGCTCGTCAGAAACTATCCTTCGTGTGTGCCATCTTCAGTGCCATTTTTTTTTAGGTTTTGGTATATATTTTGAAAGCGACTCTTCAGTCCTTTCATACCGTTTCTAAGTAGTTGTAAGACCAGATCTGTCTATTAAAATAACCGGTTCTTTGAGAACGTTTCCCCGCTTTTCCGCATCACTAAAAGCTGCAACTTCTCAAAAGCAGCTGTTTTCGAAGTATAAATTATTGGACTATGCAAGTGCGACAGTGGCCTCTATAACTGATTACTTTTCCACGCATGCTTACAATTGCAGCTCTTCCATTGCCACTGCATATATGTAAGTGTTCCAGCAATTAAAAGCATGAAATTACAAAAAATTAAATCAATATTCACATGCAGCAATATTCACGCCGATTACATTCATTACTACTTCCCTTAAAATGAGGGCCCACATTAATCAGGCGCAAGAAAAAAAAGTATCAAAGAATTCTAAGAAAAGTTTATTGCTTCAATTAAACTGATGATGATGATGGTTCTTTATAACGATAATGATCATGAAATGCAGAAGACGCAGTTGTTGGGAATTATGTGTCAAAAATGTGCAGGATTGCGTTTTATTTAGTACGCCTTTCGTACGAAGCTGGGGTGGATTAATGTGCGAGATGTGCAGTTTTTATAAAAGGTTTTTAGTTTTAATCTCTTTTACCATTTAATTTTTACCTTTTTAAACATTGTGCTGTGAGAATTCTCTTGTTTCTTTTAAGTTTTCCTTGAAAAACTATTATTTTTTTCTTCTCTTTATAAAACCTTTAAACTAATGAAGCGTGGGCCGTCTATCTATGCAAATCATGTATTTTTCTTTTTTTAATTAACTCACCAAAGCAACAATGGCATACGCAGCCAAGTTGCAACGCAACTAAGTAGATTACAAGTCACTCCAGTTTGGGCGTACAAGTGTAGGTACTGAGTGTGAAGAGTGGCAGGTGTTGAGTGATAAAAACAAGGTGCGTTCCATGTGCCACACATAAGAGCAAGAAACACTAATAGCTAGCAAGAGACCATGAAGTTACAGGGTGTCTTGAAAAGAGTATATGTGGATAAATGTTGCTGCTTCACAACTAGCACAAATAGTCGCTGAAACGTAGATGTGGCCATTGTTGTGACTTTAAAGTGCTGAGCTACGGGCACGTAATGGAAACATATCTATGACGTGCCTGCAACCAAAATGGGGAATAATTTGTTGGTAATCACTACGATTCACCGACGTTCCTATAACATATCCGACAAAGTTCCAACGTGGTAACTGTGACTTCGATTCAGCTTTTAACTTGTTCCTGCCTTTATCTTGGACCCTTTTTCAAATCCCAATTGTAAGTTTTCTCAAACTCCTTTTAATACACCCTTTCATTTTAGTGGTTGAAAATCTTTAAACGGCAATGAAACGCATTGTATTTATATGAAGGTAATTAAGGTATTAGTGAGCGGTGATGTAATCGTTGCATTTTATGTCAGACTTTAATAATATAAGATAAAAAAATAATACAAAAAAGAAGTAATGAAAAACACAATACAATATGTAAATTCTCAACTTTGTAATACTTTAAAAATATAAAATACTAATGAAATCAAAACTGCATACGAGTGTAACGAATTTTCGTATTACATGCTGCTTATTATAATTAAAATCAAGCTGAGAGTTGTAATTAGCAACAAAACTGTGAAGTTATATTTGTTGTAATAAGAATATATAATGGGTAATTGGAATTTGATTACATGAAGCTGATAAGTACTTGAAATATAATTGACTACGATTATATGTAATAAGAAAATATATTTTTTTAGAAACATATTTTTAAAATTTTAAAGCATAGACAATTTCAAATACTAACACAATTACAATTAGAATAATACAACTACTTTTGTGCTTATAATAATAACCATATAAAAGTAATTATATACAATTAAATTGAAATTAATTATAACTTTAAATACCAAATACATCTACTCAGGAGTTACAATTTCTTTGTAAGCTGCAATACATTACAAAAGAAATTCAATGAATTATAATTACAGTTACTAGTTTTGAATTACAAGTACAAATAAACAATAACAACTCCATATATACAAAGAAAAACAAAAGTCCAAACAAAAAATGCATTTAATAAAATTTGTTAATAAAATAATTATAATTAGCATTACCACTACCAATTACCATTACCATTACCAATTACATTAAGTTTGTTCTTAAGATCATTGGCGTTCTTATCACATATACAAAGAAAAACAGAAGTCCGAACAAAAAATGCATTTAATAAAATTTGTTAAAAAGATAATTAAAATTAGCATTACCACTACCAATTACCATTACCACTACCAATTACCATTACCATTACCAATTACATTAAGTTTTTACTTAAAATCATTGGCGTTCTTGTCACGCGTGTTAAGTGTTGAGTTCAGAAACTTAAACTTTTTTAGTTACCTCACTTAAGCTATGAGCTACGAAAATGTTTCTTTGTAAACAAATGCTTACTTAAATATTTAAATATAGTCGCCAAAGAAAGTATACAAAGCAAACAGCAAATATTGCATGGCTTATACGTTTTACATAATCCAGCACGTCTTCTGCTACATCAATGCTAATGCCGTACCGACATTTAAACCACACTGCGATTGTCACATTGAATGAATCTTAATAAGTTGGACTTTTATTATAACTAAAAGCTATTTGAAGCAAAACACACAAAAGCAAAGAAGCAAAAGAAAATATAAAGCTTACGTAAATGAAAGATGAGGAGAAATGCATGGCTGCATACAAATGCATTTTTACTGGCGTGTTTTGTTAAAATATTACCGAATCTTTTGTTTATTACTACTTTTTTATGTAACTAGAAACTTAAGTCGTTAAAAAAAAAAAGAAAAAAAAAACAGCTACTTCCTGCATAAGAAAGATAAATTTTTTTTTTTGAAAATGTGCGTACATACATTGTAAGTACATATTTATATATGTCATTTATAATTTGAGAGGCGACCAAACTACTGATTAAACCAAAAACTAGTTATTCCATTCTTTTCTTTATTTAGTCACTTAACCAAAGTGCACTTCCTGCCTTTCTTAGTGTAGTGCGCTAAGCCCCAAAAAAATAGAGTGGCATTCATTTTACTGTTCAAAAGCCCTACAACCGCAAATGCACACTAAATCATCTATCTTCAATGCATTTTTTCTTTAGAAAAAAATAAAAAATTAAAATCATATAAATTTTGTGCTAACAAAGAGCACAAAACGTAATGATAAACCAAAGAAGTAAAAGTGTAGACATACAAAATTTAAAAAAAGCACACCAAGGGACTAAGTAGGTTTTGTTTTTTTTTTTGCTTTATTAATGGGTTTTAATAATTTTCGCTGAGAAAAAAATCTTTGCTAATAAAAGGGTAGTAAATATTGAATATTTTTTGGATCATGAACAACGGAAGAAGTTATTATATGGATGCATGTTAATGTGAAAACCCAATTCTAATCAAGTAGGGGATGGTCTTCTTTGGCTATGCAGAATTTTAGTGCTGCATAGAGAGAATTTTTTCTGATTTTAAGGAGCATTTCAGTGCTGTAGTTGTCCTACTGTGAGTTATGCTTAAATTCATAATATCTGAGGTTGTATGTGATATATATTAGAACTATTATAATTTTCCGTAATGCGCAGCCAATTACATATATTTCAGACGTTGGGCCATCTTCAGTGCCCTTGTTCATTTTCTATAACATTTTGCTCCTGACGAGCTGATATTTTCTATTTGAATCTTAAAGTTTCCAACAGGGTACACATTTGAATTACCCCTCAATTATTTTAAATTCCGTTAGGAGACAAATCAGTTTCTTTGTACACTGAAGATGGCTTTTAAGCGAAAACTTAAAATAGATGGCGGAAAATTGTTACAAAATAACCCAACAGGTTTTCTCTCAGCTGCTCAAGACCACTCAAAGCGATCAAAAAATAAGTTTTGTAAGTTATATATATTAGGGTGATCTTTAAATGTAGGGCTACAATGTTTTCACGAGATTCCCCAAACTGTGGCGCCTACATTGATACTATAACTATGCCACTTTTTTTGCTACTGTGGAACATAGTTTTGAAATTGTGATCAGAGATATCACCTTTGAAATAAATTATGAAGCAATTTTTGATGAATATCTCAAAGTCGGTTTTAAGGGGAGATTTTCAGGAATATTTAAAAAATTCGTAATTTCTTGAGAGAAGCGTAAGCTTCACAAATAATTAAATTTAAAATTTTCTATATTTCATACTATTTGTAGAGTAGAAAACAGAAGTAAACGCATTTTCTGCGACTTTCGTTGGGCGCATTCAGGCTTTAGAAAACCTTTAAGATAGTCATGGCAGCAAGGTTTTAAAAACTTACAAAAACTAACTCATTGAAACCCAACATCCTGCCGCGTTTCCTCTTCTTACAGCGTACGAGTAAAGTACCCTTTACTTCTCTTTGTTCCTTTCATAAGTTGGTCCACTTATAATATTCACTTTCCTGTTTTTAATATTTTTCGCACATTTTTTCTTGTCGGCATCTCTTACGCCTTTTTCTTGTACAATTTCATCTGTGTGTGATTGCTTGACTCTGCTAGGTAGACACTTACAACAAACTTCGTCCTACTCCAAATTTCGTACAACGGCTTTAGCTGCAAAAACTTGGCACAGCTTCACAGGCATTTACTGACTTGCTTCCTTTCTTATTTTATTTATTCTCCTGCGCAACTTCCCACATTGGTTCGAAATTTTATTTGCTTTGTTGTAGCAAACAAGTAAAGCGCTGCCAACTTTGTCTCGTCGGCTTTGTTCTCTCCACATTACATTGCAACAGTTAAGTCAAGTTTCGAAGAAGGCTCTTAGCTTTGGTGATTTTTTTTTCTTATTTTTTTTTTTATATTTTTTTTAATATTTTTTTATTGTTTCATTTCTTTGTTGCAAAATTTCAAGAAGAAATGTACGCGCTGTCAGCAATCTAAAGCGCTGAATTGCATGAATTGTTAGCCTGCTGAATTTGTGAGAAGTTCGATGGTTGGATATTTATGGATGGTCTCTTTTATAACTACTTTGGTTGGGGACTAAATAAAATTGCTTTACTTAATCAATCAAAGAGGGAAATAGTTACTTGTGTGCATGTTGGCGCAGGATCAATTATCGATGGAGCTTGCAAGACTTTAGTTACTATTTTTTTTATGGAGTAGGTACATAATTCTTTACCTTATAAGTTAAGACCAAAGAACTAAAATACAGAGCGAATCCTAGAATACCACAGCAACAATTCTCGGCTGGAAGGCCATGTCAATTTTAATTTTCTTCAAATACTCTCTCTCCCGTAATGTGATACAATGATGCAATATGTCTTTAATCACATCTTTAAACGTTCCGAAATAGGTGCAGGGACGTGCTATCTCAACCGCCGACATGTTAAATTTATACGTAAGAAACCGTTTTCAAAACAAAGTCTCATTCAGGTCGGTTCTAAATACTTTCTGGGACGTGATTTTATTTTTTATAAACTTTGTTTATTGCTTAAAAGTTTCCTAAAACATATTATATTTCATAAGCCGTGATACTTTGTTGTAGTACCTTTAATATTAGCTACTCTTGAATAAGATTATGTACCATATCTGCTGAGAACCCCATACTTTTATCAGATAATATGTTTACACAACAGGTTTTTTAATGTATCATTAAATTTTAAAAACTTTGTAGCTAAATATAAACTAAATATAAACATATTTTTATAAGTCTATTATTCTTCTTCTTTCTAGGTAAGCGCAACTTTTTAAATAAACCTAAGAACAATATTGTCTTGATGTAAGTACCACCAAATTTTTTTTTTGTACAAATAAAATAATTTCTTATAATATTAACATATAACTCACGTATTAAATTGCTCCCTTTTAGTTATTTTATCAAACAAAATTTTTATGTCATCTGTTTACTTTGTTAATAAGACATTTAATAGTATTTCCTTAAATTCCGTCTTCTAGAGCTCTATATTTAAATTATAAGTCTTAATCCCACTTTGTATACAATATTTCCTCTATGTACCTATTCCTCCACCTATAATTTTACACATATTTTTACTTCTTTCCGCCATCAAGTTTTAATTTTTTTCCTTCATTTTGCTGCACCTTTCATGTTACCAAACCTGCCTTCAGGCACACACACGTTCTGTGGTTAAACTTTGAAGGCGCACGTATCCATCTGTGTGCAAACACTTTTAATTTGCTACAGCCTTAGCTATGTGGTTGCAGACTTCAAAATAGTTATCCACAACCGGTCAGCAAGTCAATGTAGTGGTCCTCCAAACCGGTTAACAAATACAATTCATCTGTTTGTATGTTTACCTTTTACCTTGTTCTTGAGTTCAACATTTTGTTGCATATGGTACGAGTGTACATAATTTTACAGCTGCCTAACTGCCCAGCTGATTAGCGAGATTCTGGTTCTGGTTTTACCCTTATCTTTGTGCATACATATTATGTAGATATATAAGTGAATATAAGGACACTTGTACTTGTTTCAGTGTTACCAGTTTTAGCTGGAGTTTGTTGCAAGTGGATTGTTTCTGCTTTCTTTAGAACTTTGTTTGGTATTCGACGTGAATAGAAACTAAAATGTAAATCTGAGAGACTGTTGAATTGTATGTGGTAGATAAAAACAGTTTAAATATATAACATATTTATCATATTTATTAAAACGTCAAAGATATTAAAAATATAAGAAAGCATCTATAAGCAGTTGATTAAATATTAGAAAAATTTTAAACTGAAACATTTTTCGTAAATATTAACTTCTAATAACTTGCAAAAAAGTAAAGAGTCAAACAAATAATAATAATTTCTCATAAATGAGAAGTGCTTATATACATATGATTCCAATTCAGAATTGAAGATTCAAGTATATATAGTAAAACTTTAGAATATTTTTTGCATTCACAGGTCAAACCTTGCTGTAAGCGTTTTGAGAATCATTTGAACAAAATAATTGAAACTCACATATATAATAATCACTTGGCTTCATAGAGTAAGATTTGCTTGAGCATCTTGACTCTCGGTAGTGGCGTATCTAAGATCCCGAGTAAAATTGCATTTTGTTGGTCTTAAAAAATATACTAGATTAATTTACCTGAAAATTTCACTAAGAATTCTCTTGTACAAAAACTTGGTACCAAAACTGTGAAAAACTGCAGAGAATATATTATGGAACTTGAGCTTTAAAATGTGCAACAAAGTCATGTCTTCAATACAGACCTGCTAAAATTGATTAGTAATTAGTAATCAATTAATTAGACTGCTTTTTTAATTGGTAATGATTATTTTAATAGTTTTTTAGAAAAAGGTAATTATTAATTGATTACGATTAGAAAAAATCAAAAAATTGTCTAAAATAATAAAAAAAATGTCTTGATTACGTTTGATTATTTATTTGTTTGTATTTTTTTTTTTTGATTATTTCTGATTTTATACAAAAATATCCATAAAAAAATTTAATAATAAAAAAAAAAAATAATCAGCAATTTTTTTTTGGTTTTTTTTAATAATCGTAAAAATCATGATTATTTATATTTTTTTTCATTAATTTTGAAATAATCATCAAAAATTTTAAGTCATTGGTAATCAATCATTAAATGGCTTTTCAAAAAAATTGTTAATAAAATCGGTAATCATTACGATTAGTATTAAAAAAATAATCACAAAAAAAATGTTTCGATTACTTTTGATAACTTTTAATTTCTTTTTGATTATTTTTGATTTGATTTCAGTATTGTTGTAGAAGCGCATAAATATTTACATCGATAATACTAAAAAAAATCAAAAATAGGAAAAAAATATGAAATAGTCAGTTTTTTTTTTAATAATCGTAAAAACACATGATTTTTTTTTAATTAATTGGAAAATAATCATTAAAAATTTAAAGTAATTGGTAATCAATCATTAAATGGGGTCTACAAAAAATAATTCATCAAACCGGTAATCATTACAATTAGTAATCATTATTTAACAGGTCTGCTTCAATACACGTCATACATGTTTACATGACGCACTGTTCCCAAGGACTATAACGTCAGAACCAAAACCATTGTAGTCATACTTTCAAGACTAAACTCTGTGAACAAGTCAAAGGAGTCACTACGAAACTAACAAAGTTTTGACATTCATCGCGTTAGATGCTTAAGAAATAAAGTAGGCTGTTGAGTGGGACATTAGGGTGCTAGATCTAGAATATTTTCCAGTTTTAAGGTGCACTTGATCCTATAATCCTAAGAATTCCTCCCACAGAACAGTTGATGATTTCTAAAAAACGAAGAAGAAGAATTATATTATTCTTAAGTGTAAGCGATACTTCCTTAAATCAAACTTAATAGTTTCTAAAATAACATCTTTATTATCGAAAAAAGTGGTTGGAAAATTCGTAGAAGCCCAAAACCGGTTCTGCAACTCGAGCCGGTAACTGCGTTATTTAATTCTGAAAGAAAATTTTTTATATTAAAATTATATACATACAAATTTTCGTCAAAAAAATTATTTTAAATTATTTCTACATATAATAAAATTGTAACAAATCGATGTCTGTACATTACAAATATTCAACAGAAGTTGGAGGGAGGCACCATTATTGAGCCAATAGGATCGAAGCAACAGCTTTTAAAATGTTTGTTTGTCTGTCTGTATGCTTGCCCGCGTATCACTCAAAAACCGCTTGACAAAATTGAATGCAATTTTAACCGTTGCATTACTATCTGTTTGAGCTAACAGTTAAAATGTCCCTTATTTCGATAACTCAACCGGTTTCGAAGTTAGCGACCAATATGTACGGCAGGGTGACCCAAATTGTGTTAGTACAATATTGATATCAAATGAAAGCTGCTAATGAGTACTGCAGCAGCTGCGAATGAGCAGAAGTAATTATAAAAATCGAAATTAGTCTATTATAAGTTCTAAGACGCAGCGAAGCATGGCTAGATTTTTTAGTTTCATAAAAAAAAATTTTTTTACACTACAAAAAAAAAATTATAATACCGCTGGAAAACTAAGCAAACTCAATCTATGTGTGGTAATATAAAATATTTAATTGGCGTTCATTGGAGCATTTATTAGCATGTGCCACACTCAATGGTAAAATATGGTTGCACCGAAAAGTGAAACTTTGATTGCAACAATTTCACAGCCACAACTGAAAGAACTGGTTCAAAAGCGCACATAAAGGTACAAATAAATATACAAACGTACTTCAATGTATTACCAGCAATCAGTTATAATGCATTTGTATTTCATATTCACGCTGCTACTGTTGTTATTGTTGCCTTTGTTGCAACAAAGCGCATGGCAAATGGCAGCTTTTGCTGTTGCGGGCGCACTTTTCATTTGTGAGTTGTTGATTTTTTTTTTGCACAAAATATGCGCCTTAAGCTGTAACACAATACAGCAATTATGTTTGTCACTCGACATAAAAAAGAGAAAATTTCTTAAAACATACACAATTTATAACAAACCAAAAAAAATTCGAAAAATTTAAAAAATTGCTTAGTATTTTTTAAGACAATCAAAAACCATTTAACATTCGTTACCTTCCTGCATGCCTACGAGTTTAGTGAGCGGATTTACCTTAAAAATTTATAAAAAAGAAAAAACACCAAATTTAAAAATGCAATTCCGCTATTATTTACCACTAAGTGTGTGCGTTTAGACATTTACTCTCATTCTTGTAAATTAACAGCTGACTATAGTAAGCAAAGTTTCACATTGCGCTTTTGTTGCGCCAACAACCAGCGCACACACCCAGTTTTTTTTTGTCAGGCGCATGCGCCCAGTCAGGTTTTAAAGTGGTAATTTATTGTTAGCTGGAAGTGTTATATTTCAGCAATTTCTTGATTTATGCTCGAAATTTGCTTTTTTTTTAATGATCTTTTTGGTTGTATTTTGATTTTGCTACTATTCTTAATTAATTTTAAAAAGAATTTTCTTTTATGTTTGGATTTTTGAGTTTTTGTGAATGAAAGCTCCGAAATTTAATTTCGATTCACTGATTTCAAAGTTATTTTTTAAGCAAATAATGACACTCACAAATGTCCACTTTCCATTACCTTTATTATTGTAATTAAAAACTTTTTCCATAATACTGTAATTCGAAAAAGTTAGGTTGTCAAAGCTACGCTTATAATGCAAAAAAGATTTTATTATTAAAAAATCTTAGTTTCTGAACAGGTTTTGAGTACTCAAGAACATTTTAAATCGAAATTTGTATCAATAAATTTAAAAATTTTTGATTACACTAGTAGTGCTTATAGAATTATCAAGCTACGCAGTAAATTTTAACCTTTTCGGTTTTACCGGTAATGGTAATAGTATTACATTACCAATTAAAAATCTGTCACTGTCTAAACATTTTTAAAGTAGCCAGTAAGATTTTGTTTACTAAGTTTTATCAGAAATTAACAATTAAAATTTTTCAATCACTTGGTAATGTAAATAGAATTACATAACAATCAAAAATTCAAAACTAAAAATTTTATCAGAAAATAATTTAAATTTTTCAATTATTCTGGTAATGCAAATAGAGTTAGATTATTATAAAATCCGCTAATTCTGAATATTCCTTGAGTAGTCAGGAAGATTTTATTTGTAAATTTTTATCAGAAATTAACAATTTCAAATTTTCAATTACTTTGGTAATGCAAATAGAATTGCATTATCAGTACCAAAATTGCTTGCTTCTGAATATTTCTTTACTCAAGAAGATTTCATTTGTAAAGTTGTATGAGAAATTAATAGCTAAATTTTTAAATTACTTGTTAATGCAAATATAATTAGATTATCAATAAAAACTGCTGCTACTTTCTGAATTATTTGTGGGTAGTCAATAAGATTTTATTTGTAAATTTTTGGTTGTAAATTTTTACTTTCGAAATCACTAGTTGCATTACCATTATAATTAGATTATTTAAAAATCCTATTTTCTGAGCTCTTTCTAAATAATAAAATTTAACTGCTGTCATCAGTTTTATTTTAAAATTTTTTATATAATTTTAATTGTAGTACTAACTTGTATTGCGGGATTTTTCACATTCTCGAAAGAACTTAGAATGTTTCGGTTTGTAAATGCTTATCAACAAATTATTTTATTTACACTGCGTAATTCGCCATACCGATAAATATTTTGCGCGACGCGTTTTACTTAAAAAACAATTTAAATTAACTTAAGCGTGTGCTTAAAGCGAAATGCAGAGCTGATAACAGCCAGCAATATGAAATTATTAAGCAACGAATAAGTGCATATGGGAACAAAAACTTGAAAAACATATGGAGGAAAGTAAAATACCGCTCGCATTTTAGGTTGTTCAGTCATATGCTTTCGAAATAGGAAGAAGAAAAAATGTTTAATACTATGGAGTTACGTCAGAAACACATACAAAGATATTTTCGAGGGATCATATACATGTATGAAAATATTTGAGTGGAAAGGCATTTCCGTATAAAATCATTCTTGAAGTGCTTTCTTTGTCACGAAGTACTGAAGAAATGTTGATTGATTAAAAAATGTGTTTTTCGCTGCGCTTCGATGGGAATGACACACATTTTTAACATTCCCAAATACCATTTCTGCTTTAAAAAAAAATAGAAATAGTTAAAACAAAAATTCAAAAAAAAAAAATAACAATTTATTTAACTTGCATTCACTCACAAATTTTGCTACTTATTAATGGAATGTAATTTTTCTTTGCTGTATTCCCTCTCATTGAAAAAAACACATTTCTCAAACTTGAAATTATATAATTTTTTTTTTTAAATTTTCCGTTTAACATTTTTATTGTTTTAAAAGTACAAGCATAACAAATTAATCATCGTTTCAGATAAATTTTGTTTAGATGTGACGAGCTGCAGTTTCTTTTGTTGTTCGTAGGCGACACAACAACTAACCAGCAGCAATTCAAACGTCAAAGGTTCATTTGGCGTAAAATTGTTTAAATAGTTATTTACTATTTTGTTGTTGTTATGCATGACGTGATTGATTGCTTAACATTTTTCATGCACCTTGGTAATTTTGAGCGTAAATGTGTGCATTTTGTTGCGTTTGCGCAAAAGATTGCAGGGTGTTTCAAAAATTTGGCATTTTATACAGCGAAGCCATGCTTATATTTAGAAAGAAATGTGATAGAAGTAGTTTTCTAGATATCAGATATAAACCATTGATTGATTGGGAAAATCCGGTTAGACAATCCACCATTTGATCACAACGTAATGCACCGCTTAGTTAATTACTATTTAGCCAAAACAGGGTGACAACAAACTTATTTATACAAAATTACCAGTTGGCATATAATATATGCTTTGAGTGAAACTGAATTTCGCAGAAAAGTATGAAATTTATATCAACTGCAAATAAGTTGGCGATACGTGGCAGAAGTTAAACTAATGATAAATGTGTTTTTCAAAATTTATTTTTCAAGACACCCTGTGTATGAATGAAAAACGTGTGTAATACTCATTAAATTATTAAAACACAGTAGTACGCAAGGTTACTCAAAGCTTAAGAGTTCGTACAAAGAGAGCTAGGCAAATACAATACCAACTTGTGTTTACATTTACAAAGAAATATATATTAAATCTTTTGCGTTGCATTGTAGAAACACATTATTTAATTTCATATTTAATTCGATAGCGATAAAATGCAATTACCACCGTGCACTTCTGCTATTTCCTGCATTTTTATAAATTTATTTTTAGCTTAATGTCATTTCCAGCTGTGTCTCGTAATAACATATTTATTTAATAACGCTAATTTAATGAATAAAATATAAAGAGAAAAATAAATAATTACAGCTACTTTGGACGTTAGGTGTGAAATAATAACATCCCAGTGGGAAAGAAGAATGCTTTACTTAACGTTTTCTGTAGGCAAAGATGCATGAAGCAGAAGAAAAAAAATTTTTTTTACGAAAGTCTAGATAGTAATTTAGCAAAATATCTTTGAAGATACCATTCAATTCCATGTCATAGTTATTGATTGATACGCGTACAAATATACATACAAACAGACAGTCAAAAAATCTGGAATATGTTGACTTAGTTCCATTGCAATCATAAAGTATCGCCATACATATTTTCCAATAATATCTTTTATATACAGCCATCAGCTTGTTACGATTTCACTGTACATTTCCATAAAACGATTGGCAGCATGCTTTTGTAGCCACCACTGTAAACAGCTGTAATAAGTGTGTGCAATAAAAGTTATCCTAAGTTTTAGGTTAGAAACGTAGCAATAAATCAGCGAAGATAACATTCAAATCTAAGCAGTAGTTTTTGAGTTATGCGCGCTCATACATAGCAACATACAGACAAATTAAAAAAAACTGTTTTTGGTCTAGTAAATATCTCTGTATGTATACTTTTAGTAGCATAAAAATATCGGCATGTTACTAGTTTGTTGTCAGACATGCATAAGTTCAAATTCAAATGTGCCCTTAAAAGTATAAACCACCCACCGTCTTAAACGTTTCAAGCGGTTAATAAATGGTCAGATAATTTAAATGTTTAATTTTTTGGCGACATGCAGCATGCACTCAAAGCGTCTGACGAAAATAGCATATGTGTGTTTTTAAATATTACAGTGGGTTAGTAGCAAAAATAAGTCTGAGTAAATAATAGATTGAGCTGAAACCATTTTTATTTTTTTTTTCTTCTTCTTTAGCGTGGAGAGTGGAATTTGTATTTTATAAAAAAAGTTTTTTAGTCAGAGTTTCAAGTGATCTACTATAAATAGTAGTTCCAGAGTAATTTCTTTGGCCAAAATAGTGAAAAGCATTCAACATTTGTTCACGGTGATTTTTTAATTCTAATTGTAACGATATTTATTTTCAATTTATGGCTTTATATTTCCTTTCCTATTTAGCACTTGACTCTAGAAAACTTAAAAAAAAATTGTTTTAGCTTTAATTATAGCATTAAATTGTTAAGCATATTTTTTTTTAATAGTTCTGTAAAAGCCCCAAAAAAATTCCAAATGATCTCGAAAATATCACGACAATCCCGAATTAGTCAAGAAAAAGCCACAAAAAATAATTCGAAATATTTCCGAAGCGACTCTAAAATGATTCTGAAAAAGTTGCAAAAAAGCCCCGAAATGATCCTGAAAAAGTCAAGAAACCAATTCTAAAATGATCCCGAAATAGTCACCAAAATATTTTCGAAATGCGCCCGAAAAAGTCCCCACATATTCTCGAAACAAAAACAGTCCCGAGATGACCCGAAAAAGTTCTTAAAACGATCCGGGAAGCTTCTGAAAAAGTCCTGAATAAATCAAGAAAACAATTCGAAAATGATCCCGAAATACTCACCAAAATATTTCCGAAATGCGCCCGAAAAAGTCTTCACATATACCCGAAACAAAAACAATTCCGAAATGTTCACGAAGAAGTTCTTAAAATAGTCCCGTAATTAAATAAGTTCTGCGACAATTTTTCATTTCCTTTGCATCCCAAGAAAATACCTAGATCTTCACTTCAATAAAAAAAGGCCTAGATGAATACTAATAAATACTTGTCAACATATCGACGGCTGAGTAGAAGACCACAGATTTTAAAATATTTTTCAAATACGCCCTTAATTATAATTTGGTTGAAGAATGATCTAGCTCACAATGAGTTTAAAAAATTACCTATCTGAACGAAAACTCTATACATTTACAGCTAAGAAAGGCCGTTTTTAAAAAAAATTGTGGGATATTACAATCTTCAACCAAATTCTAAAATAGAGCGTTATTGATAAAAACATCTTGATAATAATTTGGTTCATCTTCCACTCAGCGGTTTACAAATTTGCAAAATTTGAAGGCAAACTGTTGCTTACATCATAATTGCCTTTGCTATATTTTTTGTAATGCTACATATTAGAGTTGTAATATTTTGTGAGAAACAGGGCATAGCTTTAATTTTAGCCTAAACGTCTGGTTATGCAACGGTGGAAGTTGTAATAAATTTTATTTATAAGTTTTACCGTGATATACGCGCAAACATGCAGACATACAGACGAATATTTTAAAAACTCTTGCTTAGGATTCCATTGGCTCACAAATGATTCCTTCTCTAAAATTTTCTCGAATATCTGCAATGTACAGACATCGTTATTAAATATGAAGATAATTTCGGCAATCGGCTAAAATGTTCCGCTTTTGCTTTTTTAAATGCGAATATTCGCTACAACCCTAGTGTTTCTATACAAACGAGTACTCATATGCTTGCCCGACTTTATAACTATTACTATAAAAGTAGTAGGAAAATACGTCACTAGCATTTGTTTGCTTTGATTTTTTTTTTGAATTTTGTGTTTTATTGTTTTGTTTTTTACTCTTTGCTTTCTTGCCTGTCCATTTACTTATGCATACGACTGCGGTTGACAATTATTTTAATATACACGACGTTCATATATTAGCATATATTAATTGCTGATTTTTTTCAGATTTCCGTTGTAAATAAAATTATGTAAAAATACATTACTATGTACATATATTAGGCTGTATAGATTTGCATGCGGAAAATGTTAAGGCTTTTTGAAGTTAACTCCTTAGGAGCCAGCGTTTTTGTAAGGAACTTTTTTTATTAAAGCCTCAGTATCCAACTACTTCATGGGCTACGACCATGAAAGCCATTCAGATTGCTTCTTATATCGATGGCTGAGTGGAATAATATTTCAGCAATATCTCGGTATTAGTTCGGTGTAATGACTCCGATCAATTCGGGACTATTTTTGTGACTTTTAGATTCTAGATTCAGGGTTGTTGTCGCATCAGTTCAGGATCATTTCGGTTCTGTTTTCTTCCATATAAAAATTCTTATAATTCTTATATTCTAAATATTTAATTAATTTTTAAATAATTTCCAAAAGTTGGCTATATTGTAAAATCGTGAGTGGCAACGCTTACGTAAAATGCAATACGTTATTGAGATACAAAAAATCCTCAATATTAGTTTAGTCATTTTCTAGATATCAACAAAACATAAAATCAGAATTAGCTGGCAACTCTACTCAAATTTTTTGCTTGCTACAAAAGAACGAAAAATATCTTTTTTGTTTGATATCCATATTAGAAAATTGAATTTCGTTTTAAAATAACTTGAATTTAAAAGCATTGTCAGTGGCAACACCTTGGTAAAAACCAATTTTTAAACTAGTACACTATCTACTTACCCAGCTTCATACCAATGCTTTTCGAGATAGCAAGGTATATTAATATAGAAAAGGATGTGTTTCAATTATATTTTGAAAATAGTCTTAAAAGATATGAAATTTTTAAATTTCGGTCGAAAAACCCAATTTTTTTTCTGGAATATGCTAATGTTTAATGTTGTCTATCGATTTCTATCACCCCACAGTGCATTTGCTTTTACTACACATATACGAATTGAATGTGAACAAATATAGTGATCTGCTATTTTGATCAGAGTACGGACTTTAAAGTTTCCACTACGAGGTAGATCTGAGCAAGAATTTTAGTCGATTTTTTTTTAATTGTAAAGAGATCATACTGCAATTTTCCTACAGTTCGAACTTTGGTATAGTGTAGCTACGTGTTTCTAATTTTGTATTTTTATCGGGCACACGAAAATGGAAAATATCTAGGTTTATAACAAAAGTGAGGCTTTGTTCCAAAATCTAAATATTGTCACTTACAATATTTTGGCAATTATGGCTGCAACAATTCAGCTTGTGTAAGAAATATTATTTTTAGTAGTTTTTTATGTAAATAGCTGTTGCATAAAGAAACTTTTTCAAATTCTTATATTAATCCGCGTCAAATCTCACAGTTCTGACCAATTTTTTAGCTCATATTTATGTTACCCACGCCCTCACAAAATTATTCGATACAATTTGTAATTATCATGAATTACATTGTATTCTACAGCACTTCAATTCAAATTACAACAAATTGTATACACCTGAGAAAGCGAGCATACAAATATTCATGAATGCACTTCTACGTATTGTAAAGGAATGCTCACAAGAAACCCAATAGGAAATGTATTTATTTAATTGATAATAATATGCATATTTTTTCGTTTGTTTTCAAATTCTCTCCAAATTAAACATACCAATTAGAAATGAGATAAATTGGCTCTTAGGCTCCAGTAATCATATTTTAATTTTTAATTCCAGTAGCTTTTAGTGTGCTTTTATATTGCTTCAATTGAACGATGTGTAGGTGCCATAAATTTCGAAATCTCTGTACTTCTATTTTTACTTTATTTTATTATTATTTGTTTTATTTCATTTTACTTAATTTTATTTTATTTTATCTCTCTATCTATGGCGCGATATACAACAGGTATATCATCATAAACCTCCTAAGAGATTTTTGCGCCAAGCTTCTCTTCCAATTTGTGGTGTGCCGATTTGAATTTTTCCTACAAATTGGTGGGACCTACAGTTTTTTGCCGACTCCGAACGGCATCTACAAAGGAGACGAATTTTTTGCTGAGAAGCCTGTCATGGCAGAAATACACTCGGAGAGTTTGCCAAACCACTGCCGAGGGGCGACCCCGTTTTGAAAAACTTTTTTCAAATCACTTTTTGATGTTACCTGTACCAGGGCTCGAACCATGGACCTTCGGTGTGGTAGGCCGGCAACACTACCTTCACACCACGGCGGCCGCCGTTTAATTTATCTTATTTTATTTTATTTTAGTTTATTTTAATTTATTTTATTCTATTTTATTTTATTTTGTTTTATTTTATTTTATTTTATTTTATTTTATTTTATTTTATTTTATTTTATTTTACTTTATTGAATTATATTTTATTTTATTATATTTTATTTTATTTTATTGTATTTTATTTTATTTTATTTTTTTTAATTTAATTTTTTTATTTTTTTATTTTATTTTATTCTATTTAATTTTATTTTATTGTATTATATTTCATTTAATTCAATTTTTTTAAATTAAATTTAATTTTTTTAAATTTTATTTAATTTTTTTAAATTTTATTTTATTCTATTTAATTTTGTTTTATTGTATTATATTTCATTTTATTTATTATTGTTATTAATGGAAAAGAAACGCAACATGCCTTCTATACCGGAAAAGGAGGACTAGTAGGAACACCTTCGGCTCTATTTTATTTTATTTTATTGAATTATATTTTATTCTATTTTATTTTATTGAATTATATTTTATTTTATTTTGTTATATTTTATCATAACTTATTTTGTATTATTCTATTTTATTATATTTTATTTTATTTTAATTTATTTTATCCTATTTTATTTTATTTTATTATATTGTATTATATTATATTTTATTTTATTTAGTTTTTTTCTCTAATATAAATTAATTTTTTTTAATTTAATTTAATTTTTTTTTGGTTTTATTTTATTTTATTTTATTTTATTGTATTATATTTTATTTTATTTTATTGTATTATATTTTATTTCATTTCGTTATATTTTATTTTATATTATTTTATTTAATTTAATTTTAATTTATTTTATTTAAGTCTATTATATTTTATTTTATTTTAATTGATCCTATTTTATTTTATTTTATATTATTTTGGTTTATTTTATTTTATTTTTATTTTATATCACCTTATTTTATTTTATTTTATTTTATTTTACTTTATTTTATTCCATTTTATTATATTTTATTTTATTACATATATTTTATTTTTTTATATTTTATGTGGTGTCTTATTCGTCTCATATTTTCTATAAGTGTTTAAAAAAACCTTATATAACCTATTTACACTGTACGAATTGAAGTATTCAAAAACAGACGATTTCCTTCTAGGTAACATAAGCAAAATTTTTTCACATGTGAAACCATAAATAGCAACATCAACAATAGGTTGCTAGTAAATGTGTCTATTTATGGCGAATATTAGCATAATTGTAAGGGCGTTAGGGTGCATGTTATGAAAAATACAAATGCAAAGACTGGCATCGAGAAAAAAAGTTGGATAAAAAATAATAAAAACAAAGTTAAAAAAATGCAAACTCAATAGAAGGAGAGAAATGAAAATAATAAATAACAGATTGAGTTTATTAGTACTTAGCAAAAAATAAAAACAAAACCTAAAAAAATACAGGACGAAATAATGCAATAAATTAGAAAATCATACGATTAGCAAAAGTAGAATACCATTTCTGCAAATAAAAAAACAAACACCAAAAAAATTTAAAATTTGCTTAGCTATCAAATTAGCAGGCAAACAGGTTATGGTTGTTAATATTTTGTTTGCTAAGAAATCATATTTTTCCTCGTTCTCCAACAATTTGCGGCTTTGCATTGTTTGTAGTTATGTTTGACCGACTGCCAGCTGCATGGCGGGCGTAGATGAGTGCTCTTAAAGCGATTCTTATTTATTTTAGTGTTTGCAGCTTTTTTCAACGCCCACTATTTTGCTAAATATAGAATTACGACTTAAAGATTTATAACTTTTCGCTTGTACCAAAGTGGTTTCTTTAAATTATTATTAATATTTTATTGCTTTTACTCTTACTGCGCTAGACGCTGATACATTTGGTTTGGCCTTATTGAGTATTCAGAAGCAGCAGTTGAATAGATTCTGCACACGCTAAAAATATATTATAGTAGCTCGTTGTCTGCTACAATGACTAACCATCATCTTGGCAATGGCGGCAGACAATGAGCGTGGGTTGGAGAATACCAAAGGCTACATACAACAGATGTGTACAAATATAAGTTAAGCCTTGGCTTTTACGGTAGGAGTTTGACATGGAATGAGTGGAAAAATTTTGTAGCTTGCGACACAAAGTAATGAGAAATATGTTTTCATGCAGACAGAAGTTAAAGAACGCGAAAAATGGATTTTTGGACAATTTCGGGTTACCTTGAGCGACCAAAAGAGCAAATAAGTTTTGCATGTTGTTGAGATAAATTGATGTTGAACGTATTAATATAAGTTTTAAAAGCTAATTTAAAGATAAAAAAATATTTGAAAATAGTTTTTGATAAACTGATTAAATTGAAAAACTTATATATTCTTGTGCCATTTTTACAGTGAACCCGAAAGATATAAAAGTAAAAATTAAACGTCTTTGCAAGTCTTATATGCAAATATCAAGCTTGACGATACACAAAATGCCAAAACTTATGATTAATATGAAAATTTATCAGCAAATCGCTGGAGAACAGATTGCAGCAAATGGATTCAAAAGATAAGATAAATGAACCAAAGTCCAAGCTGTCAATTAAGTGTACCACAGATATATCTATAAAATTTATGTATGTATCTATGTATGTACAGCTCTGTTCAATATAATAATAGTGAAATTAAAATGTATATAGGTTTACGAAATAAGAAGCTGTGATTTTAATAATTTTCATTTAAAGTATAGCGAATTTCATAACAGAAACCACATAAAAAGTAATTTCAAAGTTTACACAAAGTTCAGGAAAGTTTATTAAACTTTAAAAAATAGCTTAAATTTTTTTGACAGAATTTCTAGCAAATTTTTAAGACCAATAAATTTTATTATAACATTGTGCAAGTTAGAACTCGCTAAAAAATGTCGCTGAATTTTTCGAATTTCCTCAAAGGTGTTGAGTGATTTCTTTCATACAACCCATGAAGAAAAATTAAATTTGTATGGAAAAATATACCGAACATCCTTGACAAAAAAAAAATTCTAAAAATTTTGGAGAAATTTTAAGGTACTTCTAATTTGAACAGTATTACACTAAAATTCAATGAGCTATAAAACTGCGTACGCAAAAATTTTTTAAAAATGCTGCCCAAATATATTGAATTTTTGACTTTTCTGAACTTTGTGTAAACTTTGAAATTTCTTTTTATGTGGTTTCTGTCATGGAATTCGCTATATTTGAAATGAAAATTATTAAAAACACAACTTCTTTATTCACTACTATTATATTGAACACAACTGTATAAAGAACGTCATCCCAAACCAAGATACATCGCCACAAAAACTAACTCAACAACAAACAAACATGCTGCCTATCTCCAATACCAAAGCGCAATTTCCCCACTGCCAATAGGTAGGTATGCATATCTGTTAGTAATCGCCAGACAATCAACCTAACCACTCAAACCAACAACAACTACCATAAAGTGGCTAAAGCTACAGCACATAATTAATCAAAATCAATGCCACTGACAATGGTTGGGGTATGGCCATAGGTCTGTCTGTTGCCACAACTAGGTTTTGTCTGATTTTGATGTACCAACTGGTTTATTTAGTAGTGCGCCAAGTATTCAGCGCACACTCATTAAGCTTTGTGTGCGCCTGTGTGGGTTGTGTGCTGATACAAGGTGGCGCAAAAGTAAGCTTCCGATGTTCAGCATATCGGTTGTGGCACGTGCAGTGTGTGCTGTTGCACCGTCTTGTTGGAACCACATGTTTTCCCAATTCATCAAGTTGCGGCAAAAAGAACTCCTTGATCATTGCTCTGTAGCGCTCACCATTCACATTAACCGTTTGGCCCCGACCGATTATTGGTCAAATAAATAGTCAGCAATATTCCGCGTTCTGGAGCAGTGTAGCGTAACATTGTTTATTAACGTGTATTTCGTATGTGTTTACTGCACAAATGTCAAAACAGAACTGACTTTAGGGGATATCGCAAAATTTATAGCATTTTCTGATAGGAGGATTACTTTTGCGCAGTAACCGTTTTTCACCGACCGATTATTGGTCAAATAAATAGTCAGCAATATTCCGCGTTCTGGAGCAGTGTAGCGTAATATTGCTTATTAACGTGTATTTCGCATGTGTTTACTGCACAAATGTCAAAACAGAACTGACTTTAGGGGCCAATCGCAAAATTTATAGCATTTTCTGATAGGAGGATTACTTTTGCGCCACCCTGTATAAATCAACATTACGCATTGTCCAGTGGTTCAACATTTTGGTCAGACGTAGACATAAGCGCGCTCAGATTTGTTACTGTTTTACTTCATTAGACAATCTGCGTTAAATGGCAAATACAGGAAGTTGTTTGAAAAAAGTAGATAAAGAGAGGTGAATAAAAGATTAGAACAAACAAGAAAAAAAGGTATGATGTATGTAGGCATAGATGAAAGAAGATAAGCTAATGAAAGAATCCATAAAGTTGGAAAAAAAATATTAGAGTAGAGCGCTTAACCCTGAAACCTTTCCCTAGTTAACCTTAAAATTAAATCATTGAGTTTGCTTAGTGTTGACTACACACTGCAGAGCAACATAGGCAATCGACTGTGTTCGATTTTAATCATGATATCTCCGAAACCAGTTGCGATATGGGATTTAGTAACATCGCTTATTGCACTATTCATTAGCACCTTTTGTTTGATAGCCATATTGTACAAACACTTTTTGGGTCAGCCTGGTTCATATTTGGGGCGGTAACTCCGAAATCTGTTGAGTTATTGAAGTAAATGATACCTCTAATTGTATGTTGGACATCTACTAGCACAATATGAAAGTTTCATACAATTCCATTAAGTAGTTTTGAACTTATTCGCGCGCAAGCATACAGACAGATAGACAAAAATTCGTAAAACTGTTGCTTTGGATTCCATTGATGATTGCTACTATCAATTTGTTTTAATATTTAATCACATATGTTTTGATTTTATTTTATGTAGAGACAATACTAACCAACACGGAACAAATACTAGAATTACCGACTTCTACCTCAGCTAATCGCTCAAACCAAAGAGTGGTAACAACCCACTCATCCTCCAATACTCACCAACATCTGTACATATATATATTTCCCGTGTAACAAACTTTGTTCTCAATGAACTCCGAAACTATAGATCCGATTTTAATCAAATTTGGTATCAACTTAAAACATTGCTTAACTTAAAATATAGCCTACTTTTAAATTCAATATATGGAGGGGGCGTGGCATCGCTAAATAGATAAATTTAAAAAAAAAAAAAATTTAAAATTATCAAAAAAAGTAGTTTTGATTACTTTTGATATTTTTTTGATTTTTTGTTTAATTTTTTTTTGATTATTTTTGATTTTTTCAGTATTGTTTATGTGTATATTTATGTGCTTCTACAACAATACTGAAAAAAATCAAAAAAACCAAAATCAAAAATTATCAAATGAAGTTGTTTTGATTATTTTTGATAATTTTTGGATTTTTTTTTTAATCTTATTTTATTATTGTTAATTTTTTTCAGTGTTGTTGATGGGTATATTTATGTGCTTCTACTACAATACTAAAAAAAAACAAAAATAATCAAAAAAGAAAAAACATCAAGTAAAGGGGTTTTGATTAATTTTAATTTTTTTTTTGTTCCAATGTAAATAGCTATGGAGGTATTTATGTTAGAACCAGATCTGTCAAAATTTAATTAGTAATTAGTTACCAATTAATTATACGGTTTTTTTAGATGGTAATGATCATTTTAATCCAAAAAAATAATCAAAAAAAAAAATGATTATTTTGGATTTTCAAAACAACTTTGTTTGATAATTTTTTGCTTTTTTTTAATAATCGTAAAAGATCATGATTTTTTTGATTATTCTTTTAATTAATTGGAAAAGAATCATTAAAAATTTTAAGTAATGCTAATCAATCATTTAATGGGTTCTCAAAAAAAATAAACCGTAATCATCACGATAAGTAATCATTATTTAACAGGTCTCGTTAGAACAACAAAGCTCGGGAAGGAGTTATATGTGGTTAATGTTTAACACTTCAAAGAAAATGTGGGATATAGGAAAGGGGGGCTTGGCAAATTCCAAACAAATGCGAATTTTAGATGAAAATATCTTTGGAACAGCTTATGTTAGAACAATAGAACTTGGAAAGGCGTTGTATGAGGCTAATCTCTAATCTCAGTGTTTGAGGTTTATCGCCAAAGCCTCAAGGAAAGTTTGGGGGTAGGGATGTAAGTCAACTATTGATCGTGGCGAAAAATGATCAAGAAAGCGAAAATTTTAAAATTCTTGCAATCACACAAATTGAGCCATAATAAAGTTATCGATTATCTTTCCTTCTTATTATATACATATGTACATCAAAGCCAAGTACTCTTAAAAATCAGCTGTCATCAGCCAGGTTTTATTTACTAAGCAGATAAAGCTAGGAGAATATCAAATTCTGAGAGGAAGTGAAAAATAAACAAAATCACGTAAATGATAACGAAAATTAGTTGAAAAGAAATCTAATATACTCACATACTGATAAATATATGTTCATTTATTTACGTTCATAGTAAATTTTGCAATTTGTTGAAAATATTAGCTTACTCAGTAAACATTATGCGCATATGAAAAAAAGTAAAAAAAAAAATAAATATTTACGCAAAAAAAAAAAATCGTTAAACCATAATAAATCGCTGCTTCGAACATAAACAATACATTATAATAAACATTAATACAAACATACGAACACCCATACTTCGTGTTGGCATTTCATTTTTGCTAAGACTTCAGTTATCCATCGACAATTTAACGTTAAGGCGAAATCGAATAGCTGCCATTAAGCGTCAAATTGCAACACTCAATTGTTGCAAAGATAACCTTCAAGTTGAAAGTGGCGAAAAAAACATTTAAAACATTAAATAAATAAACACTAAATGCAAAACTTTTAGTAAATAGATATATAAATCAGCTTATGGCGTGTTCAGTAAATAAAAAAGTATGGTTAATAAAACTAAGGAAATAATTAAATAAGAAGTTTGCTAGAAGGAGAAAGAAACAAGCAAACATACTCGCAGTTAGAAATATTAGTTATTTATATACATGTTTTTGTTTTTATAAACAAACACTAATGACTCGTTAAAGATAAGTCAAATTATCTAATACCTAAATTGCATGAACACATTTAAAGAATGAATAATTGCTAGTAATATATAAAAAAACATTTCACAGAGACCGAAAAATATTAAACTTAAAAACAACCTTGAAAAATAACTTTTTTTTTTTTAATTCACTACATATCATCAAATTGCAACAGATCGATGCCTGTGCATAGCAGATATTGCAGAAAAATTTATAGGAGGGATCATTATTGAGCCAATAGAATCCAAAGCAGCAGTTTTTAGAATTTTTGTCTGTCTGTCTGTATATTTGTTCGCGTATTTCCCAAAGTCTATTGAATAGAATTTAGTGCAACTTTCACCGCTGCATTACTAGATATCTAACTTAAAATTTAAGATACTCCTTATTTCGTTAACTTGACCGGATTCGAAGTTATCGAGTAATATGTGGACCAGGGTCATCAAAAATATGTTAGTACATTATGGGTATTAAACAAAAAGTGCTAAGAAGTGCTGCAATAAGCGATGTGATTCATCGAAGCATGGTCGGATTTTCTAGCATAAAATAGAGATGCTAAACTTAACCTATACTTCTAGCAACACGTCGGAGGAAATTGAATTCAATTCTATGGAGTAGTTTCTCAGTGATGCGCGAAACAATAATTAGACAAACATATTTAGCAGCTACAGTTATTATAGGTATTTCTATTTATAAATTTACCTTCTCTTTAGACTCTAAACTTAAGAAGCAAATCTTCCAGTAATTCAACAGGCAAGTAATGCTTGAATAACGTTAAAAATGAATTACTGCCCACCGAGACCAATGCGCTTAAGGGTGATTAATTGCATAGGAAGTTTGGTAAGAATAAGTTAGTGATTGACACTACATTAATGCTTTACTGATGTAAGATCATAAGTATCTAAATGTGAGAAATAATATTTTTTTTTTGTTAATAATAATATGTTAAATATTTAACGCCTCATTGAAGGGCGTCTATTGGCTAAGTAGTTGCAGTGAGTTTGAAAGAACCTTCATAGTATTTATGATGCCTACAAAAAGTGGTAATTAAGAGAAGAATATTAACTAAAATGGTTTTAACCTTAAAAGCTTTAAATACATAAAATGTTTGCCCTGACCAGATTGTTTGATAATACACTATTTGGGCATATTACACGACAAAATTAATTATCTGTGAAAAAGTAGTAATTTTTATATATCTCAAATAAAAAAATTATGTTTCTATGATAAATTGTTTTTTTGTAGCAGCGAAATACAACATCACACATTCATACAAAAAATGTGCTGTTTACGAATATTTGTACTTTTTTTGTGGGAAACTTAGCAGTGAATATCTGGCATCTCTCATGCTAGAGGATTCGATAATGTTATCATCTTTTTTTAACAATCTCATCTTGGGCTCAACAAAACATTCATCCTTATATTTTTCAACTAAATTCGACTTAAGGAAAAGTTTCGTAATTAATTTTGTTTTATAAGGGAATCGTACCCTGTCGCAGACAAAAGAGTAGGAGCTATCTAACACTACTGTAAACCTGTAATCAATATTTTTAAGAAAGCCGATTATTAATATTTTGGCGCCATATGCCTACGCGTAGCTTAAGTCCAAGCTTCTATTCCAAGCTGTGGTGTGCTGAGAGGCTTTCTCATGTCAGAAATACCTGCACCATAAATAATTTTATCTCTGCCGCTCCACATCCATTTTTTTCTTCCTTTGTTGTTGACTTCTTCTTCTTTTTTCTCTACTTTTTCCGCTTACTTTTGCTTTCATTATTATTTTCTCTCTGCCTTACAATTCAGCTCCTCGATCTAGTTTCTCATTATTTTTTGTTACGCTGTGCCTTTTCCCTCCTTCTCTTTCTGAAACTCATGAGCTTCGTTTGTTATAAGCGTTGCGCTGTTAAGCGTTGTCAGAGCATTAACAGCTTTGTTGTTGCGCTAGCTGAGCACAAAAAGAGAGGAAATTAGATAGCATAAACGGCTTAATAGCACATGTAATTAATTTATACTTTAACTAAATATTTTTCTTACTGAAATTTCATTTCAAAAGTACACCTATGTCATTTTCTCTCATCAATGTGGCAGTTTAAATATGAAACCAGACAAATCGGACCAGTGGTTTGGCTGTTTTACTCGTACAAAAAGCATGGGTTTAATTTTTTAAATTGTAAGTGCTCTGTGAGAGCATGGCCATGTTTCGAAGTACGCGAGTTTCTAATCGGGGGTTTGTTTAATAATGAGTTTAAGCGACAAAAGCGTTATTCTATAAAACTTTGCCATCATAATTTTTTTTATTTGACAACTCTTTAATCGAGTAATCAATTCCTAGGCAAATCCTGAAGCCGCTAAAGTTTTCTTTTCACTCCTCTGAGCAATGCATATCTATCAGTTATCTCTTCATTTCCTATTTCAATTCAACATTTCTACACAATACTGAAAATTCACTTTGCTGCCGCAATTTGTTTCCTGTGCTATTCTTAGCTAATAGTTCAATAAACTTTTGGGTGAATGTGACACTCACCACCAACCACTTATAAGCATGTTTTTTTTTGTGCCACAGCAAAGCAAGCGCAGATACCTTTGCACTTGTCAACGACCGCTGCAACAAAGTATTTTCCTAACGTTGGGTGTTGAGTGTGTAGAGGAATTATTTTCAAAGCGTATTCGTATTTGAAAGTGACACTGCAATTGACCTATGAGTAGGCATACTTAGATACATACTCGTGGTTTGTATAAAAAAAAAACAATCGATCGTTGTGACTCCTTATCCCACTAATACAGTACTAGGGTTAATTCAAACTACCACAAAAGGGTTGAGTTAACTTTATTGGCTTCGTAAAGAGTGCATACAAACATACATACATATTGACATGTGAATTATGCCCTCATTGTTTATGACTTAAATGACCGACAACAAATGACAAATGCCAACAATAGAAATGTGCATAGCAACAGCAATCGTACTAGATTATTAGCTACATAAATAAATATATAATTTTTTATTTTTATATACCTCAGCTGTTGTGTGCTGTTATTATTGGTCGTATTTTGAAAATTTGCCACGAGCAGTAAAATCACCACAGAAAAAAGCGTATGTGGCAAGTGTGCTGCGGTGTTGTTGTTTGGCAGAAAGTGTGAGGCGTTTATGAGCTCAATCCAGACAGCTGACGTATACGAAAGGCGTGTAGGTGGATTTTAGTATTATTGTGGATCCATGCACTTGAGTGTTTGAGTGTTTGTACGTCTTTGTAAATTATTGGGAGTGCTTTATTTCTATCTAGCAACATAAGCAAAGTTTGCTTGAGCTTTAGTGTAGCAATAAACAAATTAAGTTTTTATTTCCTAGTGAATTTTTAAAAAAATTTTTTGTGGGCTATTCCATTTGAAATCAACTACAAGTAATAATCAAAAGCTTTTGATTCAAATACCTGTTTTCGTAAAGCCAAATGAGCAAAATACAGATCCTGTATGTTTGGAATCCCAAGCTCATTTTAAAAGTTTAAAAGAATATATTAACAAATTCAAAAATAAATTTAGCAGCATTTTTTTTTTCGAAAGAGAATATTAGAACCTCGTTTTTAGTTTAGACCAGACTTGCTAAGTTTGATTAGTAATTAGTAATCAAATAATTGAACTGCCTTTTTAATTGGTAATTAGAAAAGGAAATTAGGTATTCCTTGATTACGATTAGAAAAAATGTCAATCAATATAAATAAAAAAATATCAAAAAGAAATCAAAAATAATCAAAATTAATCAAAACAACTTTTATTGAAAACTTTTTAAAAAAATTTTTTTTTTTTTTCAGTATTGTTGATGTCAATATTTCTGTGCTTCTACAACAATACTGAAAAAAATCAAATATAACAACAACAATACTGAAAAAAAACAAAAATAAAAAAATTGAAAAAAAATAACCAAAAGTAATCAAAACAACTTTTAGAAATTTTTTTTTTTCAGTATTGTTGATGTGAATATTTGTGTGCTTCTACAAAAATACTGAAAAAAAAATAACAAAATAAAAAAAAATTTAAATAATCGAAAGTAATCCAAACAACTTCTATTAGATTTTTTTTAAATTTTGTTATTTTTTTTTTTTTTTGCAGTATTGTTGATGTGAATATTTATGTGATTCTACAACAATACTGCAAAAAATCAAATATAATCAAAACAAGTTATTCTGTATTATTTTTGATTGTTTTTGATTTTTTTTGATTCTTTTTAATTTTTTTTAGTATTGTTTTAGAAGCGCATAAATATTCACATCAACAATACTGAAAAAAAAAAAATAATATTAATAAGAAAATTTAATTTTATATTAAAAAAAAAAACCAAACAACCTTGACAAGAAGAATTCTAAATATTCGAAGGAAATTTTGAGTTACTTCTTACCTGCACATTACTATGCTAAAATTGAATGAGCTATAAAACTGCGTACCCAAAAATTTTCTAAAAATTCTGCCCAAAAATATTGAAATTTTTATGTAAATCTTTAAAAGTTTAATTAATTTTCTTGAACTTTGTGTAAACTTTGAAATTTCTTTTTATGTGGTTTCTGCTATGCATTTCGCTATATTTTAAATGAAAATTATTTAAATCATATCTGCTTCTTATGCCGTCGAACGATATCCAATTTAATTTCAATACTATTATATTGAACACAACTGTACATATACATAAACAAATAACTTCAGCATTGAATTCGGCTAATTGCCCAAACTGATAGTTACTAATTAATAATCAAGCATAAAGGAATTGTTATCAGTCATTAAAGACAAAATAAGGAAGGAAAAATATCTATGCCCAACGTTAAAGCTAATAATTTTAAAATTAACTTAAATTTATCGCGGAAATATTTTAAGTTAAAAATAACAAAATGTTTCTTTAAGCTTTTAAAGTTGAAATCATAAAATAAATTGTTGTTTATTTTTATCTAAATTTGATTTAACGCTTTTGGCAGATTTTGTTTAATTTTTGACATTAATTCTTAACCCTCTAATTGCTGCTTACTCACCTTTGAGTGAGTCTGAGGCGCTCCTATGGCGCACAATCAGCAGTTTTTAAGCACTTGGCACTCCCTGCTAAATTATTATAATGGCAAAAAAAACAAAAAACATTTATCCAAGAAAAAAGCAAGCTTCACGCCTGCGACATATTGCAAGGTTAACAGGTTTTGTCAGCAATCACTTGCATACCACTCAGTAGCTAACCTCTGCACTAAGCGGTATTATTGTGGTTATTTAAATGCAATTATTACTCATTTCATGAATTGCAATATCCAAAAAATATAATCAGTATTTATTACTATTATTATTCAAAACTTTACTTTATTATTTCTCAAAAATCTAACAGAACAATTTTTTTTTCTCCTTGCAGCACTATTTTGCATAATTTTCAAGAAGAAGAAGCAATAAAAAAGTCGTGTATTGAGGTAAGTTAACTCTTAAGTGTTTTCTTGATTATTTCTACATATAGAATATGTGCACCTTTTAAAATAACCAAGAACCGACTTTAATAAATATTTTTGAAATTTCAATTAAAAACTAAAATACAATTGTAACAGGTCGCGTTCTGTGCATAACAGACATTCCAGAAAAATTGATAGGGGAGTTCATTATTGAACTAATAGAACCCAAAACAACAGTTTTTAGAAATTTAGTATGTTTGTCTGTATGTTTGTTCGCGCATCACTCAAAAACTACTGAATATAATTAATTGAAACTTTTACCGTTGTGTTACTAGACATGTAACTTAAAACTAAAAATATCACTTATTTAAGTAACTTGTGTGGTTTCAGAGTTATCGTCTAATATGTGAATCAGGGTGACCCAAAAT
The DNA here is from genome assembly GCA_949987695.1 of Merzomyia westermanni. Classification (NCBI taxonomy): domain Eukaryota; kingdom Metazoa; phylum Arthropoda; class Insecta; order Diptera; family Tephritidae; genus Merzomyia; species Merzomyia westermanni. The sequence continues at coordinate 186,751,806 of OX465289.1, forward strand.
GTGTTAGTACAATATGGGTGTGAAACGAAAGCTGCTAATGAGTGCTAAAATAAGCGATTAGATTAAGTTTCATATCTCAACTGGTTACGGAGATATAATGTCTAAAATCGGACTCAGTCTATAACAAATTCTAAGACGCAGCGAGGCTTAGTATATGCTCTTAAGCATAAAGATGTACATATATACCAAGCCATTGGGAATTCTTTTTAAAAGCGATTGCAACTAGTTGGCAAGTATGACACGTTTTAACCTGCCACATATGGCATTTGATGGCTGTGAGGAAGTAAGTGAAAAAAAAAAGTTTGAATTGTAAAATAGTGCTTCAATGGATTTGTTTTGAGTCTAACGTTTGGCGCATCACAATAAGTTCATTTCCCTTTCATGCTAGTGAAGAAAGGTAAAAAGTAAACAAAGACGCGACAAACAAAGCAAATGAATAACTGAAATATAACGAGAGAGCTTTTCAATCTTTTAAGGTATCTTCACAATAGTTGAAAGGTACTTGAAAATGTTAAAGAACTTTGCTGAGTTCGTAAACACAAAAAAAAATGTAAGAAAAAAAATGAGTGTTGGTTGTTGTTGTTGTTGCAAAATTGCAGAAATTTAAAAAAAATTGCCCTTAAATTAATGAAAGAAATTTGTTTTTAAAGGAACTAAAAAAATAAGCCAGGATACTCAGGGTTCCTTACTTTCCTTACGGTCATCTTCATGGGAATGACTGTAAATCGTTAAATATTTGAAATTACTTACACTAAAAAGAGACAACAATTCTCCGAACCTACCTAATCTGTTAATTAGCAGTGAAGATCCAACGCTGTACCAGCGTGAGGGTGCCCTTTGGAAATTTTCTAGCAAACATCCTACCGTAAAAAAGTCCTCGCTTCTCTAGTTTTGCTAACCTTTTTTCTTAGTACACTTCTTTTAATTTCTTTTTTATTTACATATATTCTTGTAACTACCATCTTTAACATATCGCACTTCTCCTTTAACCCTTTTGCGGTTTCATTTCTATGGCTTCAAAACGCAGCTAAGTACTTTGAAAAGTTTTGTATGCACTTAACACAACCTTGAGAGTCCGCCAGCCTTTGCAAGGCTCATTAACTGCTCAAATTAAATTAATGCTAAAAAAACCTTTGAACAGTGAACTGCGTAAAAAGAAAAAAAAAATGTTAGTAACAATGTTAAATAGAACAACAACAACGCAACAGAAAGAACAAAATAAAACTTAAAGTCACAAGCAACGATAAGCGGACGACAAAAAAGTTTCCTTCGTACAGAAAGATATCTAATCCTAAAGCAGGTGTAATGGATTTTATAAAAGGATTAAATGAAAATTCTAAAGAACTTTCTATGCAATTATTAAGAGATTTGCTGGAGGAGGTGAATGCATCAACTCTCAAATTAGTTCAATGAAACTTTAAGCCCTTACAGCGACTACAAGCAATTGAGATGAGTTGGTAGCGAAAAAGTTTGTTATTTGCAATAGAAAACATTTTTTAAAAATTTAGTTTCAATAGCGAAAGAGTGCGTGAAAAAGTGTGCCAGCGCTGCCATTAGCAAAATTTTATTTTATACTCAAATAACTTTTCTTAAATTTTAGTCATAATTCTTGGACGCACACATGTGATAATTTTTTCTTAATTGTGCCGATATCATTGAACTTGTGGCCGACTTTCATAATTTTTAAATTACTACACAAGCACATGTTCAAAACTTGACGTAATTTTATACGTTTTGTCCAAAAAAAAGCTATATTAAAGTCGCACTATGGGGCATTTGAAGGAAACTTGACGCAGACTTCGAGCAAGCAAAGATAGCTACAAATGTTTTTAAAGGTTAAATATTTCTATAGCATAGTAAAGAATATTCATGACAATAAATTAATTAATAATAATTTTATATACTTTATTTTTTATTAAATATTGCAAATTTTTAGTTTAGTAGAAAAGCAAAATTTAGAGACAGATGCTATAGCCTTTTTATAGGAAGATTTCGAAAGCTGATAGACTTCTTTAGCAGTGCAATTTTGGCACGCTTTGTTAAATATTAGGCTATTAGAACTATGGTTTATTTGAATGGAAAGTTTCAAAACTGAAATTTAAAAAACGTTTTTGGAAAAAATTTGTGTATCATTTTTAAGTGAAAAGAAAATGCAACAGCAAATAAACTTAAAAATCTCACTTCTATAGCTTTTGCAGTGCCGAATTTGAATATGTTAAAAAGAGTAGTTGAACACTTTTTGCAAAGAGTACGATAAATTGCAATATTTCAAAAAACCCAAAAAAAAAATCCAAACATTTTTTGTTGAAAAACACTGTAGATAAGTAATTACCGTAAATTAAAAAAAATTCTTTCATTATATAATACATACAGCTTTTGTTTGAAAAATGTTTGAAATGTTGCTTGAGATTTTTAAAAATCATAAATTTAAATTTTGTTTACATATTTTGGTTCAACATGTGAAAAGAATATAAGAAATGTAAATTTTAAGTTAAACTAATATTTAGTTTTATTGCAGTTAGAATAAGCTCAAAAAGTGAAAATGAATTCCGAAAATGCCTTGTTAATGAATTCTACCAGCTTTATCCAGGCCATTCACTCGGAAATGCGTCATAAGTTTGGGTGACTTAAGTGGCAGTGGAAAGTTTAAGCAAGAAATTTGTGGTTGTCATAACTTTGCCACAACTGTAAAGCAACGCTTTAGTGGCATTTGCTACTTTATAGTAAATATAACTTTAAAGTTAAATGTTTTTAGTTGCCGACACTATCGTCAAGTATTAATTACTTGGTAGTTGTACTTTTCGATGAATTAGTCTTCAAAAATATTTATTCTTAAACAACAAATTCTTTTGGATAAATTATATGGCGCTATTAAATAAATTAAATAATTTCGAGCATATTTCCCGTAAAATTCCCTGAAAGTCGCAGTTACCACGTTGCTACATAATCGCTACGTAACCATGATATCAATGAAATGTTGCTGGATATCTTACAAGAACTTCGCTGGAACGTTGCGGTTACCAGCAAATTACTCCCATTTTGGTTGATATGTTCGTACTTGCAAGTACACTTTCAAGTAACAATAATGGGCGTTGCTCCTTTTCAGTGACTATTTATGCTAGTAGGGTTATGCTGAAATTAAAAGAAAAAATTTAGTGCTCGATTTCATAACATTTACTAATATTCGATTTGGAAATTATGTAACTGTTTCTGATTAGTACTAAGTCGAGCCTGTGGTTTTTGCGCGAATTTTTTTTTAAATGTGCCATAGTACGTCGGATCACTGAACTGTGCCATAAATTTATTTTTCTGAATTTCATCAGTCCCCGAAATGATTTATCAAAACGCGTCATGTATTAAATATTTTAACTTAATCATTTGATGCTGGCTAAATAAAAGAGCGCTTAAGGCACGCGCGCAGAAAAGGAGTTGTAAAGCAAATAAGAAGAAAAGAAAGTGGAATAAAAATAATAAAAAAAAACAATTGTTAATAAAATCAAACGCTTTAAATATTTGATACATTCCACAATCTAAAATAAAACAGCATACAAACAATATGAAAGGTAGAACTTCCATAAAGAAAGAAAACAAAAAATATAAATGAATGAAAGAAAGTAGAAAACAAACGCAAAAAAAACAAGAATTTTATATGAATAAGAAAACAAAAAACCTGAACGGTTTTCAGCTATAAACAGCTCAAAGCCGGCACGCAAATTAGCAGCGGGTGGCTGATTAAGCCGGCTATTATTTCCCCGCTGAGGAAGCCTGTTGTACTACATGTGGGCGACCACGTAGAATTTCAGTTGCGAAAGCTCATTTGAATTTGTATACAAAGGAAATCTTTAATGTGACACAGTGTTGTAAGCATTTTTGGTTTTATTTGAAATAAAAAGTATGCAGAAATTAAAAAGAGAATAAAGCCATATAGTACATTCACACAATTTGTTAACAACCATTCCTGTAGATATACGCGGGAACTAACAAAAGTTCGCTTGGACAATTTTTATTTTTAAAAGTTAAATATTTTTAATTGCCGACATTTATCATTTATATCTTTGCATTTGACTTTGATTTCTTTACACTTGTTAAGACCACAACTTCATTTCTCAACGCATGATTCAAAATTAAAATATATATATTTTTTTTTTTTGGGTAGGATTTATTTCGTATCGTAGTTGGAGAATCACGATTCTTCAGCCAGTATTGACTTTGCTTTGACAATAATTATGCAAAAAGCGGTTTTGCGAAAAATGTTTACGAACCTTTGTTAGAACCCCCGAGTATATGAGTACTTATAAATATCTGTATATGAAAGCGGGAGAAAATTAAAATTTAGAGCGAGCAAAAATACAATTGTTAATTTTAGCAGCAATATAATTATACATTTTTTTTTTTTGCAAAAAAAACAAACGAAATCTAAGCTAAAAGTCATTGACCCACACAAAAACGATATTAGAACGTATAAATAGAAGAGCATTAACCCAGTGAGTGAAAAGTATGCCACCGCTACGAGCTCATCCATTTCCTAGGAAAAGTATTCAGAAATTGTTGTTTTTGATTATTTTTGGCTTTTTGCTTATTTTTCTGGTTTTTTACAAAAAAAAAAAAAAGAAAAATATGTGGTTTTTTTAATTTTTTTAAATTTTATAATTACCTTGCCGCATGTGCTACTAAAAAGTAATCAAAGATAATCCAAAGTAATAAAAAAAAAATTTTGGATTGTTTTTGATTATTTTTAATTTTACTTGATTATTTTGATTTATTTTTAAATTTTTTAAACTTTTTTTATTTTTATATTTATTTTGCCGCATCTGCTTATGTGCGTCCCCAACTATACCAAAAAGTAATCAAAAATAATCAAAAGTAATAAAAAAAATGTTTTGATTGTTTTTGATTATTTTTAATTTTTCTTGATTATTTTGATTTTTTTTTGATAATTTTAAGTTTTTTTAAACTTTTTTTATTTTTGTGATTATTTTGTCGAATATGGTTATGCTTATCTGCAACAATACTAAAAAGTTATCAAAAATAATCAAAAGTAATAAAAAAAAAATTTTGGATTGTTTTTGATTATTTTGAATTTTTCTTGATTATTTATATTTTTGTTTTGATAATTTTAAGTTTTTTTAAACTTTTTTTATTTTTGTGATTATTTTGTCGAATATGCTTATGTTTGTCTGCAGCAATACCAAAAAGTAATCAAAAGTAATGAAAAAAAAATGTTTTGATTATTTTTTATTTTTCTTGATTATTTTAATTTATTTGATTATTTTTAAATTTTTTAAACTTTTCTTATTTTTATATTTATTTTGCCGCATGTGCTTATGTGTGTCCCCAACTATACCTAAAAGTAATCAAAAATAATAAAAAGTAATAAAAAAAATGTTTTGATTGTTTTAGATTATTTTTGACTTTTCATTTGATTTTTTTGATTATTTTTGATTTTGTGATATATCATTAGTCGGATTTTCCAAAAGATAGGTAATTAATAAATACCAGAAGGGTTTGAAAAGTGATTTGAAGTGTTACCATCTGCTGGGTATTCAGCTACGAGAATTTTTAGCTATTAGTCATACTATCTTGAGTAGGATTAGATAGGCCACTTCTAAGTTTACATTTACATTTGCAAAACCATATTCTTTACAAAAGTCAGGTTGTCACTTGAATGTTTCAGGACCTCCACCTTCACTACCCCCGAGGAATAGTGCAGTTCAAGATCTTGTGTTATCCAACATTTCCTACTCAACATCTTTACATAACTAGCATTTTCACTACAGCTACCTGCACTAAGTGAAAATCCTCGAGTAGTCACAGTTGACTCATTCCACGCACAGAGAAAATTTAATTTGCAATAATGAAAACATACTCATAATAATCCCTCTTCGTCACCGCACTCGCTCTCCCCCATAAAAGCGAACATTTTTGTGGTTTCAAAAATAGCAGACGTGGTTTCGTACGCACATTTGCCAAATGCCGCTAATCAAATAATCTCAATTAAGAACACACTCTCTCCTCTATTTCTCTCTTTGTCATGTGCTAACATTGTAAGCACTCGTGTAAATAATAATTGTGCGCTATCGTTCCACATTTGGTATTGCTCGCATGTGTATTTTTCTCTTCACCTTAACTCATTTACAATTTTGACACACACAAATCATTGTGACGTAAGTTCACCGCGCTAACTCCACTTCTCTGCAAACCCTACATCACCTTAAAAGATCATTTAACCTTAAGCGGCGCGTCGGCTTTTGCCAGTGAATAATTTGTTACAAAAGAAAACGTGCGCAAAATCATGGAAGAGAAAACGCAAAAATTTAAATAAAACAAAAAAAATTTTCAAAAAATAAATGTACCAAAGTAAAATACAAAACATTAACAAACGTGGTTTTACAAAAAAAAAACTAAAACCAACAAAAGCTAAAAAAATTCAGTTAAACTGAAGGAAGCAAGAAACGTAAATAAATTAAAAAAAAAAAATACAAATTAATTTAGTACTTGTACGTACTAATTAAATAAGTCTCACAAGGTCGCGGGCCGGTGTTTGGAGCACGTTGTCCAAGAAATTCGCAATCATTTTTCTCTCTGTGTGCACTTCTCATACTTTGTTATCAACCCTACAGTGAAAAATAAAACTAGTTTGCAGCAATACTAAGTTTGAACTGTATATTTCTGACTGCTCTCAAACTAGGCCAAAATCGGTCAAACTTATTGCCAAAAGAAATCCAATGGCAAATTCTACTGCGTTCAGAGTTGAAAACAAACCTGTTGAATTCCTATTAGAATTAAGTAATCAATTGATTGGATGGCTCTTTCAATCAAATAACGATTATTTCAATTGTTATCAAAAAGTCGAACTACTAATGGATTACCATTGGAAAAAAAAAATTATAAAAAAAAATTTTTTTAAATTAAATTAAAAAAAAAATTATCAAAGCAACCAAAAATTTTAAAATTTTAAATAATCAAAAACAACAAAAAATTTTTGAGAGAAAAAAAATTTCTGATAGTTTTGATTACTTTTGATAAAAAAAATGTTTTTTGATAGTTTTTGATTTCCTTTGATTATTTTCGATTGTCTATTCAGTTTTATTATTTTTGATAGTTTTGATTACTTTTGATAAAATAAAAATTAAATTTTTTTAATATTTGAAAATTTTTTTAGTAACAAAAGCAACCAAAACTTTTTAAAATTTAAAATAATCAAAAGCAATCAAAAACAACAAACAAATTTTTTTTTATCAAACCCATTTTTTTGTTGTTCTTGATTACTTTCGAGAGAAAAAAAATTTCTGATAGTTTTGATTACTTTTGATAAAAAAAAATTATTTTTTAATAGCTTTTGAAATTTTTTTTAGTTTTTCCAAAAAAAAAAATTTATTGTTTTTGATTACTTTTGATTTTTTTTTAATAATTTTCGATTATCTATTTTATTTTTATGATTATTTTGATGCAATCAAAAATCTTATAAATGAAAAATAATCCAAAATAATTAAAAAGAAATCAAATTAAAAGTAATCAAAAACAATCAAAAAAATTTTTTAAAAATAATTTTTGAAAAAAAAGGAATTGGTTTTGATTACTTTTGATTCATTTTGTTTATTTTTCTTATTATTTTTGATTATATTGACTCATGTGCTTATGCTTGTCTACAACAATACCAAATAGTATTAAACAAAAAAAATAATTAAAAAAATTTTTTTTGATTGTTTTTGATTTTTAAACATTTTTTTCTGAAATTTTTTTATTTTTATGATTAATTTGCTGCATAGTTTTTGTTTGTCTGCAACAATACCAAAAAACAATCAAAAATAATCAGAAGTAATCAAAAAAATGTTTTGATCGTTTTTGACTATTTGTGATTGTGTGGCACCGCCCACATATGAGTAACCGGATTTTAAAATACCGAAAAAGTTTAAGTTGGAAACTTGGTATAAAGTATATTATGTTTGATTTGCACTTTGAGGTTAAACGTGTCAGAATTGAAGCGTTGATTAAATGCATACTAGTTTTATAATGAACTAGTAGTGTGTGCGAATGCATTCTAAGTGGACCAGTTCAGACCTAGACGCACTCGCTACAGGGCATTGTTTTTCAATCTTTTTTTGGGTTCTCGGCGTATTTATTTGCCTTGCAAAATTATTTACTTTGTACGTGTCTTTTGCTGTTTTGATTCTCATAATTATAATTTTTGCAATTGTTCTATGTGAGCATAAATTGTTTAAGTTTAAAATTCATAAAAATTGTCTGTTAAATAAAATTAGAATGTACATTGTATGTAGAATATAAATATAGGGTGTTTTTTTAGGGGTATAGAACTTTGAATTGAAATAAAACACAAGAAAATCGTTTTAAGGTCCATCAATTTGGCTTTATTGGAAGGATAATTTTATGCCATTAATGTTTAAATATGATTTCGGGCATGTGGCCGCCGCGGCTGGCTCGAATAAAGCCAATTCTACAGGTCCAATTTTCAACCACTTTTTCGAGCATATGGGGCCGTATGTCGGCAATAACGCCACGAATGTTGGCTTCCAATTCCCCTAACGTTTCTGGTTTGTTGGTGTAGACGAGCGACTTCACATATCCCCAAAGAAAATAATCCAATGGTGTCAAATCACACGACCTTGGTGGCCAATTGACAGGTCCATTCCGCGAAATTATGCGCTCATCGAATGTTTCCTTCAATAAATCGATTGTGACGTGCGCTGTGTGGCATGTTGCGCCGTCTTGTTGGAACCACAACTCATCCACATTCATGCCATCCAATTCGGGAACAAAATAGTCGGTTATCATGGCTCTATACCGGTCTCCATTAACGGTAGCTGCCTCTCCAGCATTATTGCGGAAGAAGTATGGCCCAATGACTCCACCAGCCCATAGAGCACACCAAACAGTCAGTTTTTGTGGATGTAATGGCGTTTCAAGGGTCTCATGTGGATTCTCTTCACTCCAAATGCGGCAATTTTGCTTGTTGACGTAGCCATTCAACCAAAAATGAGCCTCATCACTGAACAAAATTTTGCGATGAAAATCAGCATCGAAATCAATCTCATTTTCGGCCCATACACCAAAATCACGACGCATTGCATGGTCTCGCGGCTTTAATTCTTGCACAAGCTGGATCTTGTAAGGTCGCAAGCCAAGATCTTTGCGCAAAATCTTCCATAAAGTTGATGGACAAAGCTCCAATTGCTGTGCACGGTGGCGAATCGATTCATTCGGGTCCTCTTCAACACTTTGCTCTACAGCGGCAATTGTTTCTTCGGTGCGCACTGTTCGACGTCTCTGCGGATGCGTATTATCACATAGAGTAAACGTAGTGCGAAAACGATCCATGGTTAACCGAATTAATTGCTCTGATGGACGATTATGTCGACCATAAAATGGACGGAGCTCACGGTAAACTTCGCGAACTGAACCATTATTTTCGAAATAAATTTGCACGATTTGAAAGCGTTGTTCTTTTGTCAACCTGTTCATGATGAAATGGCAAACCAAACTGAACATAAATGACATTAGAGTTGCCAGATTTGACCACAAACTGCCAGTTTTATCTCTATTCGAAAAACAAACCTCTAAAAAAACACCCTATATGTATGTGATTTCATTGTTTCGAAATTAATTAGAATTTTTGAAAGTAAATTCAGAAATAATTATATGCATAACTGTAAAAACTGGCTCAGAGTGGCAATGTTCCAGTTGGTTCTTCTAATGTATTACGAAAACTTTTGCAGCTAAAATTCTATGTTAATTTCGTATAAAAACCGAATAAAGCTCTTTCTCGGAAGTGTTTTGAATTTGTGTTTCCAAGCTTATGCGAAAATTCCAAAAATCGCTGAAAATATATGAATATACAATTTTTAGAATATTAAATTCTAGTCTCACAATTGCTAAAAATTAGTTATTAATTTTTGGAAACAAGTTCAAATGAACTGTGAGCCACGCAAGCAAATATAAGTAAATTTTTTTCGCAAGCATTAAGCGACTTATGAAAAAAATAACATTCTTTTGAAATTATAAATTTGGTTTCAAGATTAAATGTTAGGCACTAATCATTTTTTTTACTAGATTATTTTTTTGTTGTTTTAAATTATGCTATATTAACTTGATACGCTTTCAGCTATTATAAGGCTCATTTTTTTTAGACACTCGCAATAAAAAATATGTTCTTAGTTATTATAACAAACAGGAACAATTTTCAAGTGCTATATGGAAATCATACAGTTTTTGCATAAATCTTAATTACAGCTTGTGGCATACGAGTATGTACACTTGAAACGTTATGTAAAGTAAGTTAAATGCATAACTAGTTGAGAATGCAATGCCATTTAAGATAACTTGACAATTTAGATGAAAAAGAGCAAACAATAATACAGGTACACACATTTGAATGCACGGTTGTTTGATACAAGGTGGCGCAAAAGTAATCCTCCTATCAGAAAATGCTATAAATTTTGCGATTGGCCCCTAAAGTCAGTTCTGTTTTGACATTTGTGTAGTAAACACATGCGAAATACACGTTAATAAACAATGTTACGGTACACTGCTCCAGAACGCGGAATATTGCTGACTATTTATTTGACCAATAATCGGTCGGGGCCAAACGGTTACTGTGAATGGTGAGCGCTACAGAGCAATGATCAACGAGTTCTTTTTGCCGCAACTTGATGAATTGGGATTGGAAAACATGTGGTTCCAACAAGACGGTGCAACAGCACACACTGCACGTGCCACAACCGATAAGCTGAACATCGGAAGCTTACTTTTGCGCCACCTTGTATAAATACTTTCTATACCTTACATGACTATGAAATGCTTAACTCGGGCAGTTTCGGAGTTATCGACCAATATGTGGAAAATATTATACATGCGTGCTCTAGTTGATGTTATTGTGCTGATGTGCATGGTGTGAGAGGCTCTCACTAGGAGCACAAAGAGTTGCTTTGTTGGAAAAATTAAGCTAGTGATTTGTGGGAACTATAATAAAATAAAATGAAATGAAGTGGAATGAAAAATAAAATGAAATAAAAAAAATTTTATTAATAATATAAAATCAAATAAAATCAAATAAAATCAAATAAAATACAATAAAATAAAATTAAATAAAATTAAATAAAATTAAATAAAATAAAATAAAATAAATTTAAAAAAATTTTATTAAAAAATAAAATGAAATAAAATAAAAAAATAAAACAAAACAAAACAAAATTTGTTTATTTTTTGGCGATCTCTCTGCTTGTTTAGTGATGTATTTTGCAGCTGGCTTGAGGTCCGAAATTCTTAATTAAAAACACAAAGTTTTTTATTTTGACCGATATAAAATGAAATAAAACAACATAAAAAAATTTAATTAAATAAAGTCTTATAAAATAAAATAAAATAAAATAAAATGAGATAACATTAAATCAATTAAAAAAATAAAGAAAGAAAATAAAAAATTAAATAAAAAAATAAAATTAAATTAAAAAATAGATTAGAAAGAAGAAGAAAGATGCGTAAAAAACTTAATAAAATCAAATGAAAAAAAAGAAATAAAATAAATTTAAATTGCAAATAAATCTTGTATGATCGTTCTCGGTTTACGTTAATTTAAAGATAGTCACAACATGCTATTTCTGTTTTTTGACAGTTCGCAAAACGTTCTGTTGGACTATTTATTATTCAGTTGTGAGCATTTTGATCACTCTCCCGAATTTAGTTATCAATCACTTGATTAGATTTCGTGAAAGGTATAAAGTCTTAGCATAACCGAAAACAGTGTTCGCTATACTTGTTTAGCTATATATTCATCAAGCTAGTTTGCATCCCAGTGTGCCTGAACAACCTCAACCAATTGTCAAGTGTGCTAAAAAAAAGAAAAACAAAAAATTATAAATAAATAAATACATACTAAACAATTAAAACAAAAAGAAAGCGAAATTAGAGACATTTACAAAAGAAAAAAAAATACCAAACAAAAGCCATTGCGTTTGATATTTTTAGTTTGACACACAAAAGCAAGTGAGAATAAAAAAAAAAGCTTAAATTTCTTCACCGCAATTTCCCGCTATTTATACATATTCTACATACATATATTGCATAGCAAACGGGCGCAAGTGGGTGTGTCAGTATGTGCATTTCGAAATGCATAGCCGTCGCCAAGAAAAGCGCTCAACTTAAATACCCACAAGAAGTGCATACGCGTTGTGTCCCATTATCTCATCGCGGCGCTGCGACAATTAAATGAAGAATTGTAGATTTCGTAATCAGGTAATTGTTATGAAAGTGGCGATAAAAGTGTCGTATGCGAGTGTGTATGTGGCCATATTATGTAGGTAAGTGCCGCAATTTGGCAGATTATACACATTGCTGACATACTTAAGCACACTCAAATGCACTGCACAAGCACTATTGAAAGGTGAAAAGAGAAAAAAAAAAAATTTTTTTTTAAGAAATTTTATAAATTTTTGCGCTATGAATGAAAATAAACCCATAACTGTCACCGGGCGCCCAGTATTTTGCCTACCGCTTTGTACACTCCACCCTATTTGTCAATGTAATTTAATTAATAAAATTTATTTGTCTACAAATTTATCAGCAGTGACCCACTTTTGTCCAACGCCAAAAGCACACAGCAAAATTTTATTTATATAAATAATCACACCTTCCCAGCAGAGTAGTCGCTATTTTTGTTTGTTGTTGTTGAACAAGAAGCCTACTTTATCTGCTATTTTTGTGTTTCCTAATTTAGCGTTCTATGTACAATCTAAAATGTACATATATATGTAGCAATTTTCTTCACTTTCGATAAATTGTAGACATATCAATTTCAGGTTATCTATTACATTTTATATAAACATTGAAAGTGTCATAGATTAAACATTACAAAAGTGTTGTTAAGAATTATTTTACACTCAGATAAAGACAACACACTCCAGCCCAAATTGTATATAAAAGCACAGGTATACATATTTGTGAGACTGTGCCAAAAAAAAAAAACTCTGCACTAACCTCAAAGTACTGGCAGTCTTTTTAGTGAGGTTAAGGCCGAATATCCTGAAAAATCATCCCTACGTATGATAAACTTGTAGCAGATCTATGTTTGTACATTGCGAATATTCCAGAAAAGTTATTTGGAGGGATCAATGTTAAGCCAATAGAATCCAAAGCAATAATTTTTATATTTTTTGTCTGTCTGTCTGTATGTTTGGACGCGCATCACTCAATAACTACTACATAGAATTGAATGAAGCTTTCATCGTAGCATTACTAGGTATCCAGCTTGAAACTTACGATATTCGTTGTATCGATAACTCTAACGGTTTTGAAGTTATCGTTCAATATGTGGACCAGGCTGACCCAAAGCGTGTTCGTACTATATGGGTGTCAAACGAAAGGTGCAAATGAGTGCAGAAATAAACAATGCGATGAGGTTCAATGTGCCAAATGCTTTCTGACAAAAAATGATTAAAATCGAATTCAGTTTATTATAAGCTCTGAGAATGAGTGAAGCGTGGCCGGGGTTTTCAATATCAATGTAATTTAAAAAAAAATTTTTTTCTCACTCTAATATGTATAAACAAATTACATTTGGTAAATGTTTCTAATCCATTTTGATGAGTTCAGGACGAGCTGTTGTCTATAAATCAATGGGGAAAGCAACAAATGCCAAAGCCATGTAAGAACAAATTTGAATTATTACAATCATTATACTCTAATTTCCACGGCTTTTGCTCAACAAATAGAAGTTTGTTGAACAAAAACACAAATATACGACCTTTGTATTTAGCTTGCTTGCTCTTTTAATAATAACCTTACTAAAAATTAGTTGAGAAAAACAGATATTTTTTTTTTATTTATTTTACCGAAACTTTGGCTTTGAAATAGAATATTTTGTACATTATAGCAAAGTCAGTTTCGATTTGGGGTTTTTCGTTTTTTTACATGCATATGCAGCTGTGTTTGCGTTTAAGTTGCATTGGCAGTTGCTTATAATCCATAACACAACTTGGCAGCACTGCTGCTCAAATATCAGACAACCAGACATTTTCTCTGTTGGCATGTTTTTGCTGCTAAGAGATGATAAAGCAGATTTATAAAAGTCGGTAAAACAGTTTACAAAATGTAGAGAAAACTACAAAATAAAACTTGGCAGCACTAATTTTATCCACCACTATTTCATACTAGCGGATCAAGTTGTGTGGTTAGCATGCCATACAAATTTTAAGCGTCTAAGAAAATCAGGCCTAATGATGCTACTTTTAGTGCTAAATCCCGCATTTCGTCACTTTATTCACACCAACGAATGTTGAACTCACTGACTCCAGGAAATATCAATTCCCTCTCATACCATATTGATTCAATTGATATTTCTTTTTATAACCAAATACAATTTTATGGACTAAATCCATTTAATAAATGTACGCTTATTTGCTTAAGAATATTTTCTGTTTAATTGTGCTTTCTTTGCTTAATGCATTAAAAAGAAATGTTTACTTTGTATTAAATATGTATGTTTATGTATTGAAATTTTTTGATTTATAAGCATTTTGAATGTGTTTATTTACTTAACATTGAAAAACATGCAAAAATATTGCAATGTACACAGATTTTTTTTTTTTATTTTTCTTTTGCTTTTTAATTTTTTTGCAAACTCGGAAGTTATTTTAATGCGAAAGTCAATATTTTTATTTGGCGTCAGTAGCGCTACAAAAGCCAAAATAAGTGCAAGCGATGCAATGTCACCTGAGTGAGCGATTACTAAGCATTTGAGTGACTGACTGGTTAATGACATTGCTGTCAAGGTCATGCCAAAGGTTATTTCCGTGATGCGGAACAGCGTCAAAAGATGTGAAATAGCAGACGACAATAGAAAGATAGCGCTAAGTTTAATGAAATAAGTAGTGTTGGACAGAAGTTTTTATTGCTTACTAGCGATAAATGGAAGTGAAATAAAAAATGTAGACAATTTGTTTTCCGAAGCACTTAGCGACTTATGAATAAATTAACAAAAAGAAATTATTTTGAAATTGTTCTGGTTAGCATTGATATAGTTTAGAGCTCCTGAGTATAAAAAATGTTCTGCACAATTGGACTTAAAAATATATATTTTTTTTAAATAACACTTAGCGATTTATGAATAAATTAACAAAATTAAATATTTTTGAAATTTTTCTAGGTAGCATTGAAATAGTTTTAGAGCTCCTGAGAATAAAAAAAAATTTGCACAGTTGGACTTAAAAATAAATTTTTTTTTTTAAATGACCAAAAAAGTGAAATTTCATTTTGGCGTTTTATTCATAAGTCGCTTAATGCTTACGAAAAAAAAAATCGTATAATAAATTGTATTTTCTAAAGTATGAAATGCTTTTCATTCCGCTATATCTTCTTACTTTATTCTCATTTTTATTATGTCAACTGCTATCACAGGGTTACGCAATGTTTAATGCACAATAATTTTGTTTGAGTCTCTACAACTTTTTACAACTTACTAGGTATTTGAGTATAATCAACAGATATAAATTTATGCACTTCCTATGCTCACTCATTCACTGCGTTCCCTCATAGCTTGCCATGCAACACAATGTGACAAGTAGTGTGAATGCCCTTTAAAACACGCAGCAAGCGAGTTCCCCCACCGAGCATTCCTTCACATGCTGCGCTTGTTCGTATGAGGCAGTCGAGCGAATGGAGTTATCTGCAAAGCGCGCTGCGGAAGACGCAGTGACCCCACACATTTGCTCGTTTGATTGTGCTGCTGTGCATTCTGATGGGCGCATTTACACTTCCATTTCTCGCTACCAACACGCAATCAACTCAGCATCACACAACGCGAAACATTGACAAGCCAACAAATTATCTATGCTTGACTGAGAAATGCAAAAAATGTTAAATTTCGTAGGGGAAAACGCTGTTCCTCAGCTACGTATGTGCTATGTAGCGGAAGCAAGTAGTAACAAATAGCATTTGTGGGTGCGTATGATTTGAGGGCGGTGGTTGTGCATGATTTAGTGCTGTCAAGGAAATGTATGCGGTGGAAAGTTTTTCTGCAACAAATTTATAACTTTCTTGACCTATCTTCTTGAGCTCTAGTCATGCATTAAAGTTGAAGGTACTCTTAGATGAGAGTTTAACAAAAGTTCGCTTAATTTATAGGTTAGTACAACAACAATAATAAGTAAACCAACTTATTGTGGTACTAACTGTAAACGGACAGAAATACAATCGTTTCGATAAGTCTTTTTAAGATCTCTTCCTTACTGAGTATGTGATTTTAACGAGCACTTCTCACTCCTCAATCGATATTGCTCTGAACTTTAAGGAGCTGGTTCTCTACAGAAAACCTATCTGTGAAGTATTTTTAGTATCTTTAGATTACGCTGAAACCCGAATATTCCCACAGAGCTTTGTGCTCTCTTGCTGGAATCTCGTCTTATACATCCTCAGCCAATAATATAGAGTAACAGCAGGTCTTACAGATCATTGTAGACTTAAGACCCGAGGTTGAGACTGCGGTATCACTAGGAGAATACAGAAGATTCTTCGACTTCTATATAGTCTATAGTGAAAGCGTTTATTCAGCTAAAGTACTTTTATTGTAGATTTTTGGAAGGTGTGCAAAATATATCTGATTGGTGACAGCAAAATAGGTCTTTCGACAACTGTGCCGCTATCAATTACTATTATTATTATCTGTAGATCTTAACAAATAACAGAATTTTAACCGTTCGATGTCTATATACTGTAGATATACAAGAAATCTTGTTAGGAGTGAAAATTTTTGTGCCACTAGAACCGAAAGCAACCGTTTTTTAAATTTTTGTTTGTCTGTCTGTATGTTTGCACGCGCATCACTCAAAAACTGCCTAATAGTGCATGCAGCAACTTTCACCTTTGTAATACTAGATGTCTAATTTACCGTTTATGATATGCCTTTTTATGATAACTGGACCGGTTTCGGAGTTATCGAGCAATATGTGGACCAAGATGATCAAAAATGGGTTAGTACAATATTGGTATCAAACGAAAGGTGGTAATGAGAGCTGTAATGAGCAATGTGTTTATATTGCATATCTCAACTCGTTTCGCAGATATACTGATTAAAATTGAACTTAGTCTATTATAAGTTCTAAGACGCAACGAAGCGTGGAAGGGGTTTTCTAGTTACTACTAATATTATTATTATATATTAAGATCAACTTCAGTACTGGCTCTCTACGACTTTCCTTTTATGAACTAAGCGTACTGTTGTTGATACCCCCGTGTGTACCTAAACCAAATGAAAGGCGTGTCATGCGCATGAAATGTTAGTCATACGCCCCGCTTCCGTTTTTTAAACAAAGCGCAACAGCAGCGTAAGGTAAAAATCAACTATGCGCTGTGACATGGTAAAATTATGCATGTTTTTGAATGACAAACAAAATTTGAATAACAAAAAACGTATTGCTCCTGCAAAAATAATAGAAATACATGTATGTTTGTTTGTACATACAGGGTGGCTGATGAATTTTGCTACATTAAGAAACTCAAATAATTTTTTTTTCAGTGTATGGAATTCATTTTTCTTTTATTCATGTTAAAGCTCATTAAATTTTATTAAATATAGCTTAATTAGTTTTAAAAATAATGGAATTTAAATGCCCCCCCTGCTCGTCGATGCATGTGCGGCATCTTACCAAAAAGTTGTTCATTATTGCTTGGAGAGTTGAGAGAGGAATAGCCGCAATTGTTTCTCGAATGGATTGCCTTAGTTCATTCAAATTTGTTGGTTTTGCTTTGAATACTTCCTGTTTGCAATAACCCCACAAGAAAAAGTCAGGTGCAGTAAGGTCAGGCGACCTGGGTGGCCAACGGAATGTGGAGTTTCTGGATATCAGCTTATTGGGAAAATTTCGTCGCAATTCTGTCATAACAGGTTGGGCTATATGAGGAGCTGCACCATCTTGCTGAAACCACACAGAGTTGAAAGAAATTCTCATTCGGCGTGATTCTGGATAGAAAAACTCTCTCAACATGCTCAAGTAACGGTCTCCAGTAACCGTAACGGTGTGACCGTTTTCTTCGAAGAAGTAGGGCCCGACAATGCAGCGTGATGAAACTGCACACCACACTGTGACACGAAGTGGATGCAATTCCGTCTCATGGAGTATCTGTGGGTTGGAAGCACTCCATATTCGACAATTTTGTTTGTTTATGTTGCCGTTTAAATCGAAATGGGCCTCGTCAGACATGAAAAGACAGTTCAACATGTTTCCATCCTCTTCCACCATTTGAAGCATCTTCTGGCAAAATTCCAAGCGAATCGGCAAGTCTGCAGCGTTCAGTTTGTTGGCCATTTGAATTTTATATGGGAATAAGTCCAAATCTTTGTGCATAATTGACTGTAATGACTGTCTGCTTACACCCATTTGAGCAGATAAGCTTCTTGTCGAAACACGTGGATTGTTTTGTATGGCAGCAGCTACAGCAGCGATTGTTTCCTCCGTTCGAACTGAAGGGTTTCGATGGTAAGGTCTTCTGTTGACTGTCTCATGCTCGGCAAAATTGTTTACAAGTCTTATTATGGTCCATCTGCTCGGAGGATTTGCCGCCAAACGTGCGCCTATACTCTCTTTGAACCCAAACTACGGACTCTTGTGCGTGATAGCGGCGGACAATCCAAATTCTTGTTTCAGTGTCCCAGTTATACATTTTTGTTAAATGTAAAAGTCAATCTGCAAAATAAAGAAAAAATTAACCAGATTCATTAAATAGAAAAAAAGTTATTTAATTTTTTTTTGGTAGCGGCTTTCATTAGCCACCCTGTATGTAAAAGCATAAACGTGGAAAAATATGAGCTTTCCGCCTATTTGTATGCGCTATTATGTTATGCTTCGCACGTTTACATTAAAGCATAAATTCCAACAACACATTTTCTCATGTTCCAACACACAACCTTCCTCTTTCCTTCTTTGTGCCCTTTCGGTATATTTTGTTGTTGCTTTTTTTCTGGTCACTGACTTGCACAGTGCCATAGTGCCATTGTTAGTGAGTGCTGCAACACCAGCTGCGCCAAGCGCATGCGTGCCGCAAACACCCAGTGCAAAAACAAATTTTTTGCTTTATTTGCATTTTTCTTTGGCTTTTTGTTTTTGTTTTGAAAATTTTTATGTTTTCCGCTCATTTGCGGGTGATAAACATTCATAGTTTATCACATTCATACAAACCCAATCTTGTGGCGCGCCAAAACCTACTAAAGTTATCTGCATAGTTTAGTGCTGTTGCATATGGCTTATGTTGCTATGCATTTTTATGTCGCTGCAGTGTGATAATATCACTCACTCATTTTTGGCTTGTGCTTTGTGGCATGTTGCACATGGTTGGTTAGCCTCGCATGCAACCTTTTAGCTTTTGTCAGCGGTTCTCTCTGGCGGCGTCTTTTTGTGTTTATTTAGATTTTTTTTTTCAAATTTGGTTTTGTCATTCTACTCATTACTTTAATGTGTGTCTTGTTGTTATTATTGCTTTGTGTTGACGCATTTATGAGTGCCTCTACTCTTTTATGAAGGCACGCGTGTGTGTGCTTTAGAATTGAAGGCGTGTTAGCGTTTATAATGCCTCTATCATATTTTTATTATTACTGGAATACGTGAAAACTTTTAATAATTTATTGAAGCGTCAGTAACTGCGGAAGTTTGATAAGAAAGAAATTTTGAGTCGTAATAACAGCCAAAGTGCGTTTCTAGAAATTTAAAGGAGAGGCATTTAATTTAGTTTATAGTTTAGTTTTCGAAGCAAAAATAGTATTTTTATTCGAAAAAATTTTGTTGTGAAATTTTTAGGCAGTTATTCAGCTTTAGCCGGTATAATCACTAGCTTATTCCGGCGGTTTTATTCGTAATTAGTTGCTAGGAATTTTTTTTTTACTCGCTTAAAAATATTTTTCAATTGAAAGCGCCAAAAAAATAAACCATCAGAAACAATTATAAGCGCTAGTTACTATCTCGTAAGCGACAAGTTTACATTTGCTTTTAAAAGGAAGCTTAAAGTTAAAAAAAAATAAATTTTTTTTTGTTATTTTATTCATAAGTCGCTTAGTGCCTACGAAGAAAAATTGGCTTCTAAGGTAGTTAGTTATTGCAAAGCCGACAGTTTATATTTATCAACTAAAGTTTGGATTAGTTGTTACATCACAAAGCATGATAAAAATAGTTTGCCACCAATATAAAGTTAGGTTGTTATTGCATATTGAAGCAAAATGAAAACAGACTTTGTCGGTTTCGTTTTTGGTTTATTCAAAATTAGTTTGATTTTTCTTTTTTTTTTTTATTGCGAGAGAATTATTGTGGAACGACATAACTCCCTGACAGCCGAGCGTGGAGCACACTATAAATTTAACGAACAAAATTCTTCTTAACTTGACTTTGGCTGTTATTACTTGTTGTCACTAATTTCAAAACTAATCTAATTGAATTTCACATTCCATGATCCATGCACAATTTCTGCTTGTCTTGCGCTCTCAACTCACATAAAATCGTACAATTTATATTTAAATTTTTAATTAAACAAACAATAAAAGTATCGAGGAAGAGAAATTCAAAGTTTATTTATTTTCATTATCTTCCTATTATTTTAAATAAAATGCATGCTTACCTAATTCCTGTACTCAATCTAAACAAAATAAATATTGCTAAACAATTACACGCTCATTTCACATAAAAAAGCATTGCAAAATAGTGAAAAGATAAGAAGGCAGCAGCTGAGGCATTAGTGACGTCGGCTTTAGCGAATCTAAGGAACCGGGTCGCTGGTTTTTGGATTTAGGCATATATGCGAACGAGCTATCGAAATAAATTATATGTTTAATTTAAAGCAAGACGTCTAGTAATAAAGCGCTGAAAGCTGCACTCCGTTATATTAAGCAGTTTTTGAGTGATGCGCGCGCAAGCGTACAGACAAACAGACAAAAATTCCAAAAGCTGTTGCTTTGGTTTCTATTTTCAATTTTGCTTAAATATCGGCATCGACCTGTTACTATTTTATTATACATATGTAGAGATAAGAAGGGCCTTACTGTAACCTAATTTAAGGTTTTCCATTTTAGAGGGGTTAGCACTATTCAACCGAAACTTTTTATTTGTTGGCTTATTTACTTAAATAGCACATATCTATGTTTAATTAAGTTTCCTTTATATAAATAATATGCACCGCGCCTGGATTTAGCTCATTTTAAAATGAAACTTTCAACAAACGCAAAGAACTTGGGCAGACGAATCTTTTGCATGATTTTAAGCTCTTTTTTACTAAGGATTTTGTTACTTTAGACTAGTTTTCGTACCTTGCCGAGCAACGTTCGGGTTTCTCTTGACCAGTTCGCTAGATATTATAATAAGTTTCGCGTAATTTTGTATTTCAATTTTAGTAAAACTGGAAGCGCTTTCTCTTTGAAGTACCCGGTTCTTCTTTAAGTACTCAGTTCCCCTGCACATTTGTTACTCACATTTGTATATACACCTGTGTATGAGTGTTGTAACGCTTAAATGTCAAGACAATTTCACAGTAGATAAGCAATTTGCCAATTGCCAGCTGCCGATACAATAAAAAGGCAAGCAATCAATTTTCGCTAGATTTTTCATGCTCAACACACAAAAGTAAATGCACTCACCTTCATTTGCACACGAGCAGCAGCAGCGCACCTCAACGCGCGCATAACAAATAAAATGTAATGGACTAAGCTGTAATTTCAATAAAATCGTATGAAGTTAAGCGAGTAAGATTTGTGCTTTCTTTTGCACCAGCATACAAGTTTTGCTGTCAGTTCGCTTGCGCTTGAATTGACTTAATTTACAATTGATTTGATGCCTTCAATTAGTTAGTTTGAACTGCATAACGCTACATTGAATCAATTGAAAATGACAAAAGAAGCAAGCAATTTCAAGTGCTCAAAAGATAGCTGCAAGATAAGTGAATTATTATATAACAACAACACAGCTTTACACACTACATATTACTCGCTTACAAAACGCTGATTGATTGACAACTTGGAAGCTATTTAGAAAACCCAAATGTGATTTGTGTGCGATTTCTTGAATTGCAATAAGTTGCTGCAGATGACAGCTAAATAGGTGTAGTTGTTGTTATAGGAAATAGCGCAACAAATTGACTAACAAAATATTTTGTAAAAGTTTATTAGATAGAAATATTGCATGCGTTTGACTGACGTGTGGATGCTGTGGGTGGTAACTAAATTTGGTGCGCTTGCTACAAGTGCATAAGGCAGTGTGCATCATTGAATAGTTGGAAATGTCAAGTGGTTTTTTTAGAACATTTAACAGATTGAGGTCAAGCGATATGACTTATTAGAAAAATTTAAATATTAAAGCAGTCAATACGGAGGCAAATGACTTTGGATTTGTATTTGAAAGTGTATAATAAATGTGTTTACAGCACAGAAGATATGAAAGTAACAAACTTATAAAGCATATTTCCAAACAGGGTGCTTACCAAAGAATCTTTCCTCAAAAATTAAACAACTTAGACTAGACGGCCTCGTACAAAGTCGAATCAACTTGTTTATTCATCAAGTCTAACAAAACTCTGCTTTTCTGGCAGCTAAATTCGCCCTTCTAATCATATTACCAAAACAATGCGCCAGCACCGTCATCTAGCGATATAAAAGTTTTTTTTTGTGTCCCTTTTTGACACTCCGTCTGTGCTCTTCGGATTTGGTTTACTTTGTATATCACTAATACATTTTTAAAGTATTTATGACTATAAACGAACTCAAGGCAAAGAATAATATAATTTTTTAAGCCAAAATTATTATTGTACAAATTTATTTTTTTAAAAGTTTTTCTAAAAGTTTTTATTTTTTTTTATTGAATTTTGTTTTGGTACCAAGAATTCAATTGAATTGCGGCTTTTATTTACTGTCTGTATATTTTTAAATATGTATAGCTATAAACGAACTCAAAGCCAAAAATAGCAATTGTTGTAAAATAGACTAAAAGTTTTTTAATTGAATAGAAAAGAAAAATTTAGGGACAACCGTCATAACTTTACGCATAAATCCATTTCGTAAGCTGCTAGACTTCTTTATCGCAGAAATTTTGGTAGGCTTTGCTAATCACTATTTTCTCTTATTTCTATTTATTTTACCATAACTTTTTGTAAACACCGCCATTTGGCGGTATTTATCATTGCTCATGATGGATTTTTGTTATTTTGTGCTTATTTTTAACACTTCAACTGTTGTTGTTTTAACGGCCAGTACATTTTTAAAGTGTTTATGACTATAAATAAGCTAAAGGGCAAGCATAATATCTGTGACAATAAGCACAAACTAACAAACTCAAGTTTAGTCGGAAACAAGACACCACCATTGTGTTTGCCGTGTGAGGATCTATAATCAAACAAAATTTCACGACTTTTGCTCGAAAATTTTGATTTTTATGGACAAAAAACTATATATCGATTCCATGCATTTATACTACAATTTCAATTTTCAAAGCGCTCTACTGAAAACCTCACGAAAATGACTTTGGTAGTTTGTGCTTATTGCCACAGATATTTTCTTTTTATATAAATATATTGTTTATTTATTATTTTAATCCTTATTTCTTAATAATTTATTTAAATAATTATTTTTTAATTAATCATTAAACGTTTTTATTAGAATAGAAATGGAAAAGTTAGAAACTGCCGCCCTTTTTTCAAATTTTTTGTTTTTAAATTACCTTCCAGTATTTATTTTATTTTCCTTTATTTCCTTTGCCCTCTTCTTCCAATGTCATTTTGCTCTTAATATTAACTTTTAAGTTTTGTATTTCTTTATGGTTTTATTTCTCACTATAGTATTATTTTTTTACTTCTCCTTTTGTCTTATTTTTCGTCTTTTTCGACTCTTCTCTTTTTCTCTACATGCCTTCTCAGTTTCTTCTATTATTCATATTCACTGTTCTTTCTCTTATTATTTTCAATTTTATTTTTTTCTATTAATTTTAACTTTTCTTTCTTTTATTCTTCCCTTCTGTTTTTTAGTCTTTATTTTCCCATTCCGGGTTCTTAATATTTTGTTGGTATTTCCTTTAGCTTTGAATCTCCTTTTGTCTTCTCTTTGTCTTTTAATTTTTTCTTTTCTTTTACCTTTTAATTTAAAAACCTCTTTTCCTTTCCACAATTCTTTATCTTTAGTTTTATTTTTCTTTTGTTCTTTCCTTTTCTTTCCCGTTTTTCCTTTTCCCTATAGTCCTTCTTCTTCTTGATTGGTACTGATCATTACGGTTTATTGATGGGTACCTTCTCTTCTTTATCTTATACTTACAAACGTCAGACAAAAGGTTATGAAAGTTATGAAAATGCATCTTAAAAACAGAAACTAAGCAACGACCGTGGTGTGAAGGTAGTGTTGCCGGCCTACCACACCGAAGGTCCATGGTTCGAGCCCTGGTATAGGTAACATCAAAAGTGATTTGAAAAAAGTTTTTCAAAACGGGGTCGCCCCTCGGCAGTGGTTTGGCAAACTCTCCGAGTGTATTTCTGCCATGACAGGCTTCTCAGCAAAAATTCGTCTCCTTTGTAGATGCCGTTCGGAGTCGGCAAAAAACTGTAGGTCCCACCAATTTGTAGGGAAAATTCAAATCGGCACACCACAAATTGGAAGAGAAGCTTGGCGCAAAAATCTCTTAGGAGGTTTATGATGATATACCTGTTGTATATCGCGCCATAGAGATAGAGATAGAAGCAACGAAAATTGTATTTAACTAACTGAAATCATTTAAATCATAAAAAGCCACGAAAATTACACTAACAATTTCTGCAAATATGCACACTTCGTTGCATTTGTTTTTTCTACTTAAGAATTTTTTTTATTTAAAAAAAATATTTTTTTTTAAATAAATTTTTTATTTTTATTTTTTTTTTTCAAAATCATTAATCCATGCTTTTTGCTTCGATTTTTGTTCACATCTTTTTGCTTTTTTTTTCAAATTTACCTTGCTTTCAACTCATTCGATTGCGTGAAGCGCTCAAATATTTGCGGAATTGGAGCACGAAAATATAAAAACGCATTCATTTATTTATTCGCATTCATTTGTTTGCACTGATTTTTGCAATTAATTACAAAGTAGTGCAAAGGCGTAAATAGATATTACACACAACGTTGAAAATTAAAAAAAAAAATATAAAAACGAATAAGGAAGTCTAAGTTCAAGTTAAACTGAAAATTATATACCCAGTTGCGTACTAAAACAAAAACCCAAAGAACAAAATCGCACACATAAAACACTCTTGCGCTGCAATATGAAAATAAACTGTTATAAGCGGGCTCGGCTTTCAACCGATTTGACACATTTTCTTCAGAAATACTTTACATTTATTTTTGTTGAATTTGTTGCAAAAATCATTGAAAATATAAGCAGCCAAGACTTAGTTAACAATTTGAATGCCTTTAACTGTATGTACAATCTGTTTCTCTGTTCGAAAAAGGGGCGTGGTTAAAACAAATGCTAGTTATAAAAACACGTTAAAAGCTATTGCAACTGGGTATAATAAAAAACCAAAAAAGAGCTTAAATTAATGCAGACGTTTACAAAGAATTACTGACAGGCATTTTTACTTTGCTGGCTTTCAATTAAAAATGTGCAATTAATAGTTTCACTTAGAAAATATTATAGCAAAAATTAAAAAAAAAAGTAAAATGTGAAGCAAACGCAAACACTGTGAATGCTTTTACGCTCAATAAACTTGGTTTCTGCTTGTTAACGCATGGAAAATTATTATTTTTTCACATATTTTGCAAATGCGAAAAATGGCGTGGTAATTCTAGTGAATAATTTTCTTTTTTTTTTTCTTCAAATTAAAATTTTATTTTTTTTAATTTTAAATTTGGAATTGTTTTTTTTTTTTTTGGAGTTTGGAGTTTCCACATCTACTTTCCCATTAATTGCTTACGCGCATTTCCTTTTTTGCTTTTCGCAATGCATTTTTTCCATAATCGATTAGCACATCTAATGGCAAGCTCGCGCTGCACATTTGCTAATTTTACTTTGGTCTATTTGGGGCTGCGTTATTTCAAATGCTGCTTGCCAATGCCTTGTTTTGCCTGTTTGTGGTCTGTACAACTTTTAACAGCAATAAATGCATTCATAATCTTTATGTTTTATTAGCGGTTTTTTACAGTAAAACATGCATAAGCATGCACATGCATTTAATTTTTTTAAATTTAATTGCATTTAATCACACACTTAATGGCTAAATCAAACAAAATATATAAAGATTTTTATATTAGGCTTCAGATTGCGGTAAACATTTCTTGTTAGCTCGTTTGCAAATAGTTGTAAATATAACTGTTTCTTCTAGAAAGCAGTTGACATTCTCTTTATTCGAATTTTATATGGTGTTGTACAAATTTGAATGTCACACTTTTTGTTGTTGTGGGCTAAGAGTTACCCAACAAGCAAAGAACGTAAAGTGAATTTTTAATAAGTTTTCTTAAAAAAACATTAAGCTTTAAAAACGTTTTTTTTTTTGAGTTCACAAAACATTTGAAAGCAAGAGTTTTATAAACGAAACTTTAGCTCATATATATTCTCATGACTTTAAAAATGGACAAACAACAATTCGACTGAATTATTGGTATACAAAATAAACAAAACCTAGGACACTCCGAATGTCAAAAATGTGCACAAAAAACAAAAATTCATTACGAGCAATGCTAATTGGCACTAGATAGCGCTGCTTACGCTACATTATCATATACAAGGTGGCGCAAAAGTAAGCTTCCGATGTTCAGCATATCGGTTGTGGCACGTGCAGTGTGTGCTGTTGGACCGTCTTGTTGGAACCACATGTTTTCCGATCCCAATTCATCAAGTTGCGGCAAAAAGAACTCGTTGATCATTGCTCTGTAGCGCTCACCATTCACAGTAACCGTTTGGCCCCGACCGATTATTGGTCAAATAAATAGTCAGCAATATTCCGCGTTCTGGAGCAGTGTAGCGTAACATTGTTTATTAACGTGTATTTCGCATGTGTTTACTACACAAATGTCAAAACAGAACTGACTTTAGGGGCCAATCGCAAAATTTATAGCATTTTCTGATAGGAGGATTACTTTTGCGCCACCCTGTATTTTATTTCTGTAAGGTCTTTTTGTGTTAGTTCCTAATTTTCTGCTCTCATTTGGAACCAATATTAATAAATAAGGTACCGTTTTAAAGGTGGGGGTTAGCTCTACATGCCAAACCATGTTTTAATTAGCGGAGTGCTTTTGTTTAAGCGTATTTTATAAAAATAAATTCTTTAAAATAAACGATTGTAAATGCACAAAAAAATCAATTTGTACTGCAACGCTATTGTGACTGTGACATTCACATACCTCGCAACATCTACATTTGAATACTAAGACTGAACAGTGCTAGAATAATTAAAGGCATTGCGAATATCACAGCGCTCAAGCCACTGCGAGCGCGCCATCTACACTTGAACATTGCTAAAAAAAGTGAATAAGACTGCGTTCACACTGGGTCATAAACTCGAGTTAAAGGTACATGTTTTGAGTTAATTCATATTGATGTTGTCAATCAACTCAAGTTTATGGCTCAATGTGAATGTAATATAAGTGGTGGAATTTCAAAAAGCTGTTTGCGCATATTTGTATAATTTTTTGTGGTCTCACAACAAGTGTAGCTGAAAATCTTTTTTTATAATTTGAAAATAAAAGGTTTGAAAAATCCTGGACTTGGACTAATAAAAGGTTTCAAACCATTTTTGTTTTTTTTTTTTTACGCAAGGCGCGCACGGGTCCACCTAGTAATAAAATGAATAGAAATAGGGTATAAGCTTACAAAAGGAAACAAGCGTTCTGTTAGCTTAATGGTTAACAGAACGTGCCAAAATTTCTCTGATGAAGATATCTAGCAGCTCTGATGAAGATATTCAGCAATGGGTTTAAAAGAAAAGTTTTAACAGTTGCCTCTAAATTTTCTTTCTCCTTTCTAATAAAAACTTTTAATAATTATTAAAAAAAGTAGAATCTGTAATAAAGTTCAAATAAAATAAAAAATGTGTTACCTTGTCCTTTTGCTCATTTATAGTCATGCAAAATTTGGCAAACTATGATATTTATATATAGGTTTTTCTTGAATTTTTTTTAAATACTTGCATTTTACTTTTATGAATTTAAATAAGGCTTATTAAAATAAGTTTACTTCAAGTTATTTTGAAACATATTTACAGAAATGTTTGTTGGGTAGGTAAGTAGGTTCTTGGGTTTACTCAAAAAAATTAACTAGTAGTGGAGGGGTATATAGGAAAATGTTTCTATATTTTTCCATTGTAAAGTGTGTTTATGAGCGATTGTAGACTTTCACCAAAATTGTTTCAGGATGCCGGAAAATCTTTCCAATACACACCAAAATTATTTACTATATTTTTTGTTATAACCTATAGGAAAAGATATGTTATCTGCGATATATTCTAGATCAAAACAGAAACGCTAAGCGATCGTTCCAAGATCATACCGCTCAGATAAAATTTGCTGAACTTCGTTATATAGCAATGGGGCACGATACGATACGAACAATAATTGAGAAGAATATTTCTGGCGTATTTCCCCAACAATAGCGTTTAAGCACCTAACTCTTATTCGATTTAGGGCTGTCGTTAAGACTGCGTGTGTCAAAGTTTACGGCTAGTGTTTTTTCTGTTACAAAAACAAAGACAATTTCAGGATCGTTCATTGATAAAAGGTCTCTTTGAAGTTTGCTCAGTGACTTTTTTGAATTAAATATTTTGAAAAAAAATTAAAAAAAAAATGTATAGACTTCGAATCATTCTTCTTCAATCTGAAAAGGACAGACATGTATGCTGCTCCGAAAATGCACACACAAAATTTAGTACTCTGGCACCTTGCATTCCATATTTCAGGAAAGAAAGATTCAAACTTTAACTCTCCATCAAAGATTTTTTGAGTAAAGCATATGCATTGAGCATGCCAAAGTTCTACAGCTTGTTACCTCATCTCCTCCTCTTCTATGAGATGACATCATGCAAATTCTTGCTAGTCATCGCCTTCATGTCCTTTATACCTCAATACATATTAAACAGCAGCGCCACAGCAGCAGTAACACTCTAGCATTACAAGTGAAAAGAAACGCATAAAATATCAGAATACAACAACAACACTAACATAACAACCAAAAATATTTATAAATATTTGAAAAGAATGCACAGCATGAGCCACAACGAGTACGTGCCACATCAACAAGCCCCAGACATTGACTAATAGAAATAGCAAACTTAGTGGCTTCAAATGAAAAAAAGAACAACAACAACAGCAACTAAAATTCTTCGAAGAAAGAGTAAAAATATTTTATAAACTTTTTCCGTTTTGTGCAACAAGGCAAAACAGTGCCTGGCCAGAGAATTTGTTGGCAGCTGCCATAACTTGGTCACTAGGTCAGTTGGCTAATTTGTGCCTTTTGCTGTTGCTGTTGTTTTTGTTTATGGCGTGGTGTTTTGGAGTAATGGGCTTATGTATGGCGCTGTCCGAGAAGCTTATTGATATGTATGTTGCATATTGCATATTGATGCTGCAGCAGAAATTTGTTATTTATAAACTTTTGCAAGAACTTTTTTTTTTTTTAATTTTTGTTTTGTTTGTACTGCATTGTATTTGCATAAAAAAATGTTGGTGTGTGGGCATGAATGTGTGAATGTATGTATATGTACATCCCAACTAGCATAAATAGTCGCTGAAACGGAGCTACGACCATTGTTGTGACTTTAAAATGTCGATCCTATATTCACGGGCACGTAATAGGAACATGTCTATTACATGCTTGCCACCAAAATGGGGAGTAATTTGTTGGTAACCGTTCCTGTAACATAACTGGCAACGTTCCATTGACGTTGCGGTTACGTGGCAATGAAGTAACAGCGTGGTAACTGCGACCATAGGGGAACTTTACGCAGAAATATTAATAATTTAAATTGGTTGCACAAATTGTGGTATTTAGTCAATTCAATCTCAATCTTAACTTCAAAATTATATTTACTGCAGAGTACCACATGTCACCATAACGTCATCTTAAAGTCATGGTGAAGTAATCAGTACCATGAATTATACCGGCGGAGGCCGATAAGAATACCTTCTGGGCTCAAGCACCTTTGCTCTTTCGCACAATGTGGCCTAGCCAGCGAAGATGCTGTGTTTTAATTCGCTGAACTATGGCGGCGTATGCGTAAAGCTCATACAGCTCGTCATTAAGTCTTCTTCGGTATGCGCTATTCCCAACGCGTAGAGGTCCACTAATCTTTCGAAGAACCTTTCTCTCGAATACTCCCAGATCCGCATCAGACGTTGTAAGTGCGACGGGTGCTATGAATGACTTTTAGGGTGTTAATTTCGTTCGTCGAGAGAGTACTTTACTTTTCAATTGCCTACTCAGTCCGAAGTAGCATTTGTTTGCAAGAGTAATTCTTCGTCGGATTTTTAGTGTGATTTAACGGTGGTCCTTATTTTACAACAATGGAAAAAATTTTGTTTTAGAAGTTAGTGGCTTTTGTCAGTGCTGTGGACACCATGCACCATACACACTTTGCAGGAGCCTTTAGCAATGACCGCAAGCTCAGCAGGTAAGGGATACCTTCTTTACACTATCAAATATCACTTACAAGTTCCATAATTTTAAAGCAACAATGGATGAGCCAAGAACGTTAGTCAAACTTTTACAGCTACTTAAAAGTAACTGCTACTTCAAAGTTGCGTTGAAGTAACAGCCATTGTCGCTTGTTACTTTAAAGTTTTCAAACCTTTAAGGTCGTCTTACTAGTAACGACCACGTCCTCAGTATCAGTTAAAATCTAAACAATTTCAAAGCAACCATTACTGGTCGAAACTACCACGCAGCGACCGCAAATTTCTCAAATAAAATTACTTTTCAGCAAAGTCATATATTTAGTGGCAGTTACGTAATCGTAACACGCTAAAGGACGCGTCTACGTTACTATTACTTTGGTGCTAGATGGGTTAAATGTAATATGGCTAGCTATTCTTTCCTAGCCTAGTGAGCATTCACATTTTTTCATTGCTTCCACATTCGTTTCAAGCTTAGCAAGTAATTGGTAGACTGTGCAACATCTTTATTGCAAGTTGAGTATGTATGTATATGTGTTCAAAAAAAACAATGAAAAAATTGTGCATACATTCCATGATTTATTCCACTTCCTATATGTTTTCGCAATCCGCCACCTCTGCTATTCAACTGCCACTTACATATTTGCGGCATGCCTCAAGCATTCTCAAATTTTTTCATTTATTGCCATTTTGTCTATAATTTTTTATTTGATTTATTTCGTCTTGCTAATTTTATGAGCGCCAGGCGCTTTCAGCACACACACAACCTAGCATTTATGGCACACGCTTATTTCTGTTGTTGTTTTGCCGCAAAGTTACACCAGCCAATGAGTTGCATGCATTCTTATGGCTCGCGCTACAACATTATTAGGTCAATATTCTAGGTCGTTTTTGGGTAATGAAATTTTTGCAATTTAAATGCGACTGTTAATAATTACAAACATACATACATATATAGTACATATGTATATAGAATTATCTGCATATCTGTGCTTGATTTTATGTGGTTTTTGTTGTTAATGTCTTGTTGTTGATTGTTTTGCACGCTTTTATGTGTCGTTAAATTGTTGGCGGCTTCTTTTTCTAAGTAAAGCGGCAATGAAGGCATGTTCTTTAATTCGAGTAGCGCGTTTCATCTGTTTTGGTTGTAAAATTTTAATGTAATTGCTTGCAAATTTTTCAAGTGTTGTTGGACATTTTTGTTGTTTTTGAGTTGTGTAAAATGATAGTTTTCATTAATGGTTTTGTAATGCTAAAGTTGTGTTAATGACTTTTATTTAGCGTTTGTAGAGGTCACATAAATGAATAAATAATGGCATCAGTCTTAAAAATAAATTTTTACAAAAAACAGAGAAATAAATTTGTGTATTAAATAAAAAAAGTTCACAGAATATTTTTCTAAAAATAACGCTAAGCTAGAAATTGAAAAATAAAACTAATGGTAAAAAAATGCAGAAATAAATAAATAAAAATTAAGTTGCTAAAAATAAAGCAAGCTAAAAGTTAAAATAGTGGGAAAAATTTAAAAATATAACCTAAGACATTCCGGAAAAATTTACAAAAAGTATATATAAATTTCAAAAAAACCATTTGGTCTTTAAAATAAATCAATTTATATATTAACATAAAAAAGCTCAAAACAAATTTTTGGAAAGCAAACTAGGAAAAAATTACTGCACGAAAATGTTTCATTATCTTAGTGTATTAATATTAGTATACTCATATTTTCATTTAAATAAACAAAATACTGAAAAAACCATGAAAAAAAATTTAACTTCAAAAATCTAAAGAAAAAAATTTTAATTGGGAAAAGAGAGTAAAAAAATGTTTCCAAAAAAAAAAACAACTTAAAGATATTATTTAACTAATAAAAAAATTTAAAAATGAAGTTTGAATATAAAACAAAGCTTTCAAATAAAAAAAAACCACAAACTAATAAAAATTAACCACAAAAAATTTTTTTTTTATTATATTAGTGTATTAATATTTTCATGTAAATAAAAAAAAAACTACAAAAACAATGAATAAAATTTCAAAACAAAATCTAAAAAAAAAAAGTTTGGGAAAGGTGCAAAAGTCATGAAAAAAATGACTTAAAGATATCACTAAAATAATAAATAAAATTAAGAAAAAATTTCCAATACACAAAAGAAGTTTTTACAACCACACAAAAAAATGTATCTGAAAATAAAGCAGCATAGAAGCTAAAGCAAAAATAAAATATTATCTCTAACCATGCCCCAAGAAAGAAATGTTGACACAGAAATCGTGAGAAAAAAAAATTATTATACAAAAAAAAAAATACGAAAGCTATGGAAAAAAAATCCACCTAAAAGGATACAAAATAAATAATAGCAAAATTTTTTAAAATATTTCCAACACAAAAAAAATGCAACATAAATATTTTGTACAAAAACTTAGAAAAAAAGCATTTTATACAAAAAATACGCAAACATAATTAATAATTTGGAAAGAAAAATTAAAGCCAAATTTTTAAACTTCCATGATACCATGACAAAAAGTTGTACAAATTACAAAATAAATAATATGAAAAAAGATAAACAATTTTAATTTTGGTCCTTTGATTTATAAAAAGACCCTTTTTAACTAGTTCATTATTTAACTTAAATAAAAAGTTCCAAAAGCGTAAAAAACTAAAAAAGAAAAAAAAATTGAATATAAAAAATGTATTTCGTTTAAAAAAATTAATTTTATCTAAGAAACGAAAACCAAATATTAGCAATAAAAGGCAAATGTAATTTAAATATTAACAACAAAAACAGTAAGAAAATAAACAACAAATGAAAAAAAAAATTTTGGAAATAATTTTAAAATTAAATTAAAAAAAAGCGTTTCACAAAAATTGAGGACGTATTTTCAAGAGTGGTAATTCAAAGATAGGTGAATCATTCAGTACAAATTCTGTAAAAAAAATAAACAATTTTTTTGGTTTTTTTTTTCAAATTATGTAAAATTGTTTTTAAAAATTTGCTTTTAAAAAACTATAAAATTAAATAATTTCAATGCATTTTCAGCAGAGATAGCGCTCCTTTCAAGAAAGTTCTGAGCTAGCGCGTTTTTTGAAAGAATTCTGCAAAGCTAGGTTTTTAAAAAAACTTGTTAACCAATACATTCATAGAAAGATGAATAATCAAATTAATAATGAAATTAGTAAGTTATTAATTAACCTTCATATACCTTAGGGTCAAATTTTACCCGTTTAAAAATTAAAACCACAATCACTTTATTACTTTCTATATATCTAATGGGTCAATTTTGACCCAAAGCATTTTAAAATCAATACATTTGAATATTTTATACCCATCAAGTAGTAAATAACTAAATAAGTGTTAAATAAACACAAATGTCAGCAGTGCAGCTGAAACGAATAAAAAAATCGAACCGCAACAAAGCCCTCGCAGAGTCAAGGCTATTCAACAACACATACTCGTACACACTCATCAATTAAGAGCTTTTAATCATCATATCTGCCTGATTCACACAGCATAGCTAACAAAAGAAATTCCATAAATCAATAAAAAATTAGGCACATATAAACTTTATGATGGATTAATTAAATTTGTATGAATATGCGTTACTTTAGTAAAAAACAACAACAACAAATAATTGCCTAATGCAACCGCAAATTATTGCATCATTCATCAATCAATTCAACTGATCATATGAACGCCATTTAATCAATGCAACAACACCAATTAATTTAATCAACGTTTAATACCATGCAACAAAGTGAACACACACACAGATACACAGTGGCTTAATACTTGTACAACAACAATGCACAACTAAAGACAGTGCACCCAGTAGTTTTTGTGCTTTAATGAATCAATCAGATAAGTAACAAGCTTAAGCTGGATGCAACAACCGAAACAAAAACTGCATAATACCACAGCAAGAAATTTTGTTTAAAAAAAGCTGCTAAATAATCATCATCATTCAATCAATTGCAATGTAATAAATAATGCATGGCTTGGTAGTCAGCAACTCTACGCCAAATAACTTGGCACTCCTCATAGCCTCAAACTGAAGAAAATAGCAAAATTATTGAAGAAATATGATTTTGCTTTTTTGTTGGATTTTGTTTGAGCCGACTACCTAATTGGCAACAAAGTAGTAGCAACGGAGACGGGGACCATTAGCCTGGTACGATTACGTAACTACCACAAAATTTATGACTTAGATGAATAAGTTACTTTAATTGACAAATTCGCAGTCGCTGGGTGGTAGTTTCTACCACCAACGGTTACTTTGAAACTATTTAAATTTAAACCGGTATTGATAACATCGTCGTTACTAACAAGTAAAGTTTTCAAAACATAAAAGTCACAAATGAAGAATGCGGCGACTACGTCAAGTTACTTGATTTCAACTTTTAAGTTCCAGCTACTTTTAAGTAGCTGTAATAGCTTTTCTGGCGTTTTGACATAGGGGTTATGTCGCTTTTAAGTTATGGAACTTGTAAGTAATATTTAGTTGTGATTAAAAGGTCTAAGTTACCAGCTGAGCTAGATGTAATTGTCAATGGCTACTGAAAAGTGCGTGCGATGGGTGTATGGTGGCAATACCACTGACAAAATCTACTAACTACTCAATTCAATCGTGAAACCCATTCGTGGCCAACACCGGTACAAGTATAATTAGGTGTCAGATGGAACCATGAGGTAAACATGAAATTTGTGGTAGTCATTACTTTGCCACGACTTTAAAGTGACGCTATAGCGAAATTTGATCCTTTGTAGTATATATACCTTTAAAGTTAAATATTTCTAGTTGCCGATACTCTCGTCAACCATTAACTACTTTAAAGTTGTGCTTTTTCGCGAATAAGACTTCAAAGTTATTTATTCTAAATTATACCAGTTTTTGTTTAAATCTTACTACACCATTTAATTTAGACGAAATTACCATAATATGTGCACCCAATTTAATATAATAATGCATTCCCTGTTAGTCTCAATTACCACGCTGCTACGTCATTGCTACGTAACGACCATGTCGAAAGAACGTTTAGGAACATTTTATAAGAACCTCGCTGGAAGGTTTCGTCTACCAACAAATTATGCAAAATGTTGGTTGTAAACACGTAATAGGTCTGTGGCTTTAACGAATCGTTTCCACGGTAGACGGGCTTATACTATAGGGTACTAGTACCGAAGCATATGGGATTCATATTTGGTACAGGACTGTTAATATCAGTACAACCCTGTTTGGACGGCCACGTCCCATTTCATTGATGAAAGACGTAGCAATAAGAGGAAAGCCTTTCATTAACGCATTTTCTTTAATAACTAAATTTCCTTTAACTGCGAGCGAATTTCAGTAGCCACCTGCATATTGACAAACACTGCATTTTATCAGCAATCAATTATTAATTAATAAGAAATTCAACTACAGCGGAGGTGAGCAGAGGTCAGTGGCTGCAAACGCAAAACACACCACACATTTCAATATGTAGGAAACATATACTTACGTGTGAATATATTTATTATTTGCATGAAAAGTGAAATCAATAATCAAAGGCAGCAAAAAAAAAAAAATTTTTAAATTTGAAAAAAATCGAGAGCAGAAAAATCAAAAGCCATAATTTGTGTTGGAAAGTTACGCTGCTGGTTGTTGTTTTTCTACAACAATTGCTACTGTCTTCACCCAGCCGGTAGCTATTAATAATTTAAAATTGGCTACACGAAAGTGTTGCTGTCTTCCTTTTATTTTTATTACGCTATATATTTGCGCAACAACAACATCAATTGATTGCATTTAGTTGGTAGTGTCAGCTATGATAGAACAAGCATTGATCTAGGGGGCAGGCAGCTGATGCTGCTCGTGATAACAACACACAGGCACACACACAACGAAATATAATACAGGCCACTGCACTGTTGTTGTATATGAACAAATGTGTGCTGATAGTACCCAGCTAACCAAAAGTGCGAAAAAAGATTCCTTTCGGAGCTATAAAACGCACATTTCTCGGAGCTTTACCGTCCGAAATGAGCTCTTTTCGGAGCCAAAATGGAGCTAAAAATCGTTCTACGCGGGCACACCTAAAGAAGTCATAAAAAAGAGTCGGAAATGAGTCCGAATCCGATGAATTTGGAGCGTTTTCTGACTCTTTTCTAATGAA
Organism: Merzomyia westermanni; assembly: GCA_949987695.1. Lineage (NCBI taxonomy): Eukaryota > Metazoa > Arthropoda > Insecta > Diptera > Tephritidae > Merzomyia > Merzomyia westermanni. The sequence continues at coordinate 186,788,546 of OX465289.1, forward strand.
CTTCGGATTCTTTTTGGACTCTTTTCGGAGCTCTTTATTGATGCTTTTCTGAAGGTTGTATGGAGCCTTTTTTGACTCTTTTCAGGCACATTTTTTCCTCCATTCTGATGGGTTTTGGACCCTTGGAGTTTGAGTCTTGTGACTCTTTTTAGACAAAATTTTTTACTACACTTTGAGAGGAAAAAAGTTTAATTAAAGATACTAGTACAAGTGCATCTGAAAGTATAAATATCAATTGATATATTATTTCGTTTGGTTTTTAACTACAGTTCCCTTGACTTTCAGCTATTGATAGACATTGAGAAAAAACACTTTACGTTCCCTTAGGCAAAAAAAAACTTCAAAAAATTCTTTTAAACATTCATATAATTGAACGTTGCCGATCATTCGCTCTACAACGTTTATTTTCTCACAGTTCTCTTTACGTTTACAACAAAAAGGATCAGAAAACGCTCCAAATCTTTCATATAACTCCGCCTTGCAGTTTATCCGCTCCACAATATCCATTTCTTTTTCCAAGGCTCCGTGAATCTTCATAAAAAAGTGGTATTTTTGATGTTTACTAAATAACAATCCAAAAAAGCTCAAATTACGGACTCTTTTTGGATCATTATTTCGGAGCGCTCCGACTTTGGTAAGCTGGGTAGTGTGGCCAATGATGGTCAACTTGCACAACAAGAGCAGGCGCAAGCGCAGAGAGAGGCAGGCATAGGCGCAGTCAAAGGCATCAACAATCAGGAGTTTGGAGCAGTCGTGTAGCGCTGCAGTCAAAGTTTACTAGCGGCGTTCATTGAGTTGATTGCACTTTTGTTAAAGAAGTTGTTGTTGCTTTTGCTATTGCGTTTGTTATGCCCTGCTGCTGCAGCACGACAACTTGCTGCACGCCTATGAGTTTGCGGCCACTTATTTGAGCTCGTTTCGCATATTTTTCAATACTTTTTTTACATTTTTTTTAATGTTTGCTTTTGTTGCTTATTACATTTTGCTGCTTGTTTTGTTATATTTGCTTTTACTTTTATTATTAAATCAATTTAAGAGGTGAGTTTTTCTTCCCTAGTCCTCTTTCACACGCCTAGCAGCACCGTATTGGTTGTATGCGAAGTGCGGGAATTGACACAAATTTTGCTCTTTTGGTGTATGTAAGGGGCAAACCAATTGCATTGTAAAACAAATTGGGGGAAATTTAACTACATAATTATAAAATTATTATTTTTTTTGCTGCTCTAACGGATGCAGGTGTCAGTGCACCATGTGAACGCTGGGCAGGATTAAGTTTCCTACACATATGTACTTGTATAATATAAAATTTAGGTACAGTGCTGTAATTTTTTTTTTCTAAGTAAAAAATGCTCGAAAGTTTACTTAGCGGTAAAATTTACTTTTTTAACCGTTTTAAATAGTTCTATAAAATAAATATAATAAAATTAGATGGCAACCCTAAGTGTTAAGACCAAGGAGAAACATTAAAGTGTAAATACTACGTTAATACACATATAAGCATTTCTCACTCAAGTTTTAAAACTTTGAAATAGATGGCAACCCTTTAAAATATTCCTAGTGTCAGCGCTTAAATAGAAGAGCTTTAAATCAGGCTTTTTAAATCTACTTTTGTTGAAAAGTTCATTCAAATGTTTCCAGTCGTTTTAGATATAGTACTAAAAAATATAACGTGGTTAGGTGGCAACCCTACGTGATATCCGTACCCATAAATATTCCTTTTGAAAAGCGTTGTTAAATACCTTCTGTTTGATACCCATATTGGCACAAACCTCTGCATTGGAAACAAAATCAGATACGTGGCAACGCTATAGAAGCATTATGAGTGGCAGCACCTAGGTGGAAATTTTTAGATTGTACTACACTATCCACACAAAAAAGTTTCATGCAAATCGGTTAAGCCATTTCCGCAATAGTGTGGATATGCAAATATAGAAGAATAGCTATTTTAATGTTATAATATACCTTTTAGAAATAAGTGGCAACTCTTCCAATTATGATACTATCATAGTTATGAAACATCGGTGTAAATTTCAAAGCATGGTTCCCTGGTGAAGGTGGTGGCTATGATACGGTTTCTTAGATTTGAACTTGACATTTTTAATTGGAGTTTGCGGGGCTTGAACAAATAGGTGGCAACTTCGTTTATCTTAACGCTCATACTTAATTACGTGTTACTTTCCAATTCGTTACTAAAATTTTATGTACACCTTTATTTGCACACAAATATTTTTCACTTGTTCATTGTTTTTTTAATATAATAAAATGTAATATTTCAAAAGGGGTGACAGCCTGCCCACATCGCTCTCCATTTCCCTTCAACAAGCACTCTTCGTTCCCTGTCTAATTACATTTCCTCTCTCTCTTACATTTTTTTTGTTTCCCTATACTACTTTCCCTTCAGTTTTTTATTTCCTCCCCTATCCTCCATTTCCCTTCGGGCACTCAGTCTTACTTTGTGCTTCCTCTCTATCATTTCCTGTATATTTTCATCCAAGATTTCTGTTTTTTTTCTTTTCTTTCCGTCAACATTCAGCCTTCAAACACCAACACTCTTTGCACCCATTTATTTTACCTATATATTGTTGTTTGTAACGACAAAAACACTCCCCGAAGGTTTTGGGGAGTGTTGTCGAAAGTGACAGTCCTTTGCCCGGCACACTCCGGTTCTCCCTTGCGGTACTGCCCGACTGTCGTGGTAGCAATTTGGTATGACCAGTTTACCCTTCTAGGTCATGTTATCGCTTCTTCGCTCTGATATTCTCTCTATCCCAATCTTTCTCTCACTCTCTTGTTATTTATATATATTCTCTTTTTTTTTCTTGTCTTTTATTTTCTTTTCTTTCCTTTTCTTTTCTTTCCTTTTCTTGCCTTTCCTTTCTTTCTAAATATAGATATATATGTAAGATATTATGTTTAAGGATAATTTTAGCAGTAATATTAATTCTGATTATTTTCTCTCTTTTCAGGTAAGCATCAAGTTAATCTAGGCTTACATAATATGACATCTATATTGACATAAATAAGGTAACTAGATATTGCACTCTAGAACTGCAATTATGCAACAGAGTACCCCAGTACTTTTCGAAAAAGGGATGCGTTCTAGTAGTTCTTTCTGAACAATCTGCAGTAAAATTTTTTATGTTTCAGCTTTTATTCGTGAGAAGAAACTAAAAGCTTTGAAATGCCAAATTTTCTGTTCAAGTATTTTGTATCGAAGTCTTCATAACGCTTCAACTATATACTTGATGCAACCTGTGGCTACTGAAGAAAAGATGAATAGTGGCTCTTCATCTAATGAAATTTTAATCTTTTACAAGTAATATTTATCTTAGCAACAACGATATAACTTTCAAGATTTTGAAAATGTGATCCAAATATCCATTGACTCTTTAAACTTTTAAGTGCAAACAAAAAAAAAAAGCTTAAATTTCTCATCGTAAATGATTTGAACGCAGTCCCCTTTTTGAAAAATACCATATTTTCAAAATTGTATGTGTAGAATTTAACTATCATGCGATATAAAATTAACGTAATCAATGTCCAATTTAGTTAAGGAGTTGTATGAACTGAGACATTACTATAATAAAAAATATTACCAAAATACCAGTGGAGCATATCTACCTATCCAGTACATACTAGACACCTACTTCAATACAAAAAAAAATATACATACAAACATGTAAAATATTCAACCGGCAGCAGGGCATTGACCTCGAAAACCAACTAAAGTGAATTGTAATAAAATAGAAAATAAACAAATGAAATTTCATGCCGATTAACGTGAGAAGAAGCAGCAGAAAATACCAAGAAACTTTAAAACTACATAACATAAAGGAAAAAACAATCAACTATGTGTGCAGCAGCAACAACAACACATAATAGTATTGCACTTGCAACAGCGGCAATGAAATTCCAGTACGTTGTTGGTACCCGCAACATTTATGGTAACAGGTACTAAATTATATAGTCTTAAATGTTGCTTGCAGTACGAAAAGAGCAAGTTGCAACAAACGGCAACTAAAATTTTTAACTGCATATGGACGTACCCGGCTAAAAATCGTGCTATTTATCTCTAAAGAAAGTGGACTGCGATTAATCGCTTTCTTCTGCAGTCTTTTATGATTATAGTTTGTATGAAACAAAGGGTTCAAAGTGGAGCTATCCGACAGTAAGCGTTGACAGTACAATTAGTATCTTCATGCGACATGGGTGGTTGAGCCATATAAAGAGTTCAGTAGGGGTATTAGTCGCATGCTCCTTTGTAACTCATCCAAGTTGATCCCACACTCATCGGTTTTTTTGCAGGGTATATATAAGTATATACATACATATATGTATACCATTTCACGTGTACATTGTTTCTATCTCTCGGGATTCATTGCTTCGTTGCAATGCGCTGTTGTTACAAACCCAGTCAATTCAAGTAAGCTCACACATCTTTCATTACAAAGCGTTCCACATAAACTTTTCGAACAATTGTTTTTGGTATTATCGCATACATTTTTGTTGCTGTTGTGGTTTCAACACGCATTTATGCTGTCAGGAAGAATATATGCACACACAAATTGCATTGGACCATGATCTTCAAAACTGGCCATTGCCTGTTCGTACATTTAAAGCCAACAGATTTTTATTTGTTATTATTTTGCTACTACTTTTTTCACTGGTTTTACTTTGCTTATTTGGTAAACAGGTTTTTATTTGTCTTCTTGCAACTATATTTAACTAGTGTTGTGGTTTTTGTTGTTGTGCGCGCAATTAGATGGACAGCAGCTGAAGCTCACGAACAACAAGTGTCGGTGTGTTGCATATACGGCTGGCTGCTTGCAGCAATGCTTATCTACCAGTTGAGCTTGCTGTGATCTCTTTTACTTGAACGCGTTTTTTTTTTAGCGGAAAAGCAGGTCCAACAAGTTTCCTCTGCAAAATGGTCAACAATCGAACTATCACTTTATGCGGGAGAAAATTGGAATGGGCTATTTTGAAAATAAACGAAGAAAAGAAAAACAAATATTTTGAGCATCTTTGTATATACCAATAAGCACAAATAAAATAAAGTAATAGAAAATAAATTAAATTAAGTAATATTAAATAAAACAAAATAAAATAAAAAAACCATAAAAAATAAAAAAAATAAAAATAAAGTAAAACAAAAAAAACAACAAACTGTTGGAATAAAAAGCAATAAATAAGAAAGGTAAAATAAAATAAAAATCGATAATAAGTTTCATAAATAAAAAGAAAAATTATTATTATTGGCTTTGAGCTAGTTAATAGTCATGGTAGTTTTAAAATAAAATAAAATAAAATAAAATAAAATAAAATAAAATAAAAAAAAAAATTAATTAAATTAAATAGAATTAAATGAAATTAAATAAAACATAATAAAATAAAATAAAACAAAATAAACTAAAACAAATAAAATAAAATAAAATAAAATAAAATAAAATAAAATTAAATAAAATAGGATAAAATAAAATAAAATAAAATTAAATAATTTTTTATACCAACAATTTTGTTGATTTACGGCCTGTACATTTTCAAGTATTCATGAAACGAGATCAAGGCCAAGAATAATAAAAAAAATAAAAATCAAAAATCCATCATGATCACACTACTAACTGTCAAATGGCGGAAGTGGTTCATGCATATGGTAAAGAAGAATAGAACTAGGAGTTTAGATGACATCAAAACCAGCGTATTGTTAGCTTAATGGTTAGCAATGCGTGCCAAAATTTCTCTGATGAGTGAAGTCTAGCAGCTTCCGAAATGGATCTATAAGAAAAGCTATGGCAGTTGTCTCTAAACATTTCTCCTACTCTATTCAATCAAAAAACTTTTAATAATTAATTAAAATGATTATTAATAAATAAAAAACAATAATAATTTTCATAAAAATTCAAAAAGTGAAAAATTATTATTCTTGGCCTTGAGCTCGTTTCATGAATACTTTAAAATTAAATAAAATAAAATTAAATAAAATTAAATTAAATAAAATTAAATTAAATAAAGTTAAATTGAATTAAATTAAAATAAATTAAATTAAATAAAATAAAATAAATTAGAGTGAAATAAAATAAAAAACAAAACTGATTTTATAAATAAAATGAAAAGTTATTATTCTAAATAGAATTAAATAAAAAAAAATTAAATTAAATTAAATAAAATAAAAAAAAATTTAATTAAATTAAATTAAGTAAAATAAAATAAAAAATAAATAAAATTAAATTAAAAAGAATAAAACAAAATAAACTAAAACAAGTGAAATAAAATAAAAAAAACAAAAATAATTTTCATAAATATAAAGAAAAATTAATATTCTTGGCCTTGAACTCGTTTGCAGTCATGGTACTTTTAAAATCAAATAAAACAAAATAAAATAAAATAAATTAAAATAAAACAAAACTAAATAAAATTATATAGAATTAAATAAAATTAAATAAATGAAATAAAAAAAATTTTAAAATTTTAATCAAATAAAATAAAATAGAAAAAAATCAAATAAGAAAAATAAAAGCAAGAAAAGGAAAGTATAGGAAAGGAAGTTATTGAAAACAAATTATTATCCCTTCCTAAAAGGTAAAAAAAGGAACAGCAGGGAAAGAAAATATATATGAGAATAAAATTCAAAATACAATCTGTATTATTTGAGTGTATAGAAAAGAAAGCAAAAAATTAAAAGAGAGTAAAAGAAGATAAAATATTTGGAAAGTACTGAAGGAAAGCCGAAGGAAAGGAAGAGAAAGTATAAAAAAAAAAATTTTAAAAATGTGGTGAACAGAGTTTATAATAATGCTCATCCTTAGGTACTTTAAACACAAATCAATTCCAAAGCAAAGTCGCAACACTATTTATATTTTTCAATATATACACTTCTGTATATATTATATTATAAACAGTAACCAGCTGTTTCACAAATTATTTATCTCACCCTTCTTTTGCTGTCCATCATCCATGCAGCATACATTTAATCAATTTATGTATCCCGCAGACAAACAATTTAATTAAGTGGCAAAAAAATTCGATTACTTTTGTCTTACATATCAATTATGTATCCATATGTTTTGATTGCCAGGCCAATTTAATGAATTGATCAAACTGTTATGAGTTTAAAGTAGAAATTTGAAAATTTTCGTATGGAAATCAATACCACTTGTAGTACAAAGTTTTTAAATAAATTATAAACTAAATATGTTGATTTCAGTGACCTTGAGTGGAAAGCACTTTTATGTTTTTAATTTTTAATTAAACAAAAACCATTTTTACTTTATAAAATTAAAAATTGCAAAAAAAATGTGGATATACAGGGTGGGCCAAGAGAAACCAAGGGGTGTAAAAGTTTAATAACTTTTTCGTTTATTAATTTTTTTTTATTTTTTCTTTCAGATTATATAATATACAAAAGGGAAATTTTTTTACACTAAGTATGAAAAATGATGTCTCTAAAATGACCGCCGTTTTCAGCTTCGCACTGATGGGCTCTTTTTAGAGCATTTTCCATAAACCTAGTTGATTGTTCATTTGCATGTTGAGTTTTTCTCTGTTATTTTTCTGCTTCAGTTTTTTTTGTTGGTTTTGTGTTTCTTACTATCTTTATTTAGTTTTGCAAAAACAAACATTTTTAACTGTCTGTCACTGGCACTTGTTCGCTTTTGCCATTTACAATTTACAACTGCCACTGATTGTTGTTGAATCACGCGCTTGTAATTATTTGAATATTTTTGTTGTTGCGATTGTTATTTTATGCTCACAATCGCTGTTTAATGGCTTACACTGTCGTGCACACTTTCAAATTGAATTAATTCGTGGCATTCAATTTGGCAGCGTGAATTTGTTAACAGATGAATTCAAGAGTTTTATAACATTGCATTTGTTCGTTGTTGTCGTCAACTAATGAAGTTGGAGTTGTAGTTTTATAGAGAATCACGTATTTAATTTGTTTGTTTTTTTACTTTTATCCAGGCAAAATTTCAAAAAAGGGTTTTTAGCTGTCGAAATGTTTAATACAAGAAGGCACGGAACTGGTCATAGTTCAATCATCAAATTCATTGATATCCTTTGCAATCCACATACCATGCTCTCTATAGTGTTAAGCTCTGGAAACCTCCAAAAGGTTTTCCTATCTCATGGATTCCATTCAATTTGACACAGTTTTAGTGCTTCCTTGCGATTAACTGAGCCATCTGTAACTTCAGCGAAACCAGAGTGATCCCAACTAACCCCAAAGTAATAGTAACGGAGACGGGGACTTTTAGCGTTTAACGATTAAAGTCACAATAAGGGCACCAGCTACGTTTGTGCTTGTTGGGAGTTCGATAAAAAGCTTGAAAAGTGTGCAGAAGCAGATTCTGAAGTTGTTTTGTTCACAAACAATATATTAGAAGCAGACTTGGTAAATTTGATTAGCAATTAGTAATCATTTAATTGGTAATGATTACTTTAACTGTTTTGCAAGAAAAGGCAATTATTGATTGACTACAATTAAACAAAAATTAAAAAATATCAGAAAAAATCAAAAATAATAAAATAATCAAGAAAGGTGGCTTTGATTATTAAAAAAAATTTTTTTTTTTTGATAAAAATTATTAAAGAAAAATCTAAAATAATGAAGCATAATCAAAAAAAGTTGTTTTGATTACTTTTGATAATTTTTTGATTTTCGTTTGTCGAGAAAGTCGTTTCGATTACTTTTGATTATTTTTAAGATTTTATTTTTGATAAAAAATAATGAAAAATAATCAAAAAAAAGTTATTTTGCTTACATTTGACAATTTTTTGATTTTGGTTTGATCGAAAAAGTATTTTTGGTTATTTTAAAAATTTGTTTGATAAAAACTATTAAAAAAAAATCTAAAATAATGAAAAATAATCGAAAAAAAGTTATTTTGATTACATTAGACAATTTTTTGATTTTCGTTTGATCGAAAAAGGGGTTTTGGTTACCATTACTTTAAATTTTTAATGACTATTTTCCAATTAATTAAAAAAATAATAAAAAAAAAATTCAGAATTTTTAATGATTATTAAAAAAAATCTAAGATAATGAAACATTTTTTTTGATTACTTTTGATAATTTTTTGATTTCTTTTATTTTTTTTTGATAATTTTTTTAATTAATTGGAAAATACCCATTAAAAATTTTAAGTAATGGTAATCAAACATTAAATGGATTCTCAAGAAAATAATGAATCAAAACGGTATTCATTACAATTAGTGCTGACTGAAAATTGTATGCGATATACTTGAAAAGTAGGATGATTTCCAAGTAAGTCATGTTCAAGCAGCGCATGACACTTATTCAAATCCCGATGAGAAATGTCAGCTCCAATTTTTTCGGTAATCCTTTCTCTGTTACAAAAAACTTAACAACAAAATAGACGACAGTTTACTCCACTGTTCTCCATAAAATTTTGAAGTAAACAGTATCACGTAACGTGTAACAAAGTAGCGGATTGAGATTGAGGGGCGTGGTATCCCTAGATGAGCTATCGTCTTACATAATGCTACCCGTTTGGTGCACCCAGTGTAAACATGTGTTTATTGGTCTTCTTTTTCTGAGCTTCAAACATGCTTATATTAATAAAAATATTTTTATCATAAGAAAAAAAAACATAATTGCTGTCTAACTAACTACCGCATTGTTCTGCCCACTTGGGTCAATTACGAGAATTTTTTTAAATAGCCACTGGACATTCAACTCATAGTTATACTACTTTTTAAGCTAGAATGCACATACTAATATATACAAGTTAAAATGTTTATCATATCATTTCTATATATATTTACATACAAGCTTACATCTATCTCTCTGCATCTTTATAAGGCAGAGAATTCTTTTGTCAACGTCTTGCAAGCGCTTAAATGGTGACAATTGACACTTGATTGACACTTGCTTATTGTGTTCGTTGTGCTTTGATATTTTACATTTGTAAAAGAAATTGTAATGTTATTAATATCAATGTACTATGCACATACATTTAAGAGCGCATAAATATATATATATGAGTAATAAGAGTATCATATGATATGAACATGTACTTGATCCATCAACAGTCAGCGCAGCGCTACAATTTAAATGCACTTATTTTTATTTTTTTTGTGCCTTTAAATACGAGTATATTTAGCAATTTTTGGTTGAACATTTGTAAAGAAATTGTAATATCACAGTAATTAAAATTAATTAATTGTTGATTTTACTCATAAAGCAAAGTGTGACAAGAGTTATGTAGCAATTTGGTGGGCAGTCTAAAGTGCGTTTCATAGCTATAGCACAGTCGAGATTGAGATGTTTTCTTTTGATGCTTTTCTTATAGAAATTTTCGCTCATTGAAATCCACAATACCGCATTTCAACGGGTGCGTGGAAGATCACCCTATTTTAAAGTATTTTTCAAAAACGCCCTATCTCAGAATTTCGTTGAAGAACGCCCCAGTTTAAAATTTTTTTTCAATAAGCTCCTACTTCAAAATTTGCTTTAAGAACGCCCTATCTCAGAATGAGTTTTAAAAATTCCCTATTTAAACGAAAATTCAAGACATTTTTAGCTGAGATAAGGTGTTTTTGAATCAAAGAATATTATTTAAATAAATTTTGATATAGGATGATCTTCCACTCAGCCGGCGATTTGTCATCAAAAATACTTATAGGAGCTTTCTAATTTTTTTTTTGGATATTCTTAAGGATGTGGGCAAAGTTAAGTATACAGATTTCTATGAGGAAATTATTCATACTAAAGAATTTACAACTATCACAAACAGTCGCTGCAACGTGTTTGATGCCATGGCTTCGCGCTCTCATTTGTACTTTGCACTTGTCATTGGCAATGACGTCTAGCTCAGCAGGAAACGGATATTAAACTATTAAATACCACCTACAAGTTCTATAGCTTTGAAGTGGCAATGAACGACTCCAAAACGTCAACAAAAACTAGTACAGCTACTTAAAAATAACTGCTACTTCAAAGTTGCATTTAAGTAACATGAATAGTCACCACTCTCAGCATTTGACACTTGCAGGTTTTTAAAACTTTAAGATTGGCTTAATAGTAACCACGACGTTCCCAATACCGATAATGCTACTTTAATTTCTCAATAAAATTTACTTATTTATCAAAGTCATATGTTTTGTGGCAGTTACGTAATCGTAACAGCCAAAGGTCCCCGTCTCCGTTGCTATTACTTTGGTGCTAGTTAGGTGTGAGTGTGCTATAGTTACGTAACGCACCGTAGTTTTATTGTAATTAAGTATTTTGAAGTATTGAAAACATATGTAGGTCAGTGGTAATGTGAAGATTGAAGGTTCTTGAGTAGGCTGGTCTTTCAGCACTTCAAACACAAAAAATAATATAAAAAAACTACAAATTGAAGCATTTACAATTTTTATTTATTTTTGTAGTATTTTAAAGTGTAGCGAAATACTATTAGCAACAACAAATTGTTAGCATAGTTTTTGTTGTTTTAAATATGTAGCAGTTTTCTCTATTGAAAGAAAAACAGAAATTCAAATTACTTTTTATTAACGCATCAAAATTGCTACGCTCTATATTAAATTGAAAATCTTTTGCAATTTTTACTTTTTGTAGTACTTCTTCTCTTTCAACACATAACTAATTGATGAACCACTGAAATGTAAACAATTTGGAATTCATTGGAAGTAAATTTGCTTCATTTTATATGGGCATTTCAGGCACTCTTCTTTTGTTTTTTTTTTATTTTTTTCGTGGTGGTTTTTTTCCAACTTTCTTGTTTGAAATAAAATCAAAATAAAACAAACAATAAAATAAAACAAGCTGGAAAGGCAAAATTCGTTCAGATTTAAGTATTTTATAGCTAGCTGTGCACGCTGTGCCTTATCGTTGTGTCATCTTCAGTGCATATTTCCTCTCTTTCTCGTATTCGAGAGCGTAATATGACACTGAAGATGGCACAACTCATTTATGGGTTTGTCTCCAAACAAAATTTAACCAAAAATATGAAACGCTTAGGCATATATTTGACTTTAATCTTTATAACGTATGCATTTTTTATCAATTATTTCGTTTGTGAAAAATTTTATAATGCTTAAGCTATGTATGATTTACCTCTGTTTGATACAAAATTATGAATTTTATGAGGCGTTTCTGTTACAACAACAACAGCAACTGTTCCATCACCAGTCAAGAAGTGTTGTCAGTTAAAAAATTAAGCGCATAATTAAGCAATTGTCTGGAACTGATGGTCAAACTCAATTTAAAACAAACAAAAAATCAGAAGTAAACCACTTGATGAAAACGGGAACACATTGAAGGTCACAAGTTGACCTAGCAAAGATTCCCACATATACAAAGGCACCCAAAACCTCATGTGTTAAAATTTAAAATGTGAACCCCGTATTGAAACGCCAAACTAGTCAGAATAAATACTAGTTTGCAACTAGTTATTTTTTACTCAACTCAAACTAGTATGATAAAGGCCAAATATGCACCGAAAAATATTAAATTTTTTGAAATATACTGGAGTACCCAACTTTGAAAATATGCCGGTAGAATTTATTTTTTAAAAATGTGATTTTTCCAACTGTAAAGCTCGCGCATCCAACATACGTGGATGTCTGTACATTTGATATATTCAAGACGAATTCAAAGAAGGGATTGTTATTGAGCCAATAGAATTCAAAGCAACAGTTTTTAGAATTTTTGTCTGTCTGTCTGTATATTTGTTCGCGTATCACTCAAAAACTGCTGAATAAAACTGAATGCCACTTTCACCATTACATTACGAGACATCTAACTTAAAATTAGTGATAATTCTTACTTCGATGACTAGATCCGTTCCGGCGTTATCGACCAATATGTGGCCCAGGGTGCCCCAAAATGCATTAGTACAATATGGGTATTAAACGAAAGGTGATAATGAGTGCTGCAATAAGCGATGTGATTAAGTGCAATATCTGAACTGGTTTCAAAGATATAATGATTAGCAGCGAACTCAGTCCATTATAAATGCTAAGATGTCGGGAAGCATGACCTGGTTTTCTAGTTACCACTAAAATTGTACTATGATGTTTTTTATTTCTATTTCGCACTTGCTTGAGACTGGTATATTTTAATTCAATGAGTTGCTTTTATAAGAAAAAAAGGCTGACTAAGGTGGGTTTCCTCTTCATACTAGGCTTGAAGTACTTTCCAACAAGTTGCTTTGACTGCAGGGCTATGCACTATGTGTATACGAATATTCCTAATACTTTAATATGTTGGAAATTTTCATTAAAAGCGTACTTCCAAAAATTGGCTGCAATCAAAATAAAGGAAGTTTCAATTATTGCCAGTGATTTATTGTAGGCAAAAAAAATGAAGGCGACAACTATTTTTGGGACTTTCAAATAAAAGTCAATGTCAGTAGCTAATTTCGAGTAAATCACAAACAAACAAACAAATGCCACAACTACTACATACTGACATTTTTAGCAATGAAAATAGGGAGCGGTAAACAGCAACGCCGCCAAACACTCATAAATTTATCGTGTGAAATATTCAATTGAGCTTTAGTATCGGATAGCTTTTTTTTGTGCTAGTGTGCGCTCAAAACTCGGCAGCTACAAAGTAACTACTCAATTACCAATTTGTTGTATATACGGCAGGGTAGCTTGAGTGCTTTTTAGCTTGGCATGCTCGCAGAGCGTGTACACAAATAAAACACAAACCTCAACTTTCGTTAGAGCAAAACGAACTAGCCACTAATCCGATTTTTTAAATTAAAATTTTAAAATATCATACTCCTGCCACAATAGGACATAGGATATTTTTTAATCAAAAATTAAAAAAGAAAAATTATGTTTAATTCAAGTGTTTAATTTATCAATGATTTAGGCATTACTAGACCGCTTCCCATTCAAGCGTTTCGGCTTAGAGAACATCAAGATCACACATATTTTCTCATCTCCTCTCTTTTCGTGCTCAGCTGGCGCAGCTACAAATATAAAAGTTAGCAGGCAGCGCCAAGGCAGATCAAGCAGTTCTACACTCAAACTAATCGAATCTCTATTTTTCTGCTGGTATTAGGCCCGATCACATTCAAGACGGCGACTGCAAAGCGCCATCTGTCATATTATTTGTACACACGTTCTTATGTAAAGCATTATTTTAAGCGCGTCATAGCTACATGGCTACAAACCACGAATGCCGCTGTCGCCAGATTAAATCTATTTCTATTTTTACAAGCGACAGATCGTGGCGTTGTTTTCTTTTGGTCAATAAAAACGAAAGGAAGAGTGAATAACTTGTAATATAAGTTTCATTTATTGAGGTATATGTATCTTTCACACAATTTGTACTTTTTCTATAATTCTTTGCTACTTTTTAAGGTAATTCACACCTGTCGCTGCTGCTTTCATTGTAATCAAGTAGCCAATGCTTGACTACAGTTGTCGCATAAATTTGTTTTATTGTAGCTGTGGTTCGTAGCCACCGTATTCAATGTGTTCAGCCCTATTGAGTATTTTAATTGTTACTTCGATTACTCAAATTTTGCAGCAATCAGTGAGAGTAGAAGAGGAATGTGGGCATCAACCAGTGTGACCAGGTTACCCTTTCGAGGCTAGATTTAGCCTTTTTTTTTGTCCTTTAGCCTCATAATTTTGGTTTTAGCTTCATGGCTTTTTTCTAGCCTTTTTTTACCGCAAACCTTTTCTAGTCCCAACACCATATTTTTCATACAACGTCGAGGAATATATAAAATTAAAGTTAAATAAAGGTAGTATTGATGCCGAAATACAGAAAATTATTCGTAAAAATTGTTAATGGAGTTGATAACGCAATTGCACCATCGCCTATCTGATAATATGAACTCTTTACAAAAGATAATTTTTTTCCAGTTGATAATTCTTTGTCTAGGTATTCTCCAAATCAAGTAGCATTGATTGAGCTGCAGTGGCGCAAGCTTATAACCGTACAGTGGACAAGTGTAACCTCTACCATTGAATTTTGCGCCGAAGTCCGAGAACATAAAAATTCATTAATCGAACCCCCTTTTTTAGAACTGGTCGAATTCGTATTTTTGGTGCCATGAATATTTTAAAAACTAAATTAAGGAATGTATTAAAAATTAAAATGTTTAACTCGCTACTTAATATTAGATGTTCGTTAAAAGGCTTATCAAAATGTTGCACTGATTTTGAAATTACCGATGATCTCATTTCTATGATAAATACCCAAACTTTGTACGCAGACTCAAGCTCCTCTGATTCAACAGACGAAGAAAATGTTATCAAACAAATTAGTTTGTAGTGATTTTTCTATAGTATGTATTTCTTTGAAAAACTTCCTAGTCAAGGAAAATGTGCCTGATATGTGTTAAAAGAAGAATACTTTCCTTTAAGTATGTTATATACAAATATTTTAAACTAAAATAAAAAATTTTAAATGGATTACGTATAAAAATTTCTGACTTTTGTTTAGCTTCTTTTTTTCTCTTAATTTTTGCCATTCCTAACCTTTTTTTTGTTTTTTTGCTATTAGCATCTTTTTTTTATCACCGGGTCACACTGGCATCAACAAAGATAATTGAATGAGCAGGCTTCCAAGATAATTTTTGTATGAGACTTGCGCTCTATAATCCCATTTACCCAAAAATGGTTAAAGTATTGAGAAACTGTAGTTACGCTCTCATGCAAAAGTACCCTCAAAGCTCGCATCCATATCACGGTTTGGTAAAAATTGATTGAGACTCTATTCCTACTTTAATATTATAAATGTGAAAGTAAGTTTGTTTGTTACCTTTTCACGTGAAAACACCTTGACCTGTTACCATGAAACTTTGTACAGATAATCTTGGGGATATTAGAACAAATATAAGCTACTTACTTTTTCACGGACAGACCTATTAAAAGAAATTAGTTTTAAAGTATTCAAGGTCAAGAATAATAATTTTGAATTTTTTGAACTTTTATGAAAATTATTGTGGTTTTTATTTTTTAATAATCATTTTTAATTAATTATTAAAAGTTTTTTTAATTCAATAGAGTAGGAAAAATGTTTAGAGGCAACGGCCATAGCTTTTCTTAGCTTCTTAGGCTTCTTAGGCTTCTTCATTTCAATTTTGGCACGAAATTAATTTTATTTATGATAAGATTTGCTTTCAGTTTGGTACTTTGGTAGGGATATGGGTCTCAATAGGGATAGGGATAGAGTGAGGAACACTTATTTAATGGCTACAATGCGAACGATGCCGCGGTTGTAAGCTAGTACTTCATAAAATTAAAAGAAAAAATTTGGTTTGCATTTTCAGGTGACCCACACGATTTTTAAAATCGAAATATTGTAGCAACTTCCTGCTTCGTCCTTAGAAGATATTACAGAGCGCATTATAAGCCAAATCTTGGAAACGTGAGAAGAATCTGCATTCAAAACGTCTTACAGCAACTCTGACATTTACTTGGCAACACGAAGTTTAGACAGCAACTCTTATCTGTTAAAAGAGATCTAAAAATAATTTATGCTGACCTCGCAAATAAAATATGTTGATCCAAGATTCATGATTCTCTAGAAAATTTGCGTCAGACACTTCAGTAAATATAAAAAACTGTTTGCAGTAAATTACTAGAAAAGGGTGCCGCATGCAACATTTATAAAATGTTTCGTTTGCATCTCAAGCAACTGACACTTGTAGGTGTGTCATCATCATCTTCAGCGGCCACAGTGCCATCTTTCCAATGCTTAAACACTTGCCATACTTTGACTTGTCTGCCGTGCCTTCCTTGCTTGCAGCTTGTGATTCTTCTGTCTTCTTGTCTTCCTTCATGCCTTTTGACCTGCGTGCAACGCAAGCCATACAAATCAATTGTTTGACTTATTGTTGAACCGAGCTGGTATGTGTAGGTGAGTGCCTCTTATTGTATGCTTGTGGGTGAGCGGTTAAGTGTGACAAGTGCAGATTTCGAGACTCAGCAAAGTGCTAAATGTCACATTTGGAAAAGATTTAAGTGTTCAAAGCACATTTTCTCAGGAGTACATAAAAGTTTTACGAGCGCGTTTAAATGTCAAGCAGTTTGGAATGTGTATGTAAATATTAGGGAATGCATTTATTTTCCACACCACTGTAATGTTTTGTATTAAGTAGAAAATTTGAAAATTTGCACGTTTCGTTTTCTTCTGACGCAAATCATGAAAATGAAGTCAGTTGCGCATATTTCATCAGCGTGTCCAAGCACTAAAAGCCCATTCATCACAAATATATGACGTCTTTGCTAATTTTCTTCGAATGGCACGTTTCTCGGGCACACGTTTTAGATAACCTAATAAATTCACATAAACTCGTAGAAACAATAATATGGAGTTATGACTACAATGTAGAGCGAAACGAAAGTCGTGTGAAAGTAAAAGATACTAACAATTTATATATACTTTTTGTTTTATTAAAATAAGCAGACATATAAAATTTGGAAAGTATAGAAACACTTCTGCTAACAAGCAATAAAAGCCAAAGTCAAGCGAGGACGAAAATTAGTTATTATTTTGGCCACTTCCTAGTCTGGTGCATTTGTAATTCAGCAGCCGTAATTACCCATGCTTACTTCGTACCGAATTTCACACGTCTTTTCTTTTTTGAGTCATATTTAAGCTTTCTTTCATCTATTATTTATGCGCTTTAAGCTTTTTTGTAAAAACAGCAGTTTTAGTTATCCCCATTTCCACTGCTGTCTAGAGTCATATTGCAGCCATTACCCTCTTTGCACATATCTGAAACTTTTCCACTCATATAAATACATTTCCTAAGTTAAGTTGATAATTGATTAAAGGAGTTTGGAGTCATTTTGTAGTCTTCTTGATCGCACATCAACATTCCCCTTTTATAAAATGTATCCGTAAATGGAAAAAAATTTAATTTTTGAGTCATTCTGGAGTAGTGTTAGACAAATTTGTCAATTGTTTTCGCAATACTCTTTTACTATGATGTATAATAGGCCTTCTACTACATTAATTTAAGTATTTTTTACTAATAAAATGACTTTCATTTTTGAGTCATGTCTTCACTTTCGAATCTTTATTGCAAAAATCATAACGCTAGTTATTCCGCAAAATTGTTTGAACACATTAAGCATTTTTTTACACATAAAATTAAATTCATTTATGCGAGTCATTTTTTATCTCTTTTACTATATGAATATAAGCAGTTTTTTACTCATAAAACTAACTAATTTATGTGAATCATTTTTGAGTCATGTCTTCACTTTCTAATCTTCATTGCAGGAATCATAACGTTAGTTACTCTGCAAATTTTTTAACTACATGAATATAAGTATTTTTTTACTCATAAAATTAACTTACTTTCTTGTCTACGCTTTAAATTTTTTTTTTAATTCTACTTCGATATTTTTTCTCTAAAATTGTTGTGTTTTTTGAATAAAACTTTTCAAATTTGGCGCCTTCCCAGTAGATTTGTATGGGCATCATTTAAAAACTACTGTGCCTATTTTAACGAAATTGAAAATATTGCCAGAAGCTTGATGCCTGCTTAATTTTTGAAAATCGCTTCATATCATAGGAATTAAAAAACTTTTTATAGAAATAAAAAAAATTATATGGCGAACAGAAGAACGTCTGAAATTTTTATTTTTTAATAACTCTAGCTACCTATCATAACGGTCGTTTTTTATTCGTCATTTCCACTTGCTTAAAAAAGGGTTTGATCCGAAGGCAGCATCAAAATAAGCCAGCACAAAAAAAAATAAATAAGCGCTTACAATTTCGTTTGCTATATAGCAAGCTGCAACATCGCATTTGATTTTCAAAATAAATTCGCATCCCACTCACGAATAAAAAAAATCTTTGAAGAGATGTATCGTCGTATCAACGAAACAGCTGTCTGTTTGCAGACCAGCTTTACGTTATTTTTCGCGCAAAAAATGTAATCGAAAATTTCAAATTTTGAAAGTAAATTTCATTTTGTTATTTTATTCGTACATAAGTCGCTAAGCGCCGACGAAAAAAAACCGTCTACCGTTAAATAAACAAAGTAGCTATCAAATATAAGAAATGCCTTCTAATTGAGCGTGTCATGTACTAATATTTAACATATAAAACAAATTCCAAAAAAACAACAAAAATCAAAAGCTAAAAAAGTAATGAAACAAATAAAACGGAAGGCAAAACGGTATGTTTGTTGCTCTAATTAAAACAACACTTGTAAGTATGTAGATAAATGAGGTCTATACGAAGCGACAAGTAAAAACGAAAAATGGGGGGAGTATTTGTTGCTATAACGGTAATTGATTGTTGTTATCAATAGTTTCGACTGCTTTAATAGTGTTTTTTTTTTGTTGTAGTGCTCAACTGGTTGAATTTTTCGTGTTTTAATTTTTTTCTGTTCCAACTGCCTGCTGCTTATTCCAACTCGTGTCGGTCTAATGTTCTTTCACCCATATTTTGTTGCAATTTAGGTGTCACCACGGAACAATGCATAGATAGAGTTTCTAAAAAAAACATTTCTATATCAAAGCGTAAAGCAAATTATAACAAGCAGGAGAAAGCAAATAACAAAATGAAAACAAAAATAAAATAGAACCAATTTGAATAATGTGTTCGTGGCAATTAAATGGGCAATGTACTACGATAGTGTACATATATTAAAGAGGTATATTCAAATGTATATACAGCTAAAAACCAGAAGTATATGAATATTATTTACACCAATACCGCACGTATTTATGTACATACTTTGAATGAAACAGCACTACGTGCAGCAATGAGTGCATTGACCACTGTCTGATTGCTTTACCGGCTTAAATATCTATATACCAACATACGAGGTGTGTTCAAAAAGTATCGCGAATTTTGTGTTTTTTCAAAAATTATTTATTTATTCATGAATATCTATTTTGTCCCCTTCAAAGTAATCCCCATGAGATATTATACACTTGTGCCAACGGTTTTTCCAATCTTTGAAGCACTTAAAAAAATCATTTTTTTGTACCTTGTTCAGCTCCTCCTTCGATGCCGTCTTTATCTCGTCAAGAGAAGTGTAACGTCGTCCTTTCATGGGCCTCTTCAGTTTAGGGAACAAGAAAAAGTCACAGGGGGCCAGATCTGGGGAATACGGTGGCTGCGGCATCATTAGTGTGTGTTTTTTTTGGCCAAAAAGTCGCGCACAAGCAACGATGCGTGAGCAGGGGCGTTATCGTGGTGCAAAAGCCAATTTTTGTTCTTCCACAAATCCAGGCGTTTCTGGCGGATTGCTTCGCGCAAATTGCGCATAACTTGCAGGTAATATTCCTTATTGACCGTTCTTCCCTGTGGCAAGAACTCATGATGCACCACGCCCCTGCAATCGAAGAAAACTGTCAGCAAAACTTTCACATTCGACCGAACTTGGCGCGCTTTTTTCGGTCTTGGTTCGTGCGGCAGCTTCTATTGAGATGATTGAGCTTTGGTTTCCACGTCATAACCATAAACCCACGATTCGTCACCAGTTATGACCCTCTGGAGCAAATTTGGGTCGTCGCGGACAGAGTTTAACATCTCATTAGCAATGTTCATGCGATGCAGTTTTTGGTCACAATTGAGCAATTTTGGTACGAATTTCGCGTAAAAATCGAAGACGATCCAAAACACGTGCAAGCAAAGCAGCTGTCAACAATTAACTGAACATTCAAAATGGCCGAGCTTGTCGGCATAAGTGAGAGACATGAGTACCAACATAACGCCACAAAAAATTCGAAATTCGAATATACGTAATCAGCGAAAATTCAAAATTCGCGATACTTTTTGCACACACCTCGTATATAAGTTACATACATAAATACAGCTCTATTCATAATATACGGTGCTAGTTATTTTGAAGGGTGCTTTTGACCTGCTTCATTTCTGTTGTACAATTTTTTTCTGTTTTCATTTGTGTTTTTTACTCTCTTTTGTATGACCGTCGAGTCGAAGAACGCGGCCAATGGAACGCTTTAGGCCAAATAAAATAGACAAGTAAAAACATATGTAAGTACCTCAAAGCCCCCAATGTGATTGCTTTAATTTTTTCGCTCTTAATGTTTTTGTGGTGGTTCTTTTTGGTATCGCTTTCGTATGCTAATTCCAAAACAAAGCTCTTCACTCTCTCGCTAATCCGCTTTTCGTTGGTCAAACGTAGCTGATTTCGCATGATGGAGGGTTATTTAGGCGCGCGAAAAAGGTGTCAAATTGTTGCTGGTCATTGTGATATTAACCTACAAAGAAATGATTTTTGTTGTTTTTGCACATTTTTGATGGATTTGTGTTAATTCAATTTATTGAGTCTAGCATTCATAGACAAGGACATATAGTCGCTTTTTCGACTTTCTTTTTATACACTTTTTTCACCAAATGTACCCAAAAATCAATAAAAAAGTGCAATTTAGGGCAACAATAATATATTGCTCAAAACAAAACTGAATTTTTACATGTGTATCTGCCAAAGTACGCCATCGATCTTGATAAAATTTCCACAGCAGCTTCATGCGGTCATAGGGTATGACCTAATGTAGCAAGTTATGGAATAGTGGTTGGTGTTACGCCCCCCCCCCCCGCCTCCCCCCCCGGCAATGTAAAATTTCATATTAATTACAGGAAAACCCGGCCACTCTTCGCTGCTTCTCAGGACTTATAATAGACTGAGTTCGATTATAATTATTATATCTCCGAAATTAGTTTATATATTGAATTTAATCATGTCGCTTATTGCAGCATTCGTTAGTACCTTTTGTTTGATATCCATATTGTACTTCCACATAACTCGCAATTATCGATATAAAGGCTATCTTTAATTTTAAGTTACACACCTAGTAGCGTAAAATGAAATGAAATAAGATAAACTAAAATAAAATAAAATAAAATAAAATAAAATAAAATAAAATGAAACCAAAATAAAATAAAATAAAACAATATAAAATAAAAGAAAGTAAAATAAAATAAAACAAAACAAAATAAAATAAAATAAAACAAAAACAAATAAAATAAAATAAAATAAAATAAAATAAAATAAAATAAAATAAAATAAAATAAAATAAAATAAAACGAAATAAAGGAAAATGGAATAAATAAAATAAAACAACATAAAATAAAATAAAATAAAATAAAATAAAATAAAATAAAATAAAACAAAATAAAATAAAATAAAATATAATAAAATAAAATGAATTAATGCTTTTTTATACCAATATTTTTTGTTGATTTTCCGCCTGTACATTTTCAAGTATTCATGAAATGAGCTCAAGGCCAAGAATAATAATATTTCTTTTTGTTTTTTATTTTTTTTTTTTTTTTTAATTAATTATTAAAATTTTTTTAATTGAATAGAGTAGGAAAAATGTTTAGAGACAACCGCCATAGGTGATGAAGAAGCTTAGCAGCTTCCGAAATGGATCTATTCAATTAAAAAACTTTTAATAATTAATTAAAAATGATTATTATAAAAAAAAATAAAAACAATAATAATTTTCATAAAAATTCAAAAATTGAAATATTATTATTCTTGGCTTTGAGTTCGTTTCACGTATACTTTAAAATGAATTAAAAAATAAAAATAAAATAAAATAAGATTAAATAAAATAAAATGAAATGAAATAAAATAAAATAAAGTAAAATAAAAAAATAATTTAACAAAATAAAATAAAATAAAATAAAATAAAATAAAATAAAATAAAATAAAATAATAAAATAAAATAAAATAAAATAAAATAAAATAAAATAAAATAAAATAAAATAAAATAAAATAAAATAAAATAAAATAAAATAAAATAAAATAAAATAAAATAAAAGAAAATAAAATAAAATAAAATAAAATAAAATAAAATAAAATAAAATAAAATGAAATAAAATAAAATAAAATGAAATGAAATGAAATGAAATGAAATGAAATAAAATAAAATGAAATGAAATAAAATAAAATTAAGTGAAATAAAATAAAATAAAATAAAATAAAATAAAATAAAATAAAATAAAATAAAATGAAATGAAATAAAATAAAATAAAATAAAATGAAATGAAATAAAAAAAAATAAAATAAAATAAAATGAAATAAAATAAAATAAAATAAAATAAAATAAAATAAAATGAAATAAAATAAAATAAAATAAAATAAAATAAAATAAAATAAAATAAAATAAAATAAAATAAAATAAAATAAAATGAAATGAAATGAAATGAAATGAAATGAAATAAAATAAAGTAAAGTAAAATAAATAATAAACCAAAGTCAATAAAAAGTAAATAAAATAAGAAATGCATAGGAAAAAAAAGGCAAAAGAGTTACAGAAAATTCGATAAAGTAAAACAAAAGCGGTTTTGCACAATTGATATTTTTTTTACTGCAGGATACACTGTATGTGTGCGTGACATTGCCCATTTTGCATATGGGTCAATAGACGTGTTATGTCGCCTTCGCAGTCAATTGTGTTCGCCGCTGATTGGAAATATATGCATTTAAATTTAACAACAATCAATAAGAAAATACATGTTTCCCATCAGCATGTTACATATGAAATGAATAGACAGTAAATTGACTTATACCCACTCTCATGTATTTATAAACCGACTTACAACAAAATGCTGACTACTGTTTTATTAATTGACATTTTTTATTTAACAAAACTTATTTCTTTCAATGCCAATGGCTGTAGTACAAGGTTAAGTAATTTAAAATTGTTAAGTAAGATGACAAAATAGCTGAGATTGTAAATATCACTTTGTTTCGTTTTAGGTAATTAATAAGACAACTTATTGACTTGAGTATTGGATTGCCTGTATTAGGAAGCTTCACATCAGTAGCAATTGATTTTGAAAAAAAGTATTTACATATCTGTATTTTTTATTTTATTTTTTTGGCTTGTATGGGCAAGGTTATAGATTTCTTTGTGATACGTAAAAGCACTAGCAAAGAATGAGCTCTAAAATTAAAAAAAAACGCTTTGTGTCTTTTTGATGCAAGACTAATAAAACGCTGGAAAAAATTAAAAGGTTATAAAATTCAGCAGGAGAAGTAGAACTAGTCGATTTAGATGCAGAAGGACGAGGAGCAGAAGCAAAGAGAAGTAGAGAGAGAATGCGAAGAGGCAAGGTTAAAAAGTTCAAGAAGTCCGCGGCGCGTCGATGACTTGGAAACAAGTATAATCTCCACAAACCCACTTCAACTCAACTCCCTTCAAATTTGAAACAATAGCGGAGTTTTCTTTTTCGTATGCACATAGCGAGTTAAGAATAAAACAACAAAATTAAATATTTTCAAAAATTTGAAATTTCCTTTAAAAAACCAAAAGGGAACTTGTGGCTTACGATAGCTACCAAAATTGTAAACGATTATAATTTGTTTGCACTGACTTATTTTTTGTTGCTTTCAATAAAAAAAAGATATTAAGCGCTTAGAAAAATTAGTATAATATCCACAAAAAATGTGCTCACCCATTGTGAACTTCATAAGCTGAAAGCCAAACCCACTTCAACTCAACTTGCTTAAAATTTGAAACAATAGTTGATTTTTTTTCGTACGCACTTAGCGAGTTATGAATAAAATAACAAAATAAAATTGTTTCTAAAATTTGAAATTTCCTTTAAAAAACAAAAGGCTACCAAAATTGTAAAAGTTTATAATTTGTTTGCGCTGAATTATTTTATGTTGCTTTCAATTAAAAAAAATTTTAAGCGAGTAGACAATTTTTTTTATCTAGCAACAAAATGAGGAATAGAAAACTTACTTTTTTCTTTGTATCAGAAATAAAATAAAAAAAAAGAGTGAAAACCTAACTTGTTATGCCTTATGGATTGGGTAATAAATTACTTACTTAATTATCGTGCATTTATTAGCTACTTAGACAAATTGCAATAAAATACATATTTTTTTAATTTCGCTCAATATTCCCCTATACACATTTTCAGTTTTTCCTTTGGGCCACTCATGTCTAACTAAATAACCGCAAACTAGCATGAACAACAATGCTACATAAATAAACTACTAATAATATTAACAATTTGCGCAACCCCTTACCCCACTTACACAATGCGCTCAATGCAAATCACGCACTCGCTGCACAAAACTTTAATGTCAAAAGTTTCTACCACAATTTCCGACTAAAAACCAAATAAAATAGAAGGGGGGGAAAAAAAAACCAAACAAATTTAAATATGCATGCACCCTCTGCCAAGTTGAGCGTGGAAAAATAATTTGTTGCTGCTCTAACTTTATTGACTGCGTACTTCGTAGAGTGACTCTTTTCACTAAACGACCCCACAAGTAATATGGGTGTATAGGGAAATACAAATTTGACTGTTAGTCGCCTGCTGCCACGTTTAGTCTGCAACGTTTGGGCTTGAGTTGGCTATTCGTTTGTTGCACGCAAACTTGTCACAAATTGCAGGTAATACACAAACTAAGCAGCGTCTGCGAACATGACATAAAACAATGTTTGAAGAAATATGTACGTCATTTGACAGTTGGTGAGGTTAACCCTTCACTCGGTCGCACGTCAATAGATTTTTAATGGATGCACGTTTTGTGTTGTTGTGTGTGCGGGTGATAGGAGTTGTATTGAATTGGCTGACGGGAGCAAAAATGCGACTGCAAAAGACAAATGTTTGCGTGCGAATTGCATGACTTAGTTGAAGTTTGTTGGCCTTTTTTATTGAGTGCGGGTACGAAACAGTGTTGTTGGAAAAAATGTGTTAGTGGGGTGAGAAATAAAATATCGTCAATCCCGAATGTGTTTAAAATTGTTTAGGAAGGAATTTTAGAAAAAGACAGGTTTGAACATCTCAAGTTGGTTTAAAATTCCGTTTTATCATAGATTGCTATGGTCACTGTTACTTTCAAGGCCACGGTCATATTCATGGTCACTGTCACTTTCAACGTCACGGTCGTAGTCATGGTCACTGTCACTGCCTAGGTAACGGTCATGGTCATGGTCACTGTCACTGTCTAGGTCTCTGCCATAGTCATGGTCACTGTCACAGTCTATGGCACGGTGATATCCATGGTCACTGTCACTGTAAAGATCACGGTCATTGTCACTGTAGGGGTCACTGACATAGGCATGGTCAATATCACTGACTAGGTCAGGGTTATAGTCATAGACACTGTCACTTTCATGGTCACTGTCTCAGTCGCAGACATAGTCACTCTCATTGTCCGGATGTGGCTACCTGTCACCGTGATGGACTGTTGT
Source organism: Merzomyia westermanni (assembly GCA_949987695.1). NCBI lineage: Eukaryota > Metazoa > Arthropoda > Insecta > Diptera > Tephritidae > Merzomyia > Merzomyia westermanni. The sequence continues at coordinate 186,814,697 of OX465289.1, forward strand.
AGATAACGTTTCTGCCATTTCGTATCTGCTGTTGTTATTTAATGCACGTTCCCTGCTTTGGTAATTGTCAAGACTGGCTCCAGTCACTGTCAAGTTCCAAATTATTGTTATGGTTTCGATCACAGTCACGGGCATGGCTACTGTCGCTGAGATGATTTTTTCAATGTCACGGTTATCGTAACTGTTACGGTGCAGGTCATTGCCATGCTGACGGTTACTATAACGGTATTATTACAATTATAATAATTTTTCGGCTTGTTATTCTTACTCCTCTTCATCTCCTTCATTCACATCTAACTTTCATCGTTCTCCTCCGGTCCCTTTTCATAATCCTTTTACTTCCTACTGTTTTTGCAATTATATAAATCGCGAGCAAATAGGAATACACAAAAAAATTTTTTTTTCTTAAAGTAAGCACACGCTTTATTTTTGCCAGCAGTGTAGTGACTGAAAAATGTGGAACTCAATGACTGTAGAGGAGTAAGAGATGGAACACAGGTACGGTTTGCAAAGCATTATTGGCTGGTTGGATAAGTAAATATTGCAAGTCTTGACGAAATTATTGTTGCTCCCAAAATTAAATTCGCGTTTTTCGTTATCGGGATTAATTACTAGATATATTACCCATCCCTAATAGGAAACGGAAATGAAATTATAATAATTAATATTGTACGTGCGTCACTGATTTTGAAACGCTTTTTCAAGTTTACACTTTTCTGCGCATGAGTGTTGATTCCTTGTTTAGTTAACTAGAGACATAAACCTCCACAGTTTATGTCTCTTGTTTTACGTGGAAAAACCGAAAATTACTGAGTTGATTAGGGAAATAATTGTGGATATAGGGGATGTTTATGTAACTCACCATGATTTTTTGCAACGCAGTTACTATCATTCACCTTCAGCCATACGTAATACGAAACAAATTCACAGAGCAACTCCCATCTACTGACATTCACTGAAGAGAATGAACGCATTAATATAATGCGAATTTTTCTTTAAACGAGATAAAGTGACTCGTTGCGTTTTACATAATGGCTCTGTTAGTCATTTTTTTTTAGCTATGTATGTTGCCTTATTCTCCAACATAATATTGTTGTATTTTTTTTATTTCAGCAGAAGGACAAAAGAGTGTATTAAAAAACAAAGGCAAACTAGATTATTTACGTTCCCTAACTGTAAAAAATTATCGTGTACGGGAACGCAATAATATGTTATTCTTTTACTTATCGAGCTTATCAGATATAACTTAACATTCAGCGAACAGAGCTATGTCATATTAACGACATAAAATTAATAGTGGCATACTTTTAGGCGGTTTTTAAACTCACTTGAAAAATTCTAACTATTATTTTATTAACAAGCTGCTAACTACTAATGAATAAATAGCGCTGATACTAGCTTGCATTTCCGATTTTTTTTGTTTTTCATACCACTCACTGGCCTAACCAGTCCCATCAAAAAAAAGTTACACTGCCTTTTTAATTATTGTGCCATTTCTGCTTGTCTTTCCATCAACATTTTTTGCTTGTTTGATGCATCAACAACAACCATCCATCCGTTATTGGTTTTTAGTTGCGCTGCATACGAACAATTTAAATTTTAATATTCAAGCAATTTATTGACATTTTTTTATTAAACAGAGAATTGTAATAATTTTTACAAGGCAATTATTTGATTGGGAGTTGTAGGCAAAACAAGAAACATACAAACAATTTGGGTGCAGCACATGGTAAATGAGCAAATCGCAATAAGAGGCCACAATTATTGGTTGCAATAACAGCTGCTGCAGCGAAATGGAAAGACAGCTGTAAATAAGAATACGTGACGCCCAAAAAAAGAAAAAAATAAATAAATTCAGACAAAAGAAAATCACTCATTTATTTTGCCATTCAAGCGAGCCATCCATTTAAGTCAAAGAAAGAAAAAAAGAAAAAAACCTGCAAACATTTATCCCAATGCATTAACGCTGCTACTGCTGCTGCGCACATATTAAACTTAACGAGTTAGTCAGTCATGCAGACAGTCAGGCGCATTTGTAGAAATTGACAAACGCTTTTGATGAGCTCTTGTTTTATATATGTTCACCCCAACTCCAGCCATTGCATTCTTGCCCGCCTCAACTCATAACGAATGCGCGCTTTTACTTTATGCCGCTCATACTTGTATACAATTCATTATTATGACGATGACGCGCCGCCTGTCGACCGCATCTATTTTGTTTTTGCTAAAAGCACAGCAATATGAAATGACTACTTAAAAACAAAAACAAACAAGTTTTGCGGTTTATTTGAGAGCTAATGCGCATGCGGGACACGACTTGTGCGCATGGCTAGGTAAGCAAGCAGGCAGTCAGACAATCAGCTATTCATTTAAGCTGACAGACACGATGCACCGCCATCACCAACCAGAAACAACAACTAACAACCTATTCTTTTGACATTTGATGTTGGCGTTGAAGCGTCAAACGTACATTGGCTATGATACGCGCTTGAATTGAGTGTTGAGGAAGAAGGAAGGGGAAGCAACTAAGCTTACAAGCTCACTAATGAATTTGCAATAAAAGAGTGGCAGCAACAAAAACAACAATGACAACATACGCTAAGCAAAAGCACTATCATTTGCTGTTTACCTTGTCAAATGGCATTTAAAGTGCAGCATTTCGGTTTTCCAATTGCCATGCGTGACTTTTGTGGAATTGTGCAATTGCTAATGTTATGAAAATATTTATTTACAGCGTTTTTCGGTATTTTCACATAATTATTTCGAGGTGAAAATACTAATAAATAGTTGGTAAATAATGACAAAAAGACGTTGAGCTAGTCAAAAATTTGTAAACAACGGCCAATCATTTATTATTTGTTGTGTTATTATTAAGAGCTTTCTAAGCGATGTTATGCCTTTTTGAACTTTTAATTGATGTAGAAATTTTGTGGAAGTTTTGTTGGTCTTTGCAGATTTCTCAAATTAAAAAAACATATTTGTGGATAATACATTTGGGTTTGAAATACAAAAACCGGTTTTGATATAAATTAAGTAAAAGCTTATAAAAAAGCTTTAGAAAAAAAATAAAGCTTTCCGTGAAAGCTTCTGTTAGATATGATCGTTTCTACCTACATAGTTTATTAAGTTTTAAAAAGGCTACTAGAAGTTAGAGCTTATTACCTTGTGCACATATTGCATCAATTATTCACAAAAGCTCTAATAAAAGCTTAAGCGATCTTTTGAATTAGATTCCCATAGTTCCACTGAGCTACTCTAAGTGAAGCCTTTGTTTTTAACTTAGTATGCTAAATCTTAAAAAAAAAGGCCGGCATATGTACTGATCCGTGTTCACCAAGTGCAAGTAAAAGCTCTGCAAATATTGAGTTTTTGAAAACAGTTTTTTTTAATTACTTTGAACCTACTTTGGAATACAATTTTGTTAAGTTTTTTATTAAAAGCAGCTTACATTCACAATTTAATTGTTGAATTTTGTTTAGTGTGAAATGTTTTTGAAACGCTTTTTTTAAAGCAAGGAGAAATTTGGCTTATGTGCTTCATGGTACATAAGCTTTCTTTAAAATTTAATAAGCTCTTTCTTAAAGTTAAGAGAAACAAATTTAAAAGCTTTTGCGAAACCGATATTGCAAAAAAAGGGTATGTATTGTTTGCACTTTTATGCATTACACCGAGTTTTTGATTAGCTAACGCACTGCTCAGCAGGAAACTGCTTTTATTTTCTAATACGTGTTCTGCAAATAAGAGTTAGCAGTTGTTTTGAGAACGTGAAAAATCTCCTCTCTTATTAAGGGGTTTAAAGCATAGTTTTTAAAAAGCTTAAATGAATGAGCTTTTCGTACTAATAAAGTACCAACTATAAAGCTTTCATGGAAGCTAATATGCACGTTTTTAGCCAAAAAATTTAGTTAGAAAAGCTTTTAAGATCTATATAATATAAAAAAGATATATTAATGAAAGCTCTCATAAAAGATTTCAGTTCAAGCCATATTAATATGTCTAAATTGTACCGTAAACGTAAAAGCTTAAATGAGTGCGATTTTCGTATTAAAAAGTACCAACTATAAAGCTTTCGTGGAAGCCAAAATGAACGCTTTTAGCCGAGAACTTAAGTTAGAGAAGCTTTTGAGCTTTTAAGCTATAAATAATATAATAAAAGTTATATTAATGAAAGGTCGAAGCGGTATTAATATATATAAATTGTACCGTAAATTTAAAAAAGTGTCTGCAGAAAAATCAAAACTTTTATTGAAAAAAATCTTTTTATAGGATAAATCAAAAAGTTTAAGTTTCCCTTGAACCTTCATCACAATAGCTTTGATTATACATTATAACAGTTTTACAAACAAATAATATTTTAACGTTTGAATTTTTTCTGCCTTTTCCAGCTCTCCGTAACACAAATCGCAAATGTACGCGTGTCCGGTAAATTGGAAAAACTTTTCTAAAAACTGAACTAAGGTTTCAACGTCCCTAAGGACTCAACAGCAAATTCTCAAGCTGAGAATATTGGAAAAAAATGTTGGATCGTTGCGAAATGCCGGTGAGTACATGCTTTACAAATATCAAAAAATAATAAATACAATAAAAATATGCAAACATATTTTAAATTAACTAAAGCCTATCTAAAATTCATTGCACGCTTTTAAGTGTTCTAGCACAAAAGTTCTATGCGGCTGCGCCTAAAAGCATGCAATGAATTTGAGTTATTTCTACCACCTAACTTAATATCATACCTCACTCTTTCTCTGTCTCTTTCACTCTCTGCAGATTCAAATAGACAACGATAAATTGCGACGCGTCAGCGCCGTTGTCGATCGCGAAAATCGTCTCTCAAATTCACGCCTCGACCTACCCAATGTTTGTAATGGTGTTGGTGGAGGAGTTGCTGGCACTGTTGGAGGCGTCGCTGTTGTTGCCGGCAATGGCACAACGCGTGGCTCGTCACGTTCTGGCCGTTGCTTGGATGTGCACAATAATCATTTGAATAGTCACAGCCATAGCCATCACAATGGACATCATCAGCGCAGTCCAACCAATGCCAACAACAATAGTGGAAATAATACAACAAATAATAAAAATCAACAACAACAGACGACAAATAATGTAAATAGCAACAACAGCAAAAGCAACAACAGTAATAATACCAACAACAATAGCAATAGTCACAATAACAATAGTAGCAATAATAATAATAATATTGGCTCACCAGTATCATCAACAACGATCTCATCGCATGGCAACAGTTCGACCAGTGGCGGTGAGCGGGGCTCATCAACCAAATCGAATAGTAGCAGTGGCAGCAGTGACAATATCAAATGCAGTACACCGATGACGCCGAGAGGTGAGTGAGGGAGCAAAAACAAAAGAAATTTAAATCAACTTGATTTAGCAAATATTTATGTGTGGATGAGTGTGTGTTTGTGTTGTTTTGTATGAGATTTATTTGAGCTCGTCCTTCAACTGCACCTACTGTACATGACGCTTGTATTAACGGTATTTATTCAAGTTCAGCTAACCATATTTGCGCTGTGAACTGTGGCCATTTACGCTTGACGCTTATTTGCTTTTCAATTTCCCCGCCGGAGCAGCGTAGGTTGTGCGCTTTGAGACTCGTCGTGTGAGGTGCGCTATTTGCTGTTATTCACTGGCAGGCTATAACTGACCGGCTGCAAATAGTTACAAGGTTCTTTTTTTTCTATTTTTTGCTTGTTGCGAGTTAGTACGCATCACTGTCAGTCATCGTGGGAAAATAGGTGGTTGGGTGGGGTAAAGTAATGCTCATCAACCATTGACGTTTGAATGCAACTCGTCGTTTTGCTAATTAAATTTTAAATAAATTATATTAAGGTCAAGGATAAGTGAGACTACAGAAATTGAAAAGCAAATGGAAAAAGTTAATTTCAAAGCAATACAAGGACAAGTATAAAAATATGTGAAGCCAAAATTAAGTTAAAAAAAAATGTATGTGATGAGCCTATTTTTGCTGATATTTTATAACCAAGAGTCATTAATGCCTACAACAGCTTTATTTACTTGCAACATTATTTTGCGCTGCAATCTTAAATAGGGAATTCATTAAAGAGCTCAACGAAGAATTCAAATATTTTGCTTCAACGTTATTATTGAATTCGATAAGGTTTCGGTTTCGAAAAGAGTCTCGGTTTCTGCATTGGTATCGCTCTTTAAACTGATTTTGGCTTTGTTACGGCTTCGATTTTGAAAAGTGTTTTGATCTAGGTTTTCGCTACTATATAATTATAATTAACTAAAAAACCCGGCCAAACTTCGCTACGTATCAGAACGTGGACTGAGCTCGATTTTAGTCATTATTATTCTGGAATCAGTTGAGATATGGAACTTAATCACTTCGCTTATTGCAACACTCATAAGCACTTTTCGTTTGATACCCATATTGTACTAACGCAGTTTGAGTCACCCTTGTCCACATATTGCGCCATAACTCAAAAAACAATCGAGTTATGGAAGTAAGCCATATTTTAGCTATTAGATTAGATATCTAGTCATGCAGCAGTTTTTGAGTGATACGCGAACAAACACACAGACAGACCGACAAAAAGTCTAAAAACTGGTGCACGGATAAACAATGTTCCCTTCTATTAATTTTCCTCGAATATCTGGAATGTACAGACATCAACATTTCCGTTCTTGTTGAAAACAGTTACACTTCCCCTATTGGTTTCTTTCTTCTTAAACGATTAAACGACGGCATTAGATTTCTTCTTTATGAATGAAAATTGTTGTAGCTTCTGTCTCGGTTTTGGCTACGCTTGCGGTTTTGAAAAGTGTTTCGCTTTCGGGTTTGATTTCCTCCTTTACATCTAATTTCGCATTCGTTCCAGTTTCGGTCTTTAAACATGTTTTGGTGACAGTTTTGGTTTCTTTCTTCAGCATAAATTTCGGCTTTATAGCGGTTTCGGATATTTGAAGGGTTTGGTTTACTGAATATTAGAAAAAGAGTTTCATGTCGTTTATATGCTCTCCCCATAAGGAACTTCTTTTAAACAGAAGATTTTAATATTTGATTTACTTTGACTGAGTTGATTGAAACGGTAAATTTCTTTACTTCAATTTTAGAGCTTGTCATGAAATACAACAACTATTTGACTGATGTGGAGTTCGAGGAACTGAATGTTTATAAAGAGATATGGTACTTTGGACAAAATGCTACTAAAAATTATAATAAAGCAGCAGCGTCTGGGGCTGCCAATATGGGTTTCGATGATGACAATGGAAATTATAAAATTGTGAGTACAAAATAAAAAGCCAAAAATATTGAAATGAGAAAAACCGGAAATATAAAAAAAAAGCAGTAGTAAATTATTCAAAAAATAATGGAAAAGATTGGTATAGCAAAAGCAGAAAATTTAAAAAGTAGGAAAAAAATTAAAAAGAGTACTAGAAAACTAACCTGGATAAATAAGAAAAACAAGAGTACGAAATTAAAATGCATAAAATGGTATTAAAAATAAAAAAGTAATATAAAATAACCCAAAAAAACATATTAAAATTTGAAGAATTTTTTTTTTGAAATTCCAAGAAAAGAAATGATCAAAATTATAAGTATTGAAATGGTCAATGCAAGAAGTTTTAAAAAAACGTACTAAAAGAACGAAATTAAAAAAGTAGCGTAAAAGTAGAAAGGTAACCGAAAAAAAAACCAAAAAAAGGAGTATAAAATTTAATTGAGAAAAAGAAATTTTAATTAGTAGTAGAAAGGATGAAAAAATAAAAATTTAGCTGAAAAAACATTTAAAAAATATTCGAAAGAAGGACACTTTTTAAAAAGGTGTGTGAAAAAAAAATAAAAAAAAGTTTTGAATTCAAATAACAGTAAAACAAGCAAATAGTAGTGCAAAGTAAATATAAGTTGCAAAAAAAAAATTATATAAGAAAAATATTTAAAAAAAAGTAAGAAAAAAGATTGGTTAAAAATTAAGAAAGTAGAAGAAAATTAAGAATAAAAGTAGAAAATTGATAAAAAAGAAATAATAATTGGAAAGGATTGGTATCACAAATCCATTAAATTAAAAAAGTAGCAGAAAGGCATTAGAAAATTAAATGTCTTAAAATTATCATGCTGTATTTTATGCATATTTAAAGTCGTTAGCGATTTGAAAAAGCAATAAAAAGAAGAAAGGAAAAAAGGTTTTTATTGAATGCGGAAAACTCAAAAAAAAGTTAGCAAGCACTGAAGCAATTGTTGTAGAAAACAATGCAATAATATATTAAAAACAGAAAATACAAATTTCTTTAAAAAAATAAAAAAAAGATGTTCACTTTTTTTAAGTCAACTTTAAAAACTATCGAAATGAGAACAAAAAGCAGTAAATAAGTAAGCAGAAATGTTATCCAAACAAAAACAAACAAAGAAAAGAAGTTCAAATTCAAAAAATAATAATTTTAGAAAAGTAAAAAAGTAAGGAAGTACTCCAAATAAACGATTGAAAATATTGAAATTAAGAAAAAAAATCGTAAAAAAACGATAAAAAGTATAAAAATAATAAAAATCGCAAACTAAAAAATTTGGTAGGAAAGGAAAAGGAAAAAATTTTAAGAAAATTTTTAAATTAAAAAACAAAAAATTAAAAAGAACAGAAATGAAAGAATAAAAAAGTTTTCTAGAAAAGTATAGAAATTATAAAAAAAATGTAAAAAAAAGTAAGAAAGTACTTTAAATAAAGATTGAAAATATTTTAACTAAAAAATTTTTTTTTACAAAGTCGTAAAAAACAAACGATAAAAAATATAGAAATGAGAAAAACTGGAAACTAAACAATTATTTAAGAAATTTGTAGAAAAGTAAAAAAAAAAGTAGGAGAGTAAAACAAAGAGAGTACTCTAAATAAACAATTACAAAAAGTTTTTAAAATCAAAAAACTAAACCCCTTATTCATAAAAAAATAATATTGGTTTACAAAGCTTTTTAAAATGACATTTCCATAGACATTTTGAAATATAAGAGCTTTATAAACCTTTTTTATTTTTTATGAATATGGGGATAAGAAAATTTAATTGTTTTAAATTTTGCCAAAAAAGTTTTTTGTTTATACATATGTGTTTTTAAAATGGCTTTTTTCTTTTCTCCAACCAATTTGAAATAACTCTTTTTCATACTCCTCCCTTAGATCGAACACGATCACATTGCCTTCCGGTATGAGATAATCGAAGTGATCGGCAAAGGTAGTTTCGGTCAAGTTATACGCGCCAGGGATCACAAGACCAATACATATGTAGCCATTAAAATTATACGCAACAAAAGGCGCTTCCTCAATCAGGCTGTGGTAGAATTGAATATTTTGGATGAGCTGCGTGAAAAGGATAGCGATGGATCTCATAATGTTATACACATGCTGGACTATACATATTTTCGTAAGCATTTATGCATTACCTTCGAGTTGTTGAGGTGAGTAAATGATATATTTTAGCAAAATTTTTTTGCTCCAAAGAAACGAGGAGAGTAGCTATAAATTCTAAAAAAAAGTTCGAATTTTATATATATTTATTAAAATTGTTTTCAATGACCTGGTATTAGCTGAGCCAATTACAAAACTACTAGTCCCTCTAAAAGTGCGCAGAACTGAAGAGGTTCTTTCGAAAATCGCCCTTCCTCGCTTTAAAATGTGTCCATATCACTAGCGGTTTTTTAAATTGAAGCCCCTCTCCACAAACATGTCGCTTCATAGCTCTGCTGTTGTTGCGTACCTTGCACCAATGTGTAGCTCAGTCAACTCGCAATAGGCTGTCGTTCATCGCAATCAGGCCAAAGAATGCCGAGCTTGCATTTTGCGTTTAAATGCGGCAATAAATCGCATAGTTTTTGAATTCGTATTAACTTATGCCGCTTGTTGACTTGTTTTTGTACAAGTGCATTTGTTTTTTTTTTAGTTTTCAATTTTATTTACTACCACTCAACAATTTTGTGGGCTTCCACTTATCAACAATTCAATCTTGACAAGTAAACAAATCAATAAAATGACGTTTCTGTTGAAGGGGTAAGCTGTTGGTTGGCTTTTGCTGACTATTGATGGCCATGACCGTGAAGCTTTGGTTTTTGCTCATTTAGTGTAAGCAGATTTTATGGTTCGCTGAAATTTAATTAATGCATTTAGTTGGTACTTTAAGCGGTTGTACTCAAAAAAAGAAGTAATAAATATTAAGCTACTATTCTAGCTTAACATGGCCTTTCGCCTCAGGAAGCTTTGTACACTCAGGTGTGGAGCTTATTTTGGTGTCCAGATCGTGTACTTTTCCTTAATCTAGTTAATCTGACAATCAAAACACCGCGCTGGTCTTCTCTGAAGAAGAAGTATCTTCCAAAATAGATTTATAAAAATCCTATTACGTTTTTTTCTAAAGAATATTTTTTTTATTAAAAAAAACAATTTGATATTGATAGAAATTATTAAAAATATAAAGAATCAAAATTTTCATAAAAAGAATTTTTCATGGCGTTGAATAATGAGAAGATGTTAAGGTCGTAAATAGGTAATACCGAAGAGCACATTCGGAGTGTTAAAAATGGACACATAAAAACAGAAATTCATTATTAGCAATGATAATGACAGATGTCGGTGCTTGTATTATGAGATAGTAAAAATTAATAGAGATAAGAGTTTATTTGAGAAAAACCATCATTCGGATCGCCTAATAGTTAACAGAGCATGCCAAAATTTAAGATCCGAAAATGGATCTATAAAGAAGACTATGGCGTTTGTCTCTAAATATTATTTTCTATTCAAAAACAACTATAATAATTTGTAAAATTTTTTAAAAATTAAAACTATTGTAATTTTAGTTAAATTGTTTGTATACAAAAAACAAAAAAAACAAGTCCAAAATGCACACTCGGAGTGTCAAAAGTGGGCACATAAAAAATGACAATTGCCGTCAGATGGCGGGTGCTTCCACACAGTTATGGCAAAATGAATGGAAATAGGAGTTTAGCCTTAAAAAAAAAGCAATCGTTCTGATAGCCTAATGGTTAACAGAAAGTACTTAAATGTTTCTGATGAAGAAGTCATGCAACTCCCAAAATGGATTCGTAATAAAACCTATGGCGGTTGTCTCTAAATTTTGCTTTTTATTCAAAAAAAAAAAATTTTATAATTAATATAAAAAATGTACAGGCAACAACAACAATTCAGTTGTATGAGCCAAACTGACGAGCACATTCGGAGTGTCAAAAATGGACCAGTAGAACAAAAATTTTTCATAATCCATTATAATACCAACTTTGTATTTCCTCCGTTTGCCTATACAATTAAGGGTTCCACCACAAATTAAAATAGCGTATACTTTATTAGTTAAGGTAGGTTTGCTATATTAATGTCATATTTAATTGCTGGGCGTATTGCGACTGCATGTGAAACTGAAATAAAAATTGTGACTACAAAAGAAAATAAAACAATCACAAGATTAACAAGCACCGCAAAACTTTGGTAAATACTAAAAATTGAAAAAAGAAAGCAAGCAAAAAACTGTTAAACAATTTCTCAAATTATACGCCCACAACAACTCACTAAATCAACCATAGCATACGCGCTTGCCAACGGAAGCACAGCAAACACCAAAAACCCAAAAAATAAAAACGATGTTGCGCCTAAAAGCATGCAATGCGCTTTTATTGGTTTTTGCAACAGTGTGTTGTGTGCGCGCAATTCGACCTTCATTTATTGCCCATAATAAGGCACTACCTACAATAATATTTAGTCATATGATTTTATAATTGCACAAATGGCACAAAAAGAAGAAGAAGCAGAAGAAAGCATCTAACGTGCACAACTACATATGTTCGCTTACCAACATTGGCACTTCACACACCCGACAGCTTACAATATTTTACTTTGACGTCGATAGATCGCGTGCAAAACGTAATTTCTTGTTGGAACGTTGATATCGTTTGTTTTATGTAAACTTCTCGTTCGTCGACCTGTGGCACAAATATTCCCTACTCTTTCTTGCGCTCATCATACCAATAGGCGCATTAAAGTCAATGTTAAACTTTGTTGTTTTTTGCATATTCAAAGTTGAGTATTTGCACTTAAATTCACATCCAGCCAATTTGCAAAAAGCACATGTGATTTGTGCAAACATTACGACAGGCAGTTAATATTTTTTATGTGCTTTTTGCATTCCTTTCGTTTAGTGAAGTTGTTAGGCTTAGTTTCTTTTTATGACATTGAATTGTCAAAAAATGGCAAAACCAATTAAGTGACAGACAAACATACAAAAAAAACATGTTAAAGTGTAAGTATCCTACAAAAAATGCAATTAGTCTAGGATTAATCCATAATAATCTCTTTGTATGTTGTCTGTTGTTGAAGTGATCTCTTTTGTTTGATCATGTCATATGAAGAGGCTAATTGGTCCCTTTCATGCCCAAAAGGTTAGTATCGGACAGATTTCCTTTGTGCCCCTACGCGTATTGTCAGAAACGTTTACATAAAGTAGGCTACATAAATTAAAATCAACTTATCCCAACTATGCCTACACCGGAATAGTTGCCATCAATTATATCCCACTGTAGACCAAAGATATTGATCCCTGGTCCCTCTATTTAGAGATCAGTGCCACGACTTTTTGCAAAGATGGGTTAAACTGTTGACATTTGTTAGAGTAGGACATACTGGAGCTACCAATCGGACCCATTTATGTATATCCGAAAGGGTACGAAAGGACTAATCCACTTTCTACCCATACGGGTACTTTTAACTCCTAGAAGTATGCTACACAAACTGAAATTTACTTACACAAACAAAAATTTGCTTATGTACGAGTATATTGAATTATAGACAACTATAGACTAAAGGGATTAATCGCGGGGCGCTCTCTTTTGAGATTAGTCATGCGCTTTTTTTGCAGTGTATGTGTGTTTAAGGAGCATGTGTGTGCGCCATAAAAGGTTTGCCAACAGGTGGCAGCGATGTCATGTTCATCTAAATAAAATTAATTCTATCACTAGCAATAAAAAAATAACTATCCTACCAGCCACTAGTGGGTAGAAATCTGGATAAAGTGGATAACAAATTTTTGTAATTTTCTTAGTAAAGCTCCACTTTGTAACCACAGTGCAATTTAGTTTCCACTCTAGTTTGGAGTCTACAAAGGCTGCATACTTTTAGGCATATGTTGTTTTCGAGATAAATTTTATAAACGTTCGTTGGTGTTGTTATTATGGTGAAAAAACATGTGATGATCGTAGCATCTAAGATTTCACCTCGACAGAGCTGGTTAGCCATAGTTCGTATAACTTATGTAAGGACCTAGTTTAAGTGCGTTTTTCAGTGGGAGCTTTTGTGTCGTTCAAGAATTTATTACTGATTTCGAGCATAAATGAATATAAGGCAATAAACACGTGTCTTATATACAAGAAAAGGCGCCTAAAATTATGCACTATAATATGTAAAAGTTAAGACAGTGACGTGTTCACGAATAGGGTGTTTCGGGCCCTTAGGTGCCCTTAGAGCGATATGCTCTTTTTAAGCGAATTGCTGGTATGCCAAATAAACATAATAGAAGAGCGCATTCGGAGTGTCAAAGGTGGACACATAAAACAAAACTCCCTCATGAGCAATGCTACATACCGCCAGATGGAGGTGCTTGCACAAACTTATGGTACAAAAAATAGAAGTATCTGTTTAGCTGATAGAAGAACCAGCTTTCTGAAAGCTTAATGGTTAACAGAACGTGCAAAAATATCCTTAAGATGAAGAGTTTTACCACTTTCCGAAATGTAACTATAAGAAATGCTGTGGAGGCCATCTCTAAATTTTCCTTTGCTACTCTCATAAAAACTTTCAATAATTAATTAAAAAATAATACCCATATCATATATATTATTTCTGTAAGGTCTTTTTGTGTTAGTTCCTAATTTTCTTCTCTCATTTGGAACCAATATTAATAAATAAGGTACCGTTTTAAAGGTGGGGGTTAGCTCTACATGCCAAACCATGTTTTAATTAGCGGAGTGCTTTTGTTTAAGCGTATTTTATAAAAATAAATTCTTTAAAATAAACGATTGTGAATGCACAAAAAAATCAATTTATACTGCGACGCTATTGTGACTGACATTCACATGCCTCGCGACATCTACATTTGAATGGTAAGACTGAACAGTGCGCCATCTACACTTGAACATTGCTAAAATAAGTGAATAAGACTGCGTTCACATTGGGTTATAAACTCGAGTTAAAGGGACATTTTTTGAGTTAATTCATATTGATGTTGTCAATCAACTCAAGTTTATGGCTCAATGTGAATGTAATATAAGTGGTGGAATTTCAAATAGCTGTTTGCGCATATTTGTTTAATTTTTTAGGGTCTCACAACAAGTGTAACTGAAAATCTTTTTTTATAATTTGAGAAAAAGGTTTGGAAAATCCTGGACCTGGACTAATAAAAGGTTTCAAACCATTTTTGTTTTTTTTTCTGCGCAAAGAACGCCCTGGTCCAGCTAGTATAAATTATTATTCTTGGCCGTGAACTCATTTATAGTCATCAAAATATTTTTTCTATTGGCTTTTAGTGTGGAAATTTCAGATTCAGCTCAAATCATTTATATCACGTGGCGATTATAATGATCAAGACTTAGTGGAAAACCAACCTGTTCAAAGAATTTTTGAACAACGCCGTATTTCGGAATGCTTATGAAAAACCCACTATTTCAGAATTTTTTTTAACAACGAAAACGATTTATCTCAAGTGAAAATTTATTGAATTTTTGTTGAATTGGGGCATTTTCGAAACTTTTTCTTTTATAGGATGTGCTTGAAGTAAATTTTTATAAAGGGCGGTATTGGTAAAACTTGTGATATAGCGCGTTTTTTCGAAAAAATTTTAAATAAAAGTAATCTTCTAGTTAGCCATCGAAATGAGTTCTTGAAAAGTGCCAAAAACTTACTTGGTCGCTTAATACATGAAAAATGTGTTACCCTGTGAATTTTCCTATAGAAAATATTAAGAGTTACGACACATTAGAACTGCCTTACTAACCTTACTTTCTAAGTACTAACTTACTTCCATAGGGAGTTTATCTTCTCCACATATGACTTCCATTAAGGTTATTAGCCAAGCATGTCGAGCCCTAACCGCAATTTTAAGGTAATCAAAAAAAATTCTGAAAATCCGTATTTTGACAGATATTAATAATTCTGTTTATTTTAAACCATCTCACAAAATATCACAACTCTAATATGTACCATTACCAATAAAGCAAAGGCAATTAAGACTTCAGGAAAACGTTGCTTTAAAACTTGTTATGTTTGTGAACTAAACAACCTTCTTCAGTAAAATTTAATTTTTTTTGCTAAAATGGTTCGATATAGGCAAAATATTTACATCTACAGAATGTGAATCACAACTTTACTCTTCTCATGCATGCCACAACCCCTTAGAAAAAGTATAATCTCCCCGAAAAGTTGAAACAACTAACAATACACAATATTTTGCAGTGAAAATTCACACATAAATCGCGCAAATTCCACTTCATCCAATCACCTACGCCAATGCAACAATAAAATGTGTCACTACCAAAAGAGAAAAGATAAACAAAAATTACAAAATATATTGCAACACTCACCTCAATAATTTTACACTTTGAAACCAACACAAACACCGTTGCGCTTTGGCTTTATAATGCCCACTGCCGCCTCTTGCCTTATCACCCACTTTTTTCTCTTTAAACGGAAGTGCTGCCATAATTTAGTACTTTTTATGGCATCACTTTGGCTTTACGCCCATTGAATTTTCATGCTGTCCAATGTCTGCTGCTATTAACTACCATAGAGGTGTTCAAAGGTGTTTAGCTCCTATACCACACGCAAACCAACAATGTATGTGGCTGTATAGAGGAGAATATGCTTAACATACATTCGTTTATTGTTTCTGGTTTTTGAGGTGGTCACTTGTGTCGCAAAACAGACACTTTACGTGACATTACACATAAGACTACTGCAGTTTTCGAAGTGTATATACATACATATATGAAGGCAAAAAGCAAAACTATGCTACACATATTTGGGCATTCACTGAGTAGAGTAAAAGAATATCACCTTCGTTGTTTATTTATCTCATTGTGTGTGGTTATGTCTGGGTTTTTGGGTTTTAGTGAACGAACAGTACGGTCATAAAGTGTCATTGGGATTTTATGAAGCTTTTAAACTATACGAGAAGTAGGTTGCTTAGTAGCACATAGGTACCCACGTGTATACAAGTTTACAAAGTTTATCTAAGCTATTTTGTATTTGGTATATAGTAGCAATGTTCCTTTTTATCCCAAATAAGTGCTCAATTAAGGCAAAAGCTAGCACCTAAACTGCTCTTATGCACATATTTATTTTACACGCTGAGAAACATTTCTTTAATTTTTACTACGCCAGCACTTTAAAGTTGGTCCAACTCCAAAGTTTAATAATTTTTGTTATTGCATTTTATATTTTTTCAAGTACGACATAGAAGAAGATTGCTATGCAAATTATTCTAAGTTTTAAAAAAGATTTTTTTTTAAATTAATCAAAAATTAGTAAAACTTAGTAGTTGGTGAATGAAAACTATAAGAATATTACAAGTTTTAATATTTTGGTGTATTAAAAATTAAAGGCTATAGAATTTCCTATGATATTCTTCAATTTTTAATAAACGTTCAAAACTTTTTAGTATTTTATAGTAATATTTATTATAATTTAATACTTTTTTGAATACTTCTGTAAAATTTCATAGTTTTTCTTTAATTTGTAATATATTCTTGCTGATATTTCTCTCCGTGTATGTTTATTGCGATTTCATTTACTTGTACTCGCATGTATACGAGGTGTGTTCAAAAAGTATCGCGAATTTTGAATTTTCGCTGGTTACGTACATATATTCGAATTTCGAATTTATGGTGGCGTTATGTTGGTACTCATGTCACTTATGCCGACAAGCTCGGCGATTTTGAATGTTCAGTTAATTGTTGACAGCTGCTTTGCTTGCACGTGTTTTGGATCGTTTTCGATTTTTACGCGAAATTCGTACCAAAATTGCTCAATTGTGACCAAAAACAGCATCGCATGAACATTGCTAATGAGATGTTAAACTCTGTCCGCGACGACCCAAATTTGCTCCAGAGGGTCATAACTGGTGACGAATCGTGGGTGACGTGGAAACCAAAGCTCAATCATCTCAATGGAAGCTGCCGCACGAACCAAGACGGAAAAAAGCGCGCCAAGTTCGGTCGAATGCGAAAGTTTTGCTGACAGTTTTCTTCGATTGCAGGGGCGTGGTGCATCATGAGTTCTTGCCACAGGGAAGAACGGTCAATAAGGAATATTACCTGCAAGTTCTGCGCAATTTGCGCGAAGCAATCCGCCAGAAACGCCCGGATTTGTGGAAGAACAAAAATTGGCTTTTGCACCACGATAACGCCCCTGCTCACGCATCGTTGCTTGTGCGCGACTTTTTGGCCAAAAACAACACACTAATGATGCCGCAGCCACTGTATTCCCCAGATCTGGCCCCTTGTGACTTTTTCTTGTTCCCTAAACTGAAGAGGCCCATGAAAGGACGACGTTACACTTCTCTTGACGAGATAAAGACGGCATCGAAGGAGGAGCTGAACAAGGTACAAAAAAATGATTTTTTGAAGTGCTTCGAAGATTGGAAAAACCGTTGGCACAAGTGTATAATATCTCATGGGGATTACTTTGAAGGGGACAAAATAGATATTCATGAATAAATAAATAATTTTTGAAAAAACACAAAATTCGCGATACTTTTTGAATACACCTCGTATTTAAATTGCTTCTCCGTGTGGGTGTTACGCCTGCATACTTTTAGGCACTTCTTGGTTTCCATAAAAATTTCATAAAGATGCCTTGGTGTTAGTAAAATTTCTGCTGGTTTGGAAACAGAGTTCGTAAATGCAAAGCAGAAGAAGTTCATGGTTTTATGTATTTATTTGTTCGCCCTTCACTTTATGACTAGATATTTATCGATGTATTTTGGAATATTCATCCATTGATCCTTGGTAAGGAAAAATTGGCTGAAATTTAGTTTTTTGATTCTGCGACTGATTTAGGTTACCAGCCAAGGCTATAACAACGATAAAAACGAGCTGGTGAACTATTTTCAAATTGTCATAGATTAATGAGGAAGACTCGAGTATCTTTTTAATTGAAGAAAGACATAAACCATATAAGGAAAATAATGAGCCCAAGCCCACAATCGCATATAATGGAGTCACTCTATGTGTATTCTGGCAATCAACACAAAAGAAGGTCCTACGAGCTGCGACAAATATGGGCGAATCAGACATTTTGATATTTCATAAAGGTTTTATATAGCGCATTATTTGAAAGACTGGAGTACACAGTGGACCGACTAATTGGGTTTGATGTCTTCAGGCTTAGAAAATCTCTCATCTAATAGGTTTTCAGGATTTAATAGAAATAGGCTTGACAATAAATAGCACTAAGTGAGCTATTAAGAAGTGAAGTCTGCTCGCGATGGATAGAGAAGTCTCTACAAGTCTCTACTCAGACTCATGAAAGTTATTAAGGTTATCAGTCTGTTACATAAATATTTCCCACTAAACACTTAAACTACCTTCAAACTAGCATACTGACTCTCAGCGTCGTTCTATCCCGAAATTAGTGGAAAAAATAATTACATCATTTTAATAGTCGGTTAAAAAGCAGAAAACATGCCTTTCTTACTCACATATACATACATACATCAATACATATGTATTTTCTTAACTGACAACTGTGCTTGTTTGCTTTAACCCTTTCGAACCTGAATTCATATTTCTCTTCATATTTTTTTTATTGAAAGAAACTCACTTCCACAAATTTTGTGATATAAACACGTGGATAAAAACATCAGCTGTTAAGCGGTCAGCTAATGCGCTTTCTCTCGCTATCAGGGTTGCCAGGCAGCAAATTTTAAACTTAGTCTTAGCCAAATATAAAGCGTTTAAGGTACCTAAATAGGTGCTGGTACATATGTGTACCGACCGGACCGAAAGGGTTAATTTTTCATTATAACTCTAATTTGCTATTGGTTTGTAAAGAAAATGTTGAAAAATATATATAACAGCATCCTAAAAGTATGCTCCAGCAAACAAGCAGTTAGGGCTTGTTACGCCAAGACTACGCTGCGTATACGCAACATCGTGATTTATAGACACTATCTCACAGTTACATATCTAAGAGCATTTTTTTTTACGCTCCACTCACACTCTCGATGTACAGAGCAGTAACTGCCATCTTTCACAGTGACTAATTG
Source organism: Merzomyia westermanni (assembly GCA_949987695.1). Taxonomy (NCBI): domain Eukaryota; kingdom Metazoa; phylum Arthropoda; class Insecta; order Diptera; family Tephritidae; genus Merzomyia; species Merzomyia westermanni. The sequence continues at coordinate 186,833,978 of OX465289.1, forward strand.
CTATTTAATGTGTTTATGTGGCGCAGGTAACTAAATTAGTGGAGCATTCCATTGCAATTTCCTGCATTGAAACGCCTCATACAAACTTACATTTATAGTTTGTATCCTTGGTCCGTTTGCTATTCAATAGCTACCATAGCTAAAGAGTAAGCAAATAATTTTCCAAACATATTTTTCAACTTTCTAGCAGCATAAAAAAAGTTTTTTATTTTGCATTTTAGTTTTCTTTCCCTCGCTTTATTTTTCATTGCAATTTTGCTCTGGTCGTTTGTCACTACATGTCAGCCTTGTTTGTTTACTTTGACATAGTTGTTGGAATATTTTTGTGTCGAGAAATGCTAAAACTTTTCAAATTTTGTATGCACTTTAGAATTTGTACTCACTATTTACGCTCGTTAATGGAAATGCCAAGTACTTTCATTTAGAAATATAAAGTATGCGCCTTTGTATATACTCAACTTAACTGCTAAATAGTTTTTGCATACTTTAAGGCGCGTATTTTTGTAACTCATTATATATACCAGGAATTGCTGAAATCTATAGTAGAGAGCTTTGCAATTATATAACTGACAAACTTTACAGCTAAGACACCATTGGACTTGTGACTGTAGTTTCCTTTATGAGTTAATTGTGAGGGCGCCTGAAAGTGTGTTTTCTTGTAGCTAATAGCGGTCATACCATGTTAATGAAAATAAATATAACAATTTATTGGCATTTAAAATTAAGTAAGAGAAACATTTGAACATCGGTTTCTTCTGCTGCTGCTGACAGAATATACAAAAGGTGCTCATTGCTAAATCAGTATGCTAAGGAATTTGATGTATCTGAAGCCTAGATCGCTAAATATATTTAAATATAAATTCATTTATAATTTTCTTGTGGATAGAATAACGTGCGATCGAGTTATGAGTGGCCAATTTTCGAAAAATTTATCCCTTTTATATTTAAAAGAGTATGAAATAATTAGTAGTTAGTAGTTTTTTTTGCATGCTTTTAGGTGCTACAATACAAGTGATCCCTTTGAAAAATATATCCTTTTCTGTTTTACCCTTTCATTTCATATTTTACGAGCTCATGCAATAAGCAAAAGGAAACAAATTTTTAAAATTGCCAGCTTATAAATAAATGACCTTGAACTTTACTCGTTGCAAACGCGCAATCGCTATTGATGCCAAGCAAAAGCTTTAATAATACTGTGCAATATTTTTCAAGCTATTTAGAGATGAGGTGCTGAATGCCGAGTTTTCTCTTTTCCGCCCACAAAAAGTGGTTATTAACTAAGCGCAATTTCTTTTCATTTCGTTGCTATTTTTTTTAGTAAAGTGCTTTGAAATCTGTATAAAATACCACAAATAAGGTGGATGAAAAATAGGTTTTAATTCGTTGTGACAGAAATAGTGGACTAAAAAATGTGGAAAGCAAATGAAAAAATATATTTGTGAAAAACTTGACTAATTAGAAACCAAGCGGATAGCTCATTAATATGCGCATTCAAACATAAGCACAAATGAAAGGAAAAAGAATAAAATATATGTGCATATGTATGTGTAAACGGCTCTCACTGTCAAGGACGCGTTTTGTTTTTAATTAAGCTTTCAATTTCAAAGCCGGGGTTTTATTATTTAAGCACGCTTAAACTCTCTGTGACGTTTGATAAATGACTTTGGGAGAAAAATAAATTTTTATTGATATATACATATGCACTATATAATTAAGATATGTATAAAGGTTTTAAATGAAATGTTGGGAGACTTCTCAGTAAGCCAAGGAGAATCTTATGAGATGCCAGACTTTGGAAATCTCAAATTTGGTATTCCGTTATTTATGCTCTGACAAACTACTTGGTCTTGTCGAAAATTATTAACTTAACAACAAACCTTTATCTATACATTCAGCGCGTGGAAGCACTTAATAAAATTTATTTATGCGCCACTACAATTCAGAGCAATATTTTCAGTAACAGTTTATTGCTGAAAGCTGCGCTTTGTCCCCCAAACTCTAGGCTTTATTTATACAAATTTTGAATTAACGTAAGTGTACATATTTGCTATTTGCCACAGCAACCACATTACATTTTTCAGCTACTATGTATTATAATTATATTATCTTCACCACAAAGGCAGACGCAAAGCATATTTATATTTCGTTGCATATCATTAGGCGCGCTTTGTGCTCAGTTCACTTCAGATAAATTAAATCAGTTTGTAACATTAAAATTGGGTTAAAATAATTAACGAAAAATGGTTGGTAGGTGATGGCACGCATAAAATTAAATTTCAAATCTCTGAAGCCAGCTATTAGCATTTTTAGGTGTTATGAGAGCAGGGTTTTTAGGCGCCTGAAAGTATATTCTAACCAAACAAAAATTATTAAGGAAAAACGTTGCTTCTGAAGCTGTGATTTTATTTATTTGTTACTTGAAATTTAAATACCTATAACAATTCTAAAAAAAACAGATATTTAGTATAGCTGCATAAATTACATGCGCCAACAATTTGCACCATATGCCTGTGGCGCCACAAAGTCGACCGTAGCCATGCGTGCGCTTTGGGCCAGACAAAAAATTAATGGAAATGTTATGTTGGCTTGTGCAAATGTGGCAAAGCATATTTTGTTATTTCTTTAATTAATTTTATATTCTACGAATTAGTAGGTGCTTATTTCTTATGCGCCTGGTGGTAGGCTTCAAAAACTGAAGTACTTTTTAAATGGCATTGTTTTTCTCTAAGTAATTCAGCTGCTCTTACCAACCGTTAGTGGATAAAAAGTCATGAAATTTTATTTGAATAGGTGCACTTTCTAACGTATTAAAATTGCTTTGCGTGTAGTTATGTGGTCTGCGAGTCTGCATACTTTAAGGCACTTATTGTTTTTCCTATAAATTCCATAAATATGTGTTGGTATTAGTAAATATATGTGTTTGTTTCACATTTTTAGCCATGGTAGGGTACTTAAATCTGTATATTACCTCCTCTACACATTATCATAATGCATTAATAATAATAAAATTGAGCAACGCCTATAAGTATGCCATTCTAATAAACTTTTACGTTTATTTATTTGCTTATCTCGTCTATTGATGCATGCCTAAAATAGCTTGCTCATTTGGCTAACAAAACAGCTATTGATTTTACAACAGTGAACCCCGCCGCTGCTACTGCTAAAGTTGTTCAATATAGTGCGCCTAAAATTAGACTAACAATAAAAATATTACATATCATACTAAAATAATATAAACGCCATGCTTCTTTTTCGTCTCTAGCACATTTGTAAGCTTGCTGCATGCATTCTACTCAATGCTTTAGCTTTAGGTGCAGTGATTTGTAGTTTTTCTGTATTATATTAGTATTTATTGCATAATAACAGGCGCAAAAGCCGGCTGAACTTGAAATTCGGGATAGGAAGGTGAAGGATGTCCTCATTGCGCGCAACGTTAATCTCATAACACGCCTACTTTTCGCTACTATTGTTTTGTTTTCTTTTTTTTTGTATAATTTGTTTGTGTTTGCAAATTGTAATTCGCTTTGATTGTTGCCTTTTATATGAATGAATTTAAAAATTTTTTTTCTACTTGTTTTTGGGTGGTGTAGAACAGCTAAAATAAATTAAATAAATAACATCGATATAAGTAAATAACAAGCTATAATAACATTTGTACTCGGCATTGACATTTTATGCTCATAACTTTTAAGGCGTTTGTATTCGTATGTGTGTGTCTGTGTCTGTGTCTGTGCCTGTAGAATGTGTGGGTAGCAAGGATTTTACAGTGAAAAAATTCGCCACTAAAGCGCATATTGACATGCAATATTTTAGTTACAAGTTACGTGTACTTTTGTTTGCGTTTATAAATTTATCTAGCTTAATGCATATTGACTAATATACTTACATCTTAGTTGTAAGTGTAAATGTTGCTGCTACAACCCTGCATTGCAGCGTGTGTGATGTTGGGTAGTGAGACAAATTCAATATTTGAAAGTATTGCTCGTTATGACTTTTTGCGGCAAGAGCATGTAGTGTCGTAAAAACCAGCTGAAATATGTGTCTTTTTTTTTATCAGTTTCCAGTAGTCAAAAATTTTCGCAGTGCCATTTTTAAAGTAGATCTGCCACTGAGTTCCAATTCCTTCCTTATTTAAAGTTGCAGCTACCTTGAAGTTTCCATGACGTTTTGGGGCCTCTAAGACTTCTAAATTCCATTAAAAAACCACTGAAAGCTGCTTTCTTAAGGACTTAGTTGCACGATTTTTGGCAATGAAAAGAATAACCTTTCTCACAAATTTACTGCTTTCTGCAACAATATTCCTTAAATTGCAAAAGAATTTTCCAAACACTGCCTTAAATAGTTTCACCATAAAAATAGTCATGGTATATTTAGTTTAAGCTTTTGAAAAGCGAAACTGACAGTTGACAGTTGATAGCTATACTTTTCTATGGATGGCTTTTGCAATTGCTATTGCTACATAAATTTGACAACAAAAACAAAAAAAGGACTTTGTATGAAATAAAAGCAGTAGCCAAAGTAAAGAATAAAAATTTTTCTGTATTATTTAAACCACAACTTGGTGTGAATGGCTGTCATAAATACGGTAGATATGTATACGTATTACAGCATTTCTACGATGTTGTTATTAATAGCTAAGCAAGGTTCTTTCTTTAGAAAAAAGTGGATTAAAAAATCTCTATTAATTGTGTAAAACAAGTAGTTGTGTTTATATAAAACTGAAATTGCAATAGTCAGGGAGCTAATACGTTTTAAGAAGAAAAAAGAAAATAGAACACGCCCACGTTTTACTGCGTCTCAGAACTTACAACAGACTGAGTCCAATTTTAACCCGTTTATTTGCAAACATTTCAAACCATTTGAGATATGCAACTGCATGACATTACTTATTGCAGCACTCATTATCCCCTTTCGTTTGATACCCATATTGTACTAACACATTTCGAGACACCCTGGTTCACATATTGGTCTATAACTCCGAAACCTGTCGAGTTATAGAAAAAGGCAATATTTTAAATGTTAAGCTATACATATAGTAATGCAACGGCGGAAATTACATTCAATACTATTTCTTAGGTTTTGAGTGATGCGCGAACAAGCATACAGACAGATAGACAAAAATTTTAAAAACTGTTGCTTTTGACTCCATTGGCTCAATTATGATCCCTCCTATCAATCTTGAATATCTGCAATGCACAGAAATTGAAATGTTTCTATTTGTCCCACTGCTTTCCGCTGATGGGGTATTTAAGTTGTGTATTATAAGTCAAAATTAAAAATATCAGTTGAGACACCCACTATATATTAAATATAATATTTTTTCGCACCCAAGCGGAGAAGTATTACGCATTTCTGTATAGACAGATTAGTATGCATATACAAACATATGTATGTTAAATCAAATATGCAATTCCTAACACAATTATAACTCAATTTTCCTTGGCTTTGACTTTGTGGTTGCTAGTTTTCATAGAAAATTGCGTATACGCCATGTAGACCACATTGTGGTTTCAACTGCACAGCAGATAACTTGAGGTTGCTATTTTCGCTAGAATTGCACACAAATTCTTATATATATATATTTTTTTTTTTTTTGCATTTGTTATCAATCTCTTTAGGGAAATTCAAGCACAGTATTTAACTAATTGGAAATAAAAGAATATTGTTTTGTTAATAAAATACAAAATTAAATTTTTGAAAACTTTTCGAAGTAAATGTTGCTTTACAGTTCCAAAGAAAATAAAATTCAAGAGAAAAAACTGGCAATTTAAAACGAAGAGACGAATTCAAATGCAGCAGCCAATTAATTTTTCAAAGTAAAATAAAATTTGAAAATCCAGAAACGCAAATTTTAAATTGTACTTGCAACCAAAATATTAAAAATTTCTTTGAACAGTGCCTTTAGAACTATTAGAAGGTCCATTTTAATAAAATTTAGGTAAGTTCCTTCCTTCGTTAATATGCGTTCATTCTTTTAAAATTTTCCTTGGACTTGAGCTCATTTATAATTATGTAAAAACAACAACTCAAACTAATTATTGGTATACAAAACAAACAAAACCGAAGAGCACATCCATAGTGTCAAAAATGGACAAAAAAACAAAAATCCATCATAAGCCATGCTAAATCCCGCCAGATGAAGGTACTTGCACAACGCTAATGTAATATGAATAGGAATATGAGTTTAGCTGACAGAAAACCAGCGTTCTAATAGGTTCGGAGTAGGGAGCGCATTCCAAAATTTCGCTGATAAATAAGTCTAGCGCTTTCGAAATAGATATATAAGAAAAGCTATGGCGGTGGTTTCTAAATTTTTCTTCACTACTCTAATAAAACTTTTAATAATTAATTAAATTATTAAAAAAATTAAAACACCAATAATTTTTTTTTAAATATATTATTATTGATCTTGAGCTCATTTATTCTTAAAATTCAAAATATTAAAAAAATTTTTTTTTTTTTTATCTAACCAGCAATATTTTACTTAATTTTTCATTTACTTTTTTTCCTTACAGCCTCAATCTCTATGAATTGATCAAGAAGAATAACTATAATGGTTTCAGCATGAGTTTGATTAGACGTTTCTGCAATTCGATTGTTAAATGTCTGCGTCTACTTTACAAAGAGAATATCATACACTGTGATCTCAAGCCGGTAAGTATAAATGGATATGTATGTACGCATATTAAAGCGCTGTCACCAAGTGTACTGGCTATGCCAAGTTCAAGTTGTATAGGGCATTTTTGACCCTTCTCAATTTAAAGCACGTTATAGTAAGTCTACTTAAAGAGGAAAATGCCAGTCGGCAAGGCTAACCTGATAACTTAAACTTGCTTGAAACAAGCGCCTAAAAACACTCCTAGCTTCATTGGTAACGTATGCTTGGACAAATTTTTTCAGCATAATTTTAGGCATCTAAAATGTGTGCATCACAGTTATCAATGAATCTAGACCAGTAAGAAAATAATGTGCTCAAAATGCGGCAACGTCAGAATATTAATAACCAAATGGAAACGTCCGGGTCTCTTTCGGGTTCAAAATCCCCCTGAAGACAGTGCGAGTAGTCTCGTTTGTTCAATAAAAATTGCGCGTGAAAACCTCGCTAAAATAATTAAAAAGAAATAATAATAAAAACCAAAGAATTTGCATTTTGCATGTGAGTTCAGTGTGCATCAAACTCATAATGTGACCGTTATCTAAACACGAACAACCCGATTGTGCTATCGAAGCTATATTTTCGTGTTATATAGAAATATTATAGTTTTCGATATCAGCCTTTTTGTGATAAAAGCAACTATAAATATAAGCTTGCTCTCTCTTGTTCTGGCAATAAAACCCACACGCAATAAACTTCTAGATCGTTTGCCGGATAGGATTTTTAATAGTATATTTTTAGGCACTACTGTTTACACACATTTCTATTAACCATTTATATTATATTAATTTTTAAAATTTCTCTATACAGGAAAATATTCTGCTTAAACAACGTGGCAGCAGTTCCATTAAAGTCATCGATTTCGGCAGCTCTTGCTATGTTAGTCGTAAAATTTATACATACATACAATCACGGTTTTATCGTTCACCGGAAGTGATACTTGGACTGCAATATGGCACCGCCATTGATATGTGGAGCTTAGGTGAGTGTTAGAAGAAGACTTTGAAGTGTTACATTTTTAGACTAAATACTTAAAGTAAACAAAAAACAATATTTTAAAGATATTGTGAACCTATCTACGTTTTTAAGTCAAAACATTATTACAATACAAAAATTCCTAAAAGTATGCTACAAAACAAAAAATTTTACAAATATATAAGTATTTGCATGAAGATAGAAAATTGCCGACTTTTCTCACTCTAATGAAGTTTTTATACGCCTTTTCATATTTTACTTAAACCTAAAACATGTAAAAAAACCATTTTGATACAGAATTGTAGCGAAGAAAACATCAAAATTCTTATTTTTACTTACGCTAATGAGAACTATGTGGGTTTGAGAGAAAATACAAAAAAAATGTGTTATTCCTAAATGAATGCCTACGAGGACGTGTTGTTTTGATGTCAAACAAGTTGTGCCTGGTATGAAAATGAAAGTTTGTACTACATAAAAATATATGCCAACAGAGTGTTTGTAATCATATCTAAATGGATATGCTCACAGCATCAAATGCATTCAGTGGTTACAAGGATAAGTGAAACCGAACGAAATATATAAAAAGGCGTTAATGGTAAAAGGTGGCCATGTGTAACGGAAATGTATTTCATAAACAAAAGCATTAAATACATACTTACAGACATGCATATTTACATATAAGCATTTTTCAAACTGCATAGACATTGAAATGGAAAACGAGCTTTTGAGCTGTGCAGGTACGACACGTTTGAATATGCCCTAGAATGAATTAGAATATGTATGTACATTAAGAAAAATATAATATTTAACCCTTCGCATTCTCATAAAAACGTAGTTTTGCCGTATTTTTGTATAGGCCAAATAAAAAAAGGAAACTTGCGCCTTGAGATAAGCAACATATATTTTTAATATACATGAGTTAAGATTTTGTTTGCCACCAAGGGATATTACTCTTTAGTTATATACTTCAAAACGCCACCAGCAAGGTACATTAGCGATTTAAATAATGCGTGAAAAATTTGTTGCATACTTTAAGGAGTCAACTTTTTTTCTTTTCTTGGGACCAGTCAAGTTTTTGTTACAAGGATTTTAGTTTAAGAACGCCATTAATTAAATTTTCCGTCGACTTTTTTCTAGAATATTTTAACTGTCTAGCAAATCTCAAAAATGAATATACACATAATTGAAAAATTGTTGCATACCTCAAGGCGTAAAATTATATTTCTTTTCTCTTCGACGATTCTAGATTTGTTTCAAAGAATTTTTCTTATAGCGCCACTATTGGAATTTTTCGGAACCTATTTTTCCAGAATATTTGAGCCGTCTAAACATGAGTATCCGAATAGTAATGGCCACTAAATTGTTGCAGAGTTTAAGTAGGCAAATGTTTCTTCTTTCTCTGAGACCAATCAAGTTCTTGTTACAAGGATTTTTGTCTGAAAGCACCATTAGTTAAATTTTCCGCTGACTGTTTCTAGAAAATTTTAGTCGTGTAGTAATCTCAAAAATGAATAACTACAAAAATGGAAATTTTTTGCATATTTCAAGGCGTAAAAGTATCGTTGTTTCCTCTTCGACCATTCAAGATTTGTTACGGAGGATTTTGTCAGAGAGCGTTACTATTAAAATATTCCAGCGCCTAATTTTCTAAAATCTCAAAACATGAATATCCGAACAATAATCTTCACATATGAAAAATTGTTGCATACTTCAAGGCGAAAATGTTTTTTATCATTTGCCTCTGGTCTTTCAAGTTTTAAAACAAATATGGTGCCCCCTACATTTTTTCGGACTATGCGAAAATGGGATCAAAAGACGACTATCGTAAGCGATTTTAAGGGTTAGAAATGGCTTCACAAGTAACATATTTAAGTCCGATATCAATATTAAAACATTTTTTTTTTGCTTTTCAGGATTTACACGCATATCTATAAAAGTAGCTACGAACGTGGCTGCTCAAAGAATATTAAAATGTATATGTACATACCTACCTAGCATTTACTGAGTGCAACCCTTTTACCTGATCCACCATTAATGTTGAGTGTTCGTATATATGTTAGTGTAACCATTAGTGAAACATTAAATGTTTTTCCACATTTCATACTTTGTTTTTGTTATAAGCATATGCAAATGTATGTATTACTTGAAGTTGAATATCCATACCCTACAAAAAATGCGATTAGGCTAGGAAGAATCCGGGATGAGTCGCAAAGGAGCATGCGACCAAGGGCAGTTTTGATCTCTTTGTATGGGTTGGAATGATCTATTTTGTTTGAGCATGTCCTATAAAGAGACTAATTTGTCCCTTTAATGCCGAAAAGGGTAGGGTCGGCCAGATTCCCTTTGTAGGGGACTACGGGTACGGTCGGACAAGTTTACTTTTAACACCTACAGAATTTAAAATCGACTTATCCAACATTGTAGCCCATTGTAGACGACAGGTATTGATCCCGGATCACTCTCATTAGAGATCAGTCCCCAGCTTTTTGCCAGGGTACGCTGTCAATGCATATCCTATATTTATTTGTATATGTCCTCATTTCTTGCTATGATAACTGAAGGCTGCTGTTTTGAATTGAATTTCCACACAAATGCCTCGCACATCAACAGCGCAAAGGGAGTAAATGGTGTGATTATTTTAATTCCTATAAAAGCATGACTTGAATAAAAATATGTAAGAAAGTCCTTAACAATCCTTTTTTAAAATAGAGCACAAATTTGCAAAGACATTTTCGTCATTAAAGAGGTCGGCATAAGTAAGCATCACCACATACATACATACATATCCTTTACCACTTATTCACTGGTTTCCACATTTAGGCTAAAATCACTACTAAGCTATAAATTTATGTGAAATGCCAAGCAGACGGGCGCCACAAAAAAAAAACAATTAGAGTTCTGACTAATCGGCATTTCATTTGTGCTACATTTCACTTTTCAGAATTTGAAAACTAAAATGGCGAATGATTGATATTCGCAATTTGCATACGTTAATTCTTTGTGAGCTATGTGGAGAAGTCAAAGAAAAGTTTGTGCATTTAGCACTTATGTATACTGTAATAAGACCCTGAAATGTTGTGTCTGTAGATTAGATATTTCTTAAAAAGTTACTAAAGGTGACGTAGGGAATTTGTAGAGTTTATCTGAACCACTTTTAGAATTTGTGGCTGTCTGATCATTATTATTATTTATTTTTATTTATTTTTTCTTGTGGTTCGTGGAAAGGGGAAATGCTTTATGCACTGGCTGGGTTTAAGCCCCCTTTACTAGGTGCTTTAGTATCGGGGCACTCTGAGTGTGAGACTCCCTTCTTCTTTTGAAGGACCACCCACTAAAACCTAACCTCCCACGGTCCGCGCATTTTTCCGTGCCTAGCACTGCGTTAAGCATTACTTCAAGTATGGAAGCGCGTTACGTGAGCCCTGTGGCTACTCTCACGCTAGTGGGCTAAGCCACCGTCTTCCCGTTTTGTGAGGAGTACTTTCCTCGCGTATCTCCTGACCATAACCCATCTATCCTTTTCGCAGATCATCTTTTGGATGACACTGCCCGGGGATAGGTCACCTAGAATATTTTCCACCCACCTTCGGTTTAGAGCGAATTGTTCGTGTACGAAGAAAGTGTGGCGTACGTCGTCTTTGCCTCCACAATATGGGCAGTTCGGGGTTTCAACCTTGCCCATTCTATGAAAGTATTAACGGAAGGTATTCACGGAAGTAACCGTGTCCAGTTAACAATTGGGTAAGGTAGAAGTCGACCTCCATGAGGGCGCTTCAGCCATGGCTCCACCTCGAAAATCAATTCATTATTATTATTATTATTTTTATTAATATTGTTATTATTATTACTATTATTATTGTTATTATTATTACTAATAATATAAGTATTACTATTATTTTTATTATTATTATACTAAAACAATATGTATATCAACAGTATTCATTTGCGTAGAAACGGCAAAGTTATTGCATACTTTTAGGTAGCAGTTTTGATTTTTTTTGTTCTATGTGCCCTCAATAGCTCGTCATAAAAAAATGCCATGAGAGCACACCCCATTAAAATTTTTATCATACATTTTCTAGAGCATTTTAACCCTATGACCACCAATGAGATTGTTTTTCTGAAAATTGATTGCATGCTTTTAGGTGGAAAGTTTGCTCTTATTTCCTTCTGTGCGTTCCCAAGTTTTTTATACAAAAATTCCATCAACAGCCCAGCTTATTAAGTATTTCTCCAAAATCTTTTAACTCTGTAACGACCAAAGAAAATATGTTTCTAGAAAACTATTGCATACTGTTAGGCGGAATTTCTTTTCTTTTATTTTTTTTCTGTGCATTCCCAAGTGCTTCATATAAGAATTTAATCGATGGCACACGCCATTACATTTTTGGACTATTTTTCCAGCACATTTCAGCCCTCTAACGACCAATAAAACTCAATTTCATACTTTTTACAACATAGGCCCCAAAACATTTCTTTCCTGAAAGCTAACGTCTCAAATTGTTGCACAAAGTAGTTTTATGATTAATTTGTTAATAAATATAAGTAAGAACTACAAATTCAGGCAACCAAACACTATCACTTCCGAACAGCACAACTACCGCAACCATTTAAACATAATTTAAATAGACATTTGAATTACATCCTTCCACTCCCATAACAAGCCAAGCAGACATTTTCACACATGCGCATGGTCCCACCTGCTTGTAATCAGCAATAATATCATAGAGCCCATTACATTCTACGAGTATGCATGCGAAGTGCTTATTGTGCAGTTTATCAGCTGGGAAGGCACGCACTTTAGCTGTTAGGAATGCCATGCCGGTGTTGCATTTGTGCAGCACAAACCAAAAGTGTTATGGAAATTGTGTGTAAGGTGTTGGTGCTTTTACAAGTGTAAGGAAGCAATGGAAAAGCGATAAATATCAAATGCAACAAGTGCGCAAAAATTATCTACTAATAAAATACTTTAAAACTGAAATTGAAATAAATTCACCCACACATACATACAGGTACAAGTTTAAAGAGCAGGGAGAAGTGTTGTGTGGTATGAAACAAAAAAAAGTTATTTCAAACCAGCCGCATTTGAATATCTTTAATACAATAATATGCCATCAATTTCCTTACGTCCTTCCTTTCTACCTTCATTACTTCCTTCCTGCATTTCCTTTACCGTGCATACCTGCTGCACTCTCGGTTTCGTTTTCATTATTGCGAGCATTTAGGTGGTTACTCACTTTTTGCTTGCGTAGTAAAGTAGGCTAGAATAAAGAATAGTTGCAAATTGAATAGCAAGCGGTTTTCAAAGTGCTTCCGTAAACTTTTCATATTAAACATAGTTGCTCAAACACTTTAGACGTGGATAGGAATTTGTTGTGCGTTTGAGTGAGCACGACGACATGTTAATTAATTAATTAGACGGTTTTTTTAATTAATAATGATTATTTTAATTGTTTTTCAATAAAAGGAAATTATTAATTGATTACGATTAGACAATCAAAAAAACAAAATAAATCTTAAAAAAAACAAAAACTATCAAAAAAAATTGTTTTGATCACCTTTGACTATTTTTGCTTACTCTTGATCTTTTTTTTTGATTACTCTAGATTTTTTTTGGTTTTTTTTTATTGTTTTTGATTTTATTTTTTTCAGTATTTTTGATGTGTATATTTATGTCCTTCTACAACAATACTGAAAAAAATCAAAAATTATCAAAAAAAAAACCAAAAAAAAAATATCTAAAATTATCAAAAATAATCAAAAAAAAAAATTTTTTTTAATATAAAAAAAATCTATATATATAAAAGAAAGTGACGTTAATTCCAACGCTCATAACTCAAGAACGCCTGCACCGATTTGGATGAATGACACTAATTAGGATTGTTCTCTTACCAGAATAGGAGAATACCCAATAAAATTTCCGAAAAACTCCGAAAAAAAAAAATACATTTTGTATGATGCGAATTTTTATAATTTTTTTTTTTTTTTTAGAAAAGCTCAATAATGGATCGATCGATGGTGAAGTAGAATTGTGTGTATCTGAAATTGTTACATCTATAGGGATAGGGATAGGAAGAGGGGTAGGGATAAGGATAGGGATAGGGATAGGGATAGGGATAGGGATAGGGATAGGGATAGGGAAAGGGATAGGGATGGGGATAGGGATAGGGTTAGGGATAGGGATAGGGATAGGGATAGGGATAGGGATAGGGATAGGGATAGGGATAGGGATAGGGATAGGGATAGGGATAGGGATAGGGATAGGGATAGGGATAGGGATAGGGATAGGGATAGGGATAGGGATAGGGATAGGGATAGGGATAGGGATAGGGATAGGGATAGGGATAGGGATAGGGATAGGGATAGGGATAGGGATAGGGATAGGGATAGGGATAGGGATAGGGATAGGGATAGGGATAGGGATAGGGATAGGGATAGGGATAGGGATAGGGATAGGGATAGGGATAGGGATAGGGATAGGGATAGGGATAGGGATAGGGATAGGGATAGGGATAGGGATAGGGATAGTGATAGGGATAGGGATAGTGATAGGGATAGGGATAGGGATAGTGATATAGATAATGATAGGGATAGGAAAGGCCAATATTTCTAGATCCATTCAGGAAAATATCTGGGCAGGAGAAAGTCTGCCGGTGCCTCTAGGTTTTAATAAATAAAATTTTATGGATTATTTTTGATTTTTTTAATGTTCCTAAAAAGTCATGATTTATTTTTTATTTTTGAATAACATAAAAAATCATGATTTTTTTTTTGGTTATTTTTTTAGTCAATTGGAAAATAATTTTTAAAAATTGAAAGTAATTGGTAATCAATCCTTACATGGATTCCCAAGAAAGTAATTAATCAAAACGGTAATCACTACGATTAGTAATCATTATTTAACAGGTCTGCTTCTAGCCTAACCTGGTTTTCGATTAGAGATGCATAAGAGAACCAAATTTGAATTCTTACGTAAAACTACAACATTTAAGCTTGCGCTTAGTGGGGTATGGCGAGCAATATGAAGCGACAGCTGAAGATACAAAATCTTGAATGAAAAGTTACTATAACGAATTTGATTTATTTACAAAAAAAATTTGCGTTAACTATTTAAGGTTCTTGCATTTACAAAATTAAAAAACATGCATTCCCCCTATTATTCGCACTTACATTTTACCTTCATTACCTTTTTAAATTTTTCTAACTAAAAATAACTTGAATATCCTTCAAATTTCTATAACAAACATGTTGCCAATTTTTGAGCATAATAAAATAACAAAAGTTTTACTAACATTTCATTTAAATAGAAAAAAGTTTAGGCAAACAATTGAAAGTAAACTAAAAGCTTTTTAAGCGCTGCTGGATATTCCAATAATGTGAATATTGTGTGCCTTGGTACTTACGTCAGATACGACTGTGATTTGCTAGGATCATGTACACAATGGGTTTTGCCAACAAAACTCAGTGGCAGACAATTGTTATTTTTGCCAAGAAATACTTTTTTCCCCCCTTATATGGATGTATGTAAAGCAGGGAAAGCGGAAAGGTATGTAGATATGTGTATTGAGTTACAAATTTTATTGGCATGAGTCAAAGAAGGTAAGAGGTTAGAGCAATAGGCGCAATAAGCATACATAAGAGCCTCGAATATATATCCGCTTCTAAGCATTATGTAAATAATCACAATGGTACACACTTCTGTGTAGACATTAAACAGCTTATTGGCATAAGTTTGCTCTCAATGTAAGTGACAATACTTTGGCAATGCATACGGTTATGGGTTACACAAAAATTGGCTCAGTAAATTTTGTGAATTAGGAGATTCTATTTTTAATGTTTAGTAAAAAAGTTGAACTAAACTTTCTAAATATTTTCCAATTTTTATTACGAACAAACAAAAAATAAGCAAGCAGAAAAAATTATAATTATAAAATTTTGGTTGCTATCTTGCAAGCGAACATTTCAAAATAAAATTTAAACGCGAATTTCCAATTTTGGAAGAAAATTTAAATTTCTTATTTTATTAATAAGTCGCTAAGTGTTTACGAATAAAATAGGGCTATATTTGATATGCAATATCTTGCTTTGTGAGTGAATGTTACTCATACGCCCAGCCTTCTCTGCCTGCATATTATAGAATATTACTTCCTGCATTGGGCCCTGCTGGTTAGGGGTTTAGAATATGCCCGACGTAGGCATACCGGTCGTAAGAGGCGACCTAGAAGGATAAACTGGGTATACCAAATCGCTACCACGACAGTCGGTACTGCCCGGGAGTACCGGTTTCATATCCGGCCAAGGACTTTCAATTCAACAACACACCCCAAAATCTTCGGGGAGTGTTTTTTGTCGTTACAAACAACAACAACAACCTCCTGCATTGTACTATCACATCATGGATTGTGATTCACACTGCATCAAACCGCAGTAGTTGCATTGATCACTTTGCGTTATTACACAAGTATATATTTACTGAAAGTCAAGGTCATCTATTGGCCCGTTTGATGTATGAGCCTGCTTTGCCATGAAACTGCAGACACACATGTGTAATTTATTGTCGATGCAGCATTCTTTGTCTTGTAATTAACCTTTATGAAGAAGAGTCCGTTTAAGTTGAACATAAATAATCAAACTTTTTGCTATTGACATTATTCCTGCTCGAAAAAATGATCGTTTGTGCATAAGCGCAACCTCAATGGCGTTGAAAAATTATTGAAGGTTAAAGCCGCAACGAATTGATACGAATCCCAAAATCAAAATTCAATTTTTTAGTTGCCAGCAATGTGTTTCGAAAATGAATCGCAACACAAGTACTAAATGAAGCTTTGAAAATTTGAGGTTTTAGTTTCGACTTTTAAGTTTCGAAATTATTTTTTCGAACATGAATATGAATGCAAACTCACATTTCTAACTTTGAATTTCGAGGTTTGAACTTGAACGTTCTTTTGAACAATGAATGTCAGTATTTCGAATAATAAAATGATGTTACATGCGAATTTGAAGTTTTAACCCTAACCCGCCGTGGTGTGGAGGTAGTGTTGCCGGCCTACCACACCGAAGGTCCATGGTTCGAGCCCTGGTACAGGTAACATCAAAAGTGATTTGAAAAAAGTTTTTCAAAACGAGGTCGCCCCTCGGAAGTGGTTTGGCAAACTCTCCGAGTGTATTTCTGCCATGACAGGCTTCTCAGCAAAAATTCGTCTCCTTTGTAGATGCCGTTCGGAGTCGGCAAAAAACTGTAGGTCCCACCAATTTGTAGGGAAAATTCAAATCGGCACACCACAAATTGGAAGAGAAGCTTGGCGCAAAAATCTCTTAGGAGGTTTATGATGATATACCTGTTGTATATCGCGCCATAAAGAGAAGAAAAGAAGTTGACAATTTATTGAAGGTATAAAAACACTAAAAAGAGTTTCAAAAGTTGCATTTCCAATTTCTAATTTAAATGTTTTTTTTCGAATATTTTTTTCGATACCAATATGGATGCAAAATTTAAGTTTTAACTTTCCTGTTTCGATACATTATTTTTGAGTATTAATACGAATGATAATATGAAAAAAAATTCACATTTCTAACTTTGAATTTCATATATTAAATTATTTAATAATACGTATTTGAAATTTAAACCCTAAATTATGAATAAGTTACAAAAGCTGAGCTTCTCGTTTCGAGTTTTTAATTTGCGGCTTCGAAATTATTTTTTCCCGTTTTTCACTAACAAAAAAATGCACTTCCCTTTTCGAAGTTATTTTTTCGAACATTGCTATGGAAGCAACTTAAACTTCCTTTAAATTCTTTGTTTTGAATTTCATACTCCGAAAATGAACGAGATATTAAATAAAAAGTCGAAGTAAAGTGGTTCTAATGGCAATAACAGCATTACTTTAAAAATTTCGAAATTCCAGTTTCCTGTTGTGAGGCGTGAATAACGTATATGTACGTATAGTTTCGAACTTTGAATATTTTTTTTTATGAGTAGCATTTTTTAAATAATAAACGCAGTACAAGTACGAATAAAAACTTTCGAAATTTTTTTTCGAGTTCGAAATTATATTTTCGAATTTTTCATTTTCGAATATTTTAACTGATAAGTTTTATATTTATTTGTATGCCTGATACTGTAAACCTTACTTATTTGACTTCTTTTTTCATTATTTTCCCCACAGGCTGCATACTCGCCGAACTCTACACTGGTTTCCCACTCTTCCCCGGCGAGAATGAAGTCGAACAATTAGCTTGCATCATGGAAGTGATTGGCTTGCCACCAAAGGATCTCATCGCAAACGCCACCCGACGCCGATTATTCTTTGATTCACGCGGCTCACCACGTTGCACCACCAACTCTAAAGGCCGCAAGCGCTTGCCAGGCGGCAAATCACTCAATCAAATTCTCTTCTGCCAAGATCGTTATTTTATTAATTTCCTACAACGTTGCTTGGAATGGGATCCAGCGGAGCGTATGACTCCTGAAGAAGCTGCACATCATGAATTCTTAGCACTATCTTCCTCCAATCGTCATCGCAGCTGCCGCATGCCAAATTCCTCATCAACAGGTGGACTCAATAAAAGTTCATCGCAAAAATCATCCTGCTATAGTTTCACTGAAGTCTCGCCACCAACAAATGGCAGCAATGCGAATGCTAGCGGTGGTGGTGCTGCAGCTGGTGGCAATGGTAATGGTAATAGCAGTGGCAGTGGCAGTGGTGGTGGTGCAGTGGTGGCATCTATTACAAGCACCACAGCTGTGAGTAATGCAGCCATCACAACAACAACAAGCAAAGCAACAAGCACAGCGCAAACGCGCAATAATGCCAACCTCGCAACGCATGCGCATCACGCCACATCTTCCGGTCATTTGCCCGATATTAAATTGAGTGCAAGCGATAAGTACAGTAGTCTACAAAAAGTAGCAGTACGCTCGAAAATCACCTCCTCCGTTTCGGATTTGGATTCAGTGCCGCAATATACGTTACATCGTAGCATTTATGGTACAAATGGCTTGACGACACATGGCGGTACAGCAGCGCGTAAACATCTCATCACAAGCGGTACCATAGCCACCACATCGAGTAAATATGGTTTGGGTTTGGGTGGTGGTGGTGGTATTGGTGGTGGTTCGCATAGTCATCTCATACATCAAAGCACAACATTGGGCACTGTGACACATCATGGTGGCGCTGGTAATGCACATAGCAATGGACATAATGGTGGTGGCGGCAACTCAGGCAATAGTGGTCTCAGCACACAATCAAACAATAATATGGGACACTCACAATCAACGGGCGATGTGTCAGCAATTTTTGGACGCGCTTGACTTCGCGCACGACCAACTAAACTTGAGCTCAAAAAATGCAAACTAGTCAATATGGTGGATTTTTGGAGCTAGAAGTGGAAGTAAACGGCGTGTGAATTGTGTCGAGAGCGCGAAAAAATGGAGAGCATAGTTTGAGCAACTAATGATTGTCTGTATGCGCATGAGCTGCGCAGGCTTAGCTGAGTCTACAAATGCGGCGCATGCGGCTAGTTGGGCGGCAGTCAGCGTTGCTTAAGCGGCATTATGAATACATACATATAACAAATTTAAATTGAATTATGCAAGCAAATATATATATACATATTAAACTTGTATGTATGTATGTATGTATGTGTTTGTTAGTTGTAAGTAAACATTTTTGACTTTATAGCAGCCATGACAGAGAGCGCAGCAAAATGGTTTGGTTTTTGCAAAAAAGTTTTAATACGAAAAATCCAAGCAAACTTTGTTTGCGCTCTACCAGCTGCCTTCTGACTTAACGCTCATTTGAATAGTAATAATTGTATGAGCACACTTTAGACTTTAGTACGAAAATATGTTTATAAAAGTATGCGTGTTTTTGGAAAACAAAAAGCAAATCTTACATAAACTAGTTTACTTAAGTTACAAATGTAATAATAATGCATGTTTGTAAGCGCGTGAATTTCAGTGTAATGTAAGCAAATTTGAAATTAAATAAAAGTAAACAATTTTAAATATAAGAATTAAAATTCTAGAAATAAGCATCAAACAAAATTAAGTGTTAAAAAAAAAAACAAATAAATAAAAATATCAAATATATAACACATAAAAAGTGTAAGTAAACTAGCTTAAGAATTTAAAAACAAAGCATGCCGTAATGGTGTAGCATAAAATAAACAAAAACATGTCAAGAAAAAATTACATTTTAGAAACAGTAAAAGCATAAAAAAAATTCAATCAGCTCATAGTTGTAAGTGAGCTGCAGTAAAATTCAACAACAGTCTCCACAAAAGACAGTTCTAGAGCTAAACGCTACGCATATCGTGGTCTACCGTTTAGAAAAGCTACCCAACAAGCACCAAAAGTAATAGTAATGACGATAAAAGTAGAAAGCTAACTAGTGCCAAAGTAATATTAACGGAGAAGGGCGCCTTTTGTGAGTAACGCTTACTTAACTGCCACAAAATGTATGGCTTTGTTGAATAAGCAGCTTTATTTCAAAAATTCGCAGTCACTGCAACGTAATTTCGACCACTAATGGTTACTTTGATATTTTTTATATTTGAATAAGCTTACTGATATTTAGAACGTAATAGTAGCTACACGCCAAACTTAAAGTTTTCAAAATGTCAAATGAAGATAGCGGCGCCTGAATCATGTTACATAAGTTGAACTTAAGGGTTCCGGCTACTTTTAAGTAGCTATTATAGTAACTGCGACGTTTTGAATTTTTGAATTTTTTCATTTAAAATTTTTCATTCTTTAAAGTTTTTTTATAAAATAAATTGCAAGGTATAGCAAGCAACAAATTGAGAAGAGTGATTTGTGCTTGTAATTCCCCAAAAGTCGCAGTTACTACGCTGTAACATCATTGCTACGTAACCATAACGTCAGCGGAACGTTGTCAGATATCTTATAGGAACGTTGTTGGCACTTTGCGGCTACCAACAAATAAGTTCTCATTTTGGTTGCAAGCACGAAGTAGATATGTTACTATTACGTGATCGTGACTCAACACTTTTAAGTCACAACAATGGTCGCAGCTCTGTTTCAGCGACTAATTGTGCTAGTTGGGTATAGTTCAAATGCACTTTAAAGTACCGGATATCGGTCATATATGCACAACCGCACTATCCCTAAACTAATCGATATGGCACTATCTGCGAACTAGCCAGAGCATAGCTATAACCCGGAGCCGTTTGGGAACGTGTACTTAAGGCACTGAGCGCGAACAACAACGCCCTGTAAAAGTGTTTAAAGGTAGACAACTGAGAGATTTACTTGCGTATTGAGCTAGAGCAGGTACTGTGGTCAAATTGTTTAGCTCTACTTTATTTCTGAGTTAGTCGAATTTTCTGCAGTGTAAACATGATAGAGAAAAATCTCTTTGATTTATACACCAAACAAAGGTCACATATTCATTCATTAGCGAATTCTGCAAATAATCTTGGCATTAAGAAGCAAAAAATTTAAATCTTCCATAAATTTAGTTTTACTTTGTTTTAGTAAATATTTACATAAACTGCCTTTTGATAAATTCTGTAAATAAATACGTTGTTTAAGCATATGCTAACATACATATAATCACAAAACAAAAACATGAAACATACTATACGCAGATAAAGTGTATATGAAACTAAATTGATTGCCGTACATCTCAAACAAAAAGCATAAAAAACAAAAAAAAAAAAAAAAGGCAACAACAAACGTTTAAAGCATATCTTGTAAAATAATGACATAACATGAAAACAATTTCTCTCATTGCAACAAACACTGCTCTAATTTAAAAAAAAAGAGAAAAACACACTTTATACTATAAAATAAAAATAAAATTTATTAAAAAAAAAATATAATTGAATTTATTTTTTAGTAAAATTTTTCTAAAAAAATTAAAAATTTTTTTTTTGGAATTATTTGTTTGCTTTCGGTATAATGCGCACAGGACATGTTTGCTCTTTTAATTCTTAGCGAATAGAAATAATATTTAAACATTTTTTTTATGAATTTTTAGTTGGTTTTTGTTGATTTTTTAATTTTTGTATTTCCTTAATAAAGTAGCGACAAGCAAAAACAGCCAAAATTGAGTTATCATCATTTTAAAATTCAGTGTATTAAGTTTGTTTATCATACAAATTTGCCATGAATTTTTGCCCAAAAAATTGAGCTTTTATACAATAAAAACTAAACAACCAAAGTCTATTTTTTGTTTGCTTAAATTTTGTAATAACAACCTAACTTATTATAGGTGTAGAAAAAAGGCTAGGTTATCGCTTTTTTATACCAACAATTTTTGTTGATTTACGGGCGGTACATTTTCAAGTATTCATGAAACGAACTCAAGGCCAAGAATAATAATATTTCACTTTTTGAATTTTTATGAAAATTATTGTTTTTTTTTCTTTTTTTTCCTATTTTAATAATTATTTGGAATTAATTATTAAAAGTTTTTTAATTAAATGGAGTAGGAAACTGTTTAGAGACAACCGCCATAGCTTTTCTTATAGATCCATTTCGGAAGCTGCTAAGCTAAGAGAAATTTTGGCACGCATTGCTAACCATTAAGCTATAAGAAAAGCTATGGCGGTTGTCTCTAAACATTTTTCCTACTTATTAAAAATTCGAAAAGTTATCAGAAAATATATATTACAATTTGTAATCACATTCAAAGCAAAGGTTGGCCTCGAAAATAATACTTCTGATTGCTTGAAAAATCACCCAAGTTTAACCCTTTAACGCTCAAATTAAATACTTTTTCATTGTTGGTTAAATAACAAGTTGAGGATAATTTAATTCATTTGAGGATAATTTATGTCCCATTTGGGAACAAAGGGCAGATTAATTATAAAACTCAGCAAAACACTTTCGTCCAAAATAGTTTTGTCAGAGTTGTAGTAACATTATCTGATTTCCGTGCTAAAGATACAGCTTTTTCTATTTGAAAAGGGGCCATCGTAAATGTACAGCGGGCGGTAATGGGTTAAATAAATAAATTCATCCGCCTTTCTGGAAGCCGTTGGGAGTAGCTCTAAAACATGTAGATCCCGCCAGTTTGTAGCCAAAATTGGTAAACAAACGCGACCTTAATTTAATGCAAAGAACTTTGGTGATTGCGGAACAGAGCGCCATCTGCTGAGAAATATTTCACAGCAGAAATACAGCCAAGATGCAACCCTGTTTTGAAAAACTTTTATTGGTGGTGATATATAAAAAAAAGCATGTTCAGGATTTCTATCCGATATAGCAAAATGAAAACTAAGGAAATTAACTTGCAACGGGGTATAAAAACATACTCGATATCGCAGAACTATTAAGTATTTATGGCATGATTTGATGCTTAGAAATCAAGCCCCACTAACTACTTCTTTATGGCTTTGAAGTGATATTTTATGTACCAATTTCAAATCAAAACGAGAATTTCATAGTTCAGGTCAATATAAGGGTCATCATTGCCTAATCATTTTGCACTTGGAGCCTACCAAAAGAGTTTTAAGTCAACATGTTCCAGGCTTAAGAAACCCATAATAGAATTCGCCTGGAATTACTCAAGAAATGTGTTACTAGATATATTTGAGAAACCCATTTTAGCATATCTCTGCTGCCTTCAAATATGCAAGCTCTCATACGGACTACTGAAATTTTCTAGCAAAATAAATTTCCGAAATATTTTTAATTATAGTAGCAGCCAAAAATTACAACACACATTCATTAAGAGAGATTCTATCTACTGAAAAGACAACCAATATGAAATTGTAAAAATTTCACAATTTTTTTTTTTCTAATTCATTTGCAAATAATAACACATTTTGCTCAAAAATGCGAAAGTATAACTTAGGCTTGCATAACAAAAGCTAATTGCAATACGTTTTGCCCTATATCAACATTTTATTATCAAACAACTAAGCTAAAGCTAAAAAAAATAAGCTCAATTTTGTCTACATTATCATAAAAAAAATTGTCACGCCGTGCTCGAATTTATCAAGTAATAAAAAATGGGTATACATATAAGCTAATTTAATTTTAATATCAATAAATAATATCTATTAAACAAGTAAACGTAGTTTAAGTATTCATGGACTTGCAGTAGTTAATTTTGAAATGTATTCTTTATCGTTAAATGTACATACATATATATAATTTATAATTTACGTAGATGTGTAATGTTAAACTTAAGTGTAAGAAAATAATCCAACAAATATTATCCAATGAATTTAATAAATTAAAAGCAAAAAAATTTTTTTTGTGTTTTCTTTTTTCCTATGATATTTTGCAAGAACATTTTTGTTAAGTTTAAAGTTTCAAATAAACATATGCTTTAACAAAAATTGGTTCAAGCATTGTCTTTTGGCTGCTTGATATATTCAAAAATGCGAAATTTTTCAAAGTTTTACACAGTTTTGCTTAAAATAACTTCAGTTTAATTCTTATATGTCCGCTTTATCTAAAATACAGCTCTTAGTGCAATGTAGAGAAATGTGTTGTAATTACAGCTGCATAATTTTAGGCGAGGCGGAGTAAAAGTTTTGCGAACTTTATATATAGCTACTAGTGTTGCCAGCTGTTGATATTTGCTACCAATAAGAAAATTCCTTACAAAAGTTACACCTTCAACGCTAAGCTCCTAAACCTTAAATAGTTTTAGGATATCTAACAAATTTGTAACTTGAGTCAAAAACTCATCATGCGTTTTTGAATTCCATAATTTTATATTTAGTTTTTGTTTTTGTTAAAGAGCAAGGAATTCAAAAGTAAAATGAGAGCAAAATTTTAATTTTATTTAAAAATTAGGAAAATTTTATTTAAAAACTTATGATGCTTGCTTTAGGATTTTGGTAAAAATTTGTTTGAATTCAAAAAAATAGTTAAAAAACTTTCAGATAATAAATACGTCACAATTATTGTAAAGATTTGGAAGAGTACTAAATATATCAAACAAAAATGCCATCTGTCGTTGGAATAGTTCATTCTTAAATCTTAAAGTGAGACTGTCACACTCAATTTAAGAGATTATTGAGAATAAAGTATCCAAAAAATTTACTTACCTCCATGTATTATGGAATTATTTTCCGTCATCGTTTGTCAAATTTGATTTTGGCGTTTCGCCTTCCGCAGTGTTTAGTTTCGTTCAAAAAGCAAAGTAAATCGACTTAACTCCATAATGTGCTCGATAACCGACAGCTTTTTCAAGTTATAGTAATGTGATTAGAAATTTTTCCTAAGCTAACGACAATAAAAAATTTAAGAATAAGTTTCTAAGCAAAGCGTGTCAGTTACATCTTCTTAGTAATAACTAACGGCGCATTATTCACATTATAAGAAACTAATTATTATTATTTGAACGATATAGTCGCTCTAAAAAAAGCATCAAATTTGTTTTATTTACTAAGTCAAAACATATTCTTTAACCTGTCTGTATGCGAAAATACCTTATTTGAAGCACAGAATTGCTTGAATTCACTATTAGCCGAGTTATAAATATGCTGGCTTAATATTTTTCCATCAGATTTTTTTGTTTCTGCGACAAATTGCACCAATTATGTTCTTCTAGGGAAAAGAATATTTGGGGAAGTGGAATTTATAGTTTTCGAAATAACTTTTTAAACTTGTTCAACAAATTTAAAAGTGTACTTGTTGTGGCGAGTTCGTACTAAATTAAGAGAAAAAGATTAAAAAAAACATACAGTATTACTTTCTATATATTAGTAGCGGAAATTACGAATAAGAGCCAAACGAGAACAACAACGGGATTATGTTGAGAAGTTTTGCGATAGTAAAAATAAGCTCAAGTTGTTTAGGGTAAATAAACCTTACATTGCACACTTAGCAGTTCTAAAAGATAGTTTTATGACGTTCTCGTATCAACTGTTACTAACAGCCCTATCTGTGGTTTATTTGTTCTTTGCAATCTAAACTAAAGAGTAATTTAATATAGTATTATTTCAGTTCAGTATATTAATATTTTTTCTATGGAAATACATGTAACTTTCATATCATATCGGTTTAGCTAGTAAACAAATTATTTAAGGAAAGCAGAATAATTTCCCTTTTTCTCACATTTTTAGTAGCTACTTTTCTCCCTTAACTGGTTTTTCTTTTTTCGAACTTTGTTCAGAACAAGTGGAAAGGGAGAAGTGAAAATAGAAAAATTCCCAAGGTTCTTTATTCGGAATATGGGGAATAGGAGCGGAAAAATATACGCGTGGAATTTTTATTTAGGATTGTGGTTTATATTTCACTTCGCTTACTACTTCGTTGGGTCAAAGACTTAACATTTTTATGACAACTTGCATAGTCGTAAAGATGATTTTTAAGTCCTTTTTCATTATATTTGAATCTCTTGGTTTTGGTTGAAGCAGCAGATAGTTTTTAAGTGATATTTTCCTAAGTAGTACTTAATTTTTGGACTAATACGCTAGGAAACTAGAAAATTTATATAGGCTTTAATTATTTATTTGTTTAGTCGCGCAGCAGATTGACTTATTTTAAATACTTTCTTGTAAGATTAGCACATCTAGAATTCTTGAACAAAAAATTGACTTACTTGATGCATATACTTTTATGTGTAAAAAATTTAAATGCGCGGTCTTCTGAATTCTTATGGAGTTGTAACGATATAGTTGCTGAAATGTACCAGCCTTCCAAGAAAATAAAAATGCTGAAAATTCTGACATGTAGACCGTTGCAAAGTATATCTTCGGATCTTAAAGCGTTGAAACCTGTGTCCCTTAAGAAAATTAAAGGCAAAGTTTAGGTCTGATCTGCAACAGATCCTAAACTAGAAAATGAAATGGTGACGAGTTGTTCGCACTCTATCGAGGATATAATTCAATATTTAATGATATTGTCTATATGTCCTGTATCTTGAGTTACCACTTACGAGTTTGAACTCAACTTTCTTCACTATAGAACTATTGTAAGGCACTAGCTATAGGGGTGGCAAAATTTCTGTTTTGTTTTCGCGGTCCCTAATTTAAATACTGCCTAGGCACAACCAAATACATATGTAAAAATAAAACATTGTATTATTTGGCTTATGTTGAGGTTTCTTTTTCAAGCGTTCTGGCAACACTATTTGCTTTCCGATGTAAATGTATGCGAAACTTTTCATTGCCTAGGCTTAGGCGCTAACTATGTTGCAGCAGCATAAGGCCATATTCATAGTTGTTTATTTTGTTAGCAAACCAATGAAACAGTAAGCAACTTCAACAGTTTGAAATTTATGAAATTTGCTTTTTACAAAATTTTTTGTCAAATACATACATATATTTAAAGTTTTTATGAGCAGCATAAGCTTTCAACCATCATGGTTTTTGATTTTAAGACTTATATAGAGTTTAGTATATTTCTTTCAGTAAATATTTTGTAAATATTGTACGTATGTATGTATGTAAATAAAAGTAGTACAGCTAACTTAGTCCAAGTTCTACTCAACCCAATTTTTTTTACAAATTATATAAATAAGTAATGTGATCAATATAACGACTTAATGAGATCTAAGCAAATAAATAAAATATTATAAGATTTGTAATGTAGCACTAAGTTGATTATAATAATTGTGTATGTATGTAGATATAGCTGTATATTTAATGAACTGATATAACCAATTATAATGCACACATACAAAAACATATTGCATATAAATATATAACACTGTATTGTAAGCAAAAAATATTTAAAATTAAAATAGCAACATAATTATCAAATTGAAAAAAAAAAAAATAATAATAAAAGAAAATTACATTAACGAAGAAAATTAGTATTAAGCAATTTTAGTCAACTTTTCAAATTTCATAAATAGATAAAATTGCATACTCAATATTTAGTATAAACTTGTAAACAATACAAATATTTAACACTTTAAAATAAAATTATCTATTCAATTTATGCATTATCAAACCGATATATAACAAGAACAATAACAACAAATTATCAATTGAAATATGCAAAAAGGAAACAAATTTATGCAGTTTTTACTAGAAATTCGTACAAACCCAAGCTCACTGATTGTCTTAGCCTGGTACAAAGAAAATTTGTTCGTTCAAACCTTCTATAAAATAATCAATGTTCACATTGACTATTGCAAGAACATATTATTAAAAATGAGGAATCAGTTTCTCAATGTTCGCCTAACGCAAACGCCAGTTTATTTGACAGAAGTACCTTGGGTGTAATTCAAAGTGCTGGTTAGCGTATACCTGACATTGAGAAACCGGCCCGAAGTTGAGCAAAATTTATAATTATTTCTAAACCCATATAATATAAAAACAAGTAATAACCGAGAAAAATTGTATGCTCTGTACAAAGATCTTGAATAAAACTGCTTAAGTTATATAATAAAATAATATTGTTTTGTAAAAACACCCAAATTAAACTTACACTTTGCAAATATGATTTTTTAACGATTGAATAACGATCTAACTCAAAATAAAGCGTAATCGGCATTAAAACTTCAGTTTAAGAAAAATTAAAAAATTATAAATTTGTTTTGCCCGTTTTTTATTGGCCTTTTCGTTGTTAGATAACATTTTTCACTGCTTGACTTAAATACTTTGAATCGAAAGCAACAAAAAATTGGCAAGCAGAAAAAATTATAAGCGCTCACAATTTTGGTTGCTATCTTGCAAGCTACAAGTTCAAATTTGATAGAAAATATTAAATTTTGACAAAACAAATCATTTTTTTTATTCTCAGAGCTCACAATTTTGGTTGCTATCTCACAAGCGATGAATTCAAATTTGATTAAAAAAAATTCATTTTGTTATTTCAATCATAAGTCGCTTACGAAAAAAATGGCTTTCATAACTGGTAAAAATACTGATCTTTCTTTAAAAATCAAGGATTAAAATACATTAAGTGTGAACATTGCAAAACAATCTCAAATCCCTGCTTTTTTAAAGAAAGAATTGAAGGCAAAAAAAATAAAATAAGCGACTAGAAAAAAAGCGAGTAGAAAAAACAAGCAGAACAAATTTTAACCTCTCACAATTTTGGTTGCTAACTCACAAGCGATAAATGCAAATTTGGTAAGAAAAAAAATAGATTTTCGCTTAAAAATAGAAGTCGCTTAGTGCTTACGAAAAAAAACGTCGTTTATACCTGCTAGTTTCAGTTAACGATTTTGCTTGAAAAGCTGAAAAGTTTTAAGCATAGAATTTCGCTTTTATTACCTGTTTGCTACATAATTTTTGACACAAACTGAGTTGAAACCTTAAATCTGTGTGTGCAATGTACTTGTAGCAATCTACAAGGTCCGCTTGATAAGTAAAAACAAACGCAAAAACATGTTACATGTGCCAAAATTTTCAACACCTTTTTAGTCACTTTAAGTTTAAATAATCAGTCGGAATATGAAGAGTAGTTAAAGCTAAACACTTTTCACTATAATTGGCAAAAATTCAAGCAGAACATAACTTTTAAAGAACACTTATATATAAACAATAATTTCTTACACATAAATGCCATACGATAAACTTAGTTTTATTGGAAAATGTAGAATTTTTAAACAGCAAAAGGCAAAGTTAATTAGAAATGTAAATAAAATGACGAAACTGCAAAATGAATGGTTTAAAATAACAACAATAAAGAGTAAAGATTATTATATATCTAAAAGATTATAGTTTTTTATTCATCACCATCATTAGTTGGCGATATCTGAGGCCAATTGTAAAAACCTAGCGAGGTTAAGTCATTCTCCACCTGATTTTTCCAGTTCAGAGGGGGTTCCGGTTAACTCTGCTGTCGCATTCGGTTGCCGATGGGTATGATGGGCATAAGCGTCGTTGTTCGAGCGCATAACATGAATTAAACAGCGCAGCAGTTGAAACATGTTTGTAAAAAACACCATATCTCTGAAATTGGTTGAAGAGCGCCTAATCTCAGTATAAAATTCAAAAATGCCCTATCAACAGAAAACATACAAATTCAGCTAAGATTAGTCGTTTTTGAATCAAATTTTGAGGTAGGGTATTGTTGAAAAAAAAAAAAATTCTGAAATGGCTTTCTTCAAAGAAATTCTAAAATAGGGCCTTTTTTTTAATTTGAAAATAGAAACCTTCCACTCAGCAGTCGATGTGTGGTTCGTTCAGTCTTTTACATATTTGCTATTACGAGAAGAACCATTACAGCGTGCTTTTCTTTCCATACCCTCCATGACTACGCTAAGTATGATTAGAGTCTCATAGAGCGTGACCTTGGTTCGCCCAGTGAGGACTGGCCAAAATTTTGGAAGATTTAAATTAAGACAGCTGCTTCAACGTATATTTTGGTATAACTATTCGTGATGAGCGCTCTTCAAACTCTTTCTGTTCCGTCATTCTGTTTCGTATCAGTTTCCTTGCTGATCAAGCTTGACTCTAAAGCGGCGATTCGTTTTTAACGAGAAATATTCAGTAGCATTGTTAGATCGAACAGCTTATTACATTGATCTGTCCTGCCGACTTAAAACCTTGTTTGCATTACTCTGCCCAGTTTCTTCACATACTGAAACCTCATAAAATACGCACTCCCAAGACGCTGAAGATATGTCTGCAATCGTTTAT
The DNA here is from genome assembly GCA_949987695.1 of Merzomyia westermanni. Taxonomy (NCBI): domain Eukaryota; kingdom Metazoa; phylum Arthropoda; class Insecta; order Diptera; family Tephritidae; genus Merzomyia; species Merzomyia westermanni. The sequence goes on from OX465289.1 coordinate 186,864,138, forward strand.
TACATGCTCAATTTGGATTCAAGTTTTTTTATCAGGGGGCAGGCAAAGCGGCTGATACATTTTTTAATACTGGGTGACCATTTGCGATATTTTGATCTTCGTCGAAGTCAACGAACCTAATAAGACTGAATTTTCCGGCTGTTGGAAAAATGACTCATTGCTTTCTTACCATGACACTAAAGTCACCAAGACAGATTTTGATATCATGTTGGGTCAGCGTTTATATGTCTCTTCCAGTTTATGCTTATCCTTGTTGTCCAACTCCGCAGGCGCAGATAAAAGTTAAGCTGAATGAGCTCTCTTTAATGTAGATGACGGGGAGACGTTCGTCCACGAGCGGCGCAGTCTTTTTCTCACTTCTACGATCTCGTTTATCTCTACTACTTGTCTGCAGACTGTTATGAACCCCACAAAGCACAAAAAATAGCAGACAAGCAAACCTTTAAATACTTTACTTTAAATGAACCCACAAAAACTGGCTTGGCTAACTAATGCAACTTCTTTTAGATGTCATCAAATTTGTCCTAATGAAATTTTTTTCATAGCAAGTTGTTGTTTTAGTTTCCATTAACATTATTCACTATCACTCTTAACTCTGCTCGACGAAGTATTACTTTCTTCCTTCTCTTTATTTAAGTATAGCATAGAAGGAGAAAAAACATTAAACCATATCCACTGACATTTTTTTATTTCTTTTTGGCATCATTATCATCATACTCAAAATCAGCAGAGTAATCATCGTTTAACTCTAAACATCAATGATTCCTGTAAAAATTGAGATGATGTGCTCTTCACACACAGTAAGTCAATTTGTATGTCTACATTTTGGTTACATTCGTAGCTGTTACTTATAAAAAAAAACGTTTATCTTTAACGCTTACATACAGTCTGCACTGAGAGCAAAAACTAGTTCGACAAAACCTAGTTCACACCTAGTACTATTTTTGGCTGAAGTGAAACTAGTCCAAAAAAGCTGTGCAAATAAAAAGGAAAGTTTTCATGATAAATGGAGTCCCAGCTAAAAAATATTTTATTTTATTTTATTTTATATTATATTATTTTATTTTATTTAATTTTATTTCATTTTATTTTATTTTATTTTATTTTATTTTATATTATTTTATTTTATTTTATTTAATTTAATTTTATTCCATTTTATTTTATTTTGTTTTGTTTTATTTTATTTTACTTTATTGAACTATATTTTATTTTATTCTATTTTATTTTATTTTATTGCATTATATTTTATTTTATTTTATTTTACTTTATTTTATTTTATTTTATTTTATTTTATTTTATTTTATTAAAAAAGCAATAATAAAAAACCGAGAGCACACGGTAAGGCAGTTCTGCTGATAAAACAGATCTGTCAAAAAATCCATCATGATCACACTACTAACTGTCAAATGGTGGAAGTGGTTCATGCATATGGTAAAAGAAGAATAGAACTAGGAGTTTAGGTGACATGAAAATCAGCGTATTGTTAGCTTAATGGTTAGCAATGCGTGCCAAAATTTCTCTGATGAGTCAAGTCTAGCAGCTTCCGAAATGGATCTATAAGAAAAGCTATGGCAGTTGTCTCTAAACATTTTTCCTACTCTATTCAATAAAAAAACTTTTAATAATTAATTAAAAATGATTATTAAAAAATAAAAACAATAATAATTTTCATAAAAACTCAAAAAGTGAAAAATTATTATTCTTGGCCTTGAGCTCGTTTCATGAATACTTGAAAGTATACAGGCCGTAAATCAACAAATATTGTTGGTATAAAAAAGCAATTATATTATTTTATTTTATTTCACTTTATTTTATTTTGTTTTACTTTATTTTATATTATTTTACTTTACTTTATAATATTTTATTTTATTTTATTTTATTTCATTTCATTTTATTTTATTTTATTTTATATTATTTTATTTTATTTCATTTTATTTTATTTTATTTTGTTTTGTCTTTTTTTATTTTATTTTATTTTATTTTATTTTATTTTATTTTATTTTATTTTATTTTATTTTACTTTATTTTATATTATTTTATTTTATTTTATTTTGTTTTATTTTATTTTATATTATTTTATTTTATTTTATTTCATTTTATTTTATTTTGTTTTGTTTTACTTTATTTTATTTTATTTTATTTTATTTTATTTTATTTTATTTAATTTTGTTTTATTTTATTTTTTTATTTTATTTTATTTTATTTTATATTATTTTATTTTATTTCATTTTATTTCATTTTATTTTATTTTATTTTGTTTTGGTTTTTTTATTTTATTTTATGTTATTTTATTTTATTTTATTTTAGTTTATTTTACTTTGTTTTATTTTATTTTATTTTATTTTATTTTATTTTATTTTATTTTATTTTATTTTATTTTATTTTATTTTATTTTATTTTGTTTTATTTTATTTTATAATATTTTATTTTATTTCATTTTATTTTATTTTGTTTTATTTTATTTTATTTTACTTTTTTTATTTTATTTAATTTTATTTAATTTTATTTCATTTCACTTAATTTTTTTTATTTTATTATATTTTTTTATTTTAAATTATTTTACGACTTTTAGGTAAATGTAATTTCGTAGAAAATCTAGATCTTTGCATATAAGAAAATTGTAAGACGTTGATGTTTGTACATTGCAGATATTCATCGCATCTCACTCAGAAGCTGCTGAATAGAATTGAAAGAAACTTTCAGCATTGCATTACTAGATGTCTAACTTCAAATCTAAGGTTTCCCTTATTTCAATAAATCGAATGGTTTCGGAGTTATAGACGAATATGTTTCTTAGTACAATATGGGTATCAAAGGAAAAATGCGAATGAGTGCTGCTTAAGTTCCTTATCTGAACTGGTTTCCGAGATATAATTATCAAAAGCGGGCGCAGTCTATTATAAGCTCTGAGACTCAGCAAAGCATTGGCGGTATTTCTAGTAGAAAAGCGTTGACTGCCTAGTTGGCTTCAAACGCAAGTTAAGTTAATCAATAGGCAATTTAATAAATATAAATAGATTATTTTAAATAAATACCTTATGAAATATTTTTATAAATAATTAAATAATCTTTAAAACTACCAAAGATAACATTTCTTGAAAATTTTTAATCAAAAAAATTTATAAAAAGATATTTGATTTTTTTTTGTAACATTTCAGTTTTCGGCTTTCATTGTGAAGTTAAATGTTAAAAAACATAAAATTAAAAAAAAAAAATTTATATTTTTAATTTGCATCCTATGTAGTTGTGCGCTAGTTTCCAACTAGTTGGTTTGACTGTAGGGGTATATTAATAACATATATGTGTGTGTGTGTATTTACTTTCGTGTGTGGCACTGTGACATTTGCAGTTGAACGTCTGCGTCAGAGCGGTCAACATAACAGTTAATGCTTGCCCGTGACTTTAACGCTTCTTGTTGCTGTTGTTGTTGTTACTTTTAGTATTGTTATTATAATTGTTATTGTTATAGTTGTTGCTGTGACTGCTGTCTGACAGGTGAAAGTCTGTCTTCCCCGCCATAGTGCTGGCCATTAAATGCTTCGAATATTTTTCGCTTTTAATGTTATTTTTGTTGTTTCTTTTTCCTTCCTTTTTTCTGTTTTGCCGCTATTTATGCAAGTTTTTACTTCCATGTCTTCTTCTTCTGCTTTGCGAGCATCATTTATGCACATTTTTTCGGTTTTTTGCTGCTTATTTCTTTGAAACATTTTTTCTTACTTTACTCTTTGTGTCTTTTTGTGTTGCGAAAAAAAAAAAATATTTGCGTTCAATTGTTGCTGATTTGCCACTACTTTGTTCGACTTTCTTTGTTATTCTTGATAATTTGTAAGTTCTATTTTCTATAGCTTCTCAGTTCGTAAAAGTTTAGTTTTCGCTAAATCATAAAGTTTATCATTTACTATTTTCGTTTACAAAATTAGATGATTCTTTTTGATATGGGTTTTTTATGGATACTTATTTACCGACAGTCCTATTTAAAGTTGCCACAGTAACTCAATTCAATTCAAATTGATGAAGGAAGTGATTATAATAAGAAAAGAACCCGTGGATAAGAGGCTAGTCTTAAGAAGACGCCAAATTCCTGCGCTCACAATAATGAGAACTTGTTAACCGAAGTACAGAGCGTACGTAAGTTACGAAGGGAGCACTTCTCCTCATTGCTAGATTTCAAGGGAAACAACGAACCCGATACAACACTTCTTGACGATGTAAAAGACGTCACACCAGCCGACTATGGAGAAGGAGGATGGAAATATACAGGCCAAGTCCTGAAGAAGACCCATGATAGATACGCCACATACACAATAACCTTGCCATTTTAAAAAAGTTTTCGACAGCTCGTTAAGAGCTTCCCTGAATGCTACCATGTCTTATTTTTACTTCCCTTCAAAGCTTATACGTCTATGAACGAAGACGTCAGTCACACCAACAGCTACTGCAGAGTTGGGAAAGATCAAATGTGGGTTCAGACGAGGCTACTCCCTATTGTGGGATATCTTTAACTTGATGGTATAAAAACTAACCCGATTATAAGAGCTCAACCACATTGATACATCCGATTACTAGAGTATTCAAGTGCATGCTTAGCGAACTGCTTAGCGAACTGGGTAATGTTATGCGAAGGAATGTTTTGATTCCGACAACTGATTTCAGGGGCAAAGGAACATGCAAATACAGTGGTTCTCCTTGGTCTTTAAATTGGTTTTAGTTATGCCAAAATCGCTCACGCTGTTAAGCGTTAATAAATGATAATACTACAAGAACAACTATTGTTCGGGTAAAACTCCATTCTTTTGGTTGGCAGACCTAGGGTTGTCAATAACACTGCGTTACAAAAACGAGCTTTAGTTCTGTCCTATGAACCAAATATACTTTTTCGGAAAGGGGAGAAAAAATAAAAATACACGTGCATCAGCGATTTTCATGTACACGTCAGAGTGTTTTTTTTTCGCTCCGTACGTAAACTTGCATAAATTTCTATAGTAAGCGTCGCATACGACTAAAAAAAAAAATTCTGACGTGTACATGAAAATCGCCGATGCACGTGTATTTTTATTTTTTCTCCCCTTTCCGAAAAAGTATATTTGCTTCATAGGACAGAATGTGTGTAACGCGGTGTAAATAATCGATTTTATCGAATATCGAATATTTTTTTAATTAAAAATATTTTCGGTTCTATTTTATTAATGGTAGACATCGGTTTTTCCTAAACGTATTATACATTTTAAAACGATTTTCGTAAATATAATCATCTGTGGAGCGTATGAAGAAATGGGTAAAACTATGTGCACACTACAGCTGAAAACACATAATTTCGTATAAATCACTTTAGTAAATTTTGATTCTATTCAAATCTCAGGTAAACTGCACATTTGCGGCAATTATTTATTTTAGGTTTAATGGGGAAAATGTATAGTATTTACAAGTTTTTAGAACAAACTATTTCCGATTTATTTATTTTAATATTCATCAGGTTAATTCATTTTTAATTGAGCCAAATGTAGTGAACGTTTGTGATAGTAACAATATATATTTTTTTTCCATTTAGGTTAGTTTTGAAACCAAAAAATATTTATGTATATTTTCAATCCTTATTGTTTTTTTATTGATGCCTATTACGGCCCTGGTACAGGTAACATCAAAAGTGATTTGAAAAAAAGTTTTTCAAAACGGGGTCGCCCTCGGCAGTGGTTTGGCAAACTCTCCGAGTGTATTTCTGCCATGACAGGCTTCTCAGGAAAAATTCGTCTCCTTTGTAGATGCCGTTCGGAGTCGGCAAAAAACTGTAGGTCCCACCAATTTGTAGGGAAAAATTTAAATCGGCACACCACAAATTGGAAGAGAAGCTTGGCGCAAAAATCTCTTAGGAGGTTTATGATGATATACCTGTTGTATATCGCGCCATAGAGATAGAGATATTACGGTATGAGACGGTTTGAGAAGACCTGGTTTTATTATAATCGATCGGCAATGCAGTACGCGCACATGTGGATAAAGCAGTTTGTTGATACACTGCCTTCCCTTGGCGGCAATTGAAATGCACTAACCGGTAATTTTTTTTAATACTATTGGTTTTAAAAACTGAACGTTCGTTTGATGGATTTTTACGACGAACGGAAGGCAAACCTTACCGCAGATATAACATAAATGCAGGTCTCCCTTGGGAGGTTGCCATGTGCTGCAGCTATCTCTGATGCTTTGGCTTTTATGACAGCATTCACCGGGCGAAACTTACCGGCATTGTTTGGAGATTATTGAAGACTTTTGGATCCAACGGCCTTGATATATGGTGCCGGATCTCAACCTACTGCTTTCGGAGATCTTTGCCAGTGAGGCGGTGTTTCGTCAAGCGATTCTCTGCTATGATGATACGTTTTGCAAGAGCTTATTAGCCTCAGTGTGTAGGTGATGCTTTGGCGTCCTAAGAAGACATTTCGTAGCTGCGCTTAGTGCTTTGTTGTGGCAGCACTCCAAATTCCTTTAGTGTTTGTGCAAAGTTCGGCGAGCATTTAACGACGCGTAGCTCAGGACCGACTGACCAATTATTTTGTAAATTGCTAACGGCGTACCTTATATTGACTTTTTCCTTTAGATTTTGGTGCAATCCATTCCTATCCGACTTTCTCGTAAGAACAACTGTGTTTTATTTGACCTCCGTCGGTTACCCAAATAGACATGATTATTTTTATTGTAAGACAATATTTAAGAGTATTTAAAATGTGTCTGAGAATAATTCTTAGACTTAGTAAAAGCTTCATTGATTGTCACTTGAATTCATTATTCCTAATATATCTATACTAGAACATCTAAAAGACATTTATCGTTTAAGAAATCTGCTTGTGAACAAAAATGCATTATTTTCTTTTTAAATGTACAGGGTGACTGATGAATTTTGCTACACTAAGAAACTCAAATAATTTTTTTTTCAGTGTATGGAATTCATTTTTCTTTTATTCATGTCAAAGCTCATTAAATTTTATTAAATATAGCTTAATTAGTTTTAAAAATAATGGAATTTAAATGCCCCCCCTGCTCGTCGATGCATGTGCGGCATCTTACCAAAAAGTTGTTCATTACTGCTTGGAGAGTTGAGACAGGAATAGCCGCAATTGTTTCTCGAATGGATTGCCTTAGTTCATTCAAATTTGTTGGTTTTGCTTTGAAGACTTCCTGTTTGCAATAACCCCACAAGAAAAAGTCAGGTGCAGTAAGGTCAGGCGACCTGGGTGGCCAACGGAATGTGGAGTTTCTGGATATCAGCTTATTGGGAAATTTTCGTCGCAATTCTGTCATAACAGGTTGGGCTATATGAGGAGCTGCACCATCTTGCTGAAACCACACATAGTTGAAAAAAATTCTCATTCGGCGTAATTCTGGATAGAAAAACTCTCTCAACATGCTCAAGTAACGGTCTCCAGTAACCGTAACGGTGTGACCGTTTTCTTCGAAGAAGTAGGGCCCGACAATGCAGCGTGATGAAACTGCACACCACACTGTGACACGAAGTGGATGCAATTCCGTCACATGTTTGTTTATGTTGCCGTTTAAATCGAAATGGGCCTCGTCAGACATGAAAAGACAGTTCAACATGTTTCCATCCTCTTCCACCATTTGAAGCATCTTCTGGCAAAATTCCAAGCGAATCGGTAAGTCTGCAGCGTTCAGTTTGTTGGCCATTTGAATTTTATATGGGAATAAGTCCAAATCTTTGTGCATAATTGACTGTAATGACTGTCTGCTTACACCCATTTGAGCAGATAAGCTTCTTGTCGAAACACGTGGATTGTTTTGTATAGCAGCAGCTACAGCAGCGATTGTTTCCTCCATTCGAACTGAAGGGTTTCGATGGTAAGGTCTTCTGTTGACTGTCCCATGCTCGGCAAAATTATTTACAAGTCTTATTATGGTCCATCTGCTCGGAGGATTGCCGCCAAACGTGCGCCTATACTCTCTTTGAACCGAAACTACGGACTCCAGCGCGTGATAGCGGCGGACAATCCAAATTCTTGTTTCAGTGTCCCAGTTATCCATTTTTGTTAAATGTAAAAGTCAATCTGCAAAATAAAAAAAAAATTAACCAGATTCATTAAATAGAAAATAAGTTATTTAATTTTTTTTTGGTAGCGGCTTTCATCAGCCACCCTGTATTTTTAACAAATCGATTTATTTCTAAACATAAAACAAAATCGATCAATGATTAAACGATTTTCTAACTCGGGTTCCCGACATCCGTAGACCCGGCCATAATTTAAGAACGTGCCAATCAATTCGTCCAGCTTCAAATTGCGAACAACTGATAAGTAAGTACAAGGTGGCGCAAAAGTAAGCTTCCGATGTTCAGCATATCGGTTGTGGCAAGTGCAGTGTGTGCTGTTGCACCGTCTTGTTGGAACCACATGTTTTCCAATCCCAATTCATCAAGTTGCTGCAAAAAGAACTCGTTGATCATTGCTCTGTAGCGCTCACCATTCACAGTAACCGTTTGGCCCCGACATATTATTATTCAAATAAATAGTCAGCAATATTCCGCGTTCTGGAGCAGTGTAACGTAACATTGCTTATTAACGTGTATTTCGCATGTGTTTACTACACAAATCTAAAAACAGAACTGACTTTAGGGGCCAATCACAAAATTTATAGCATTTTCTGATAAGAGGATTACTTTTGCGCAGTAACCGTTTTTCACCGACCGATTATTGGTCAAATAAATAGTAAGCAATATTCCGCGTTCTGGAGCAGTGTAGCGTAACAGTGCTTATTAGCGTGTATTTCGCATGTGTTTACTACACAAATGTCAAAACAGAACTGACTTTAGGGGCCAATCGCAAAATTTATAGCATTTTCTGATAGGAGGATTACTTTTGCGCCACCTTGTATGAGTAGTCAAATGTGTCACTCCACGAGCTTGATCATATCAGCACGTATTACGAGTATGATTATTATAGATTTTATTACGAAACATAACATATCATTGAAAATTCGATAAACAAGAAACTATAAATGCAGCACTTATTTCCAAATGGCAGATATTATTTTGGTTAAAAAGTAGAAATCATAAACTAACCATACTCCTGCAATAAAATATAAAATTTCATTTATGAACACAACTGTGAACGTGCCATTATGCGCAGAAGTCGAAATTTGTTGGTTAATTTGACACGCTCTTTTTTGTTGCGATTTTCATGCAACAAAAGAATTAATTCATGAAATTAATTGCTGACAGAGCTAAAGATCGACTAGAAAAATCCAAGATAAGCTCTCTAAACCTAAGAAGTACTACTTGCTTGCCAAACTGTCAGTGCAAGGCGCTGATTATCACAAGAAACTTTAATATAACATTTACGAATTAATTGGTTATTTAATAATAAGCATTTTCTTTATATGTTTTTATCACATTTATATCGCTCTACTCCTCTTCTTTTCCAATAAAAAAATATGTCATTGAAAATCGTAGCAATATTTTAGCGACCCTGAAATTAAATACACACTGATGGATCATAAAATTGATAAGTGCTTACACCTAAGCGCGTATTTTGATTTGTTTTATTCTTTTTATTTTACTCATCTCGTTTTAATAACGGAGTGTTTTCATTGCGTCTGCTAAAATAAATAAATAAACTATGACAATCGTGGGAGGCTTTTAAACAATGAAAAGAGTGTTGATTTTATAAGCATCAAATTTAGTTTTGGTTTTGATCGCTTTTGTTTGTAATTAAATATTGGATTGCGCTTCTTTAGGCGGAGAAGAATGTGAGTTAGATAACTGATTTTTTTTTTTTTAGATCAACTGATATATTGTTTTAGTGGATTTTGATGCTTGTTATAATATCTTATAACTTTAAACTAGTTATTCTTGTATATTTGTATATCCACTACTATCTCAGGAACGACTTAACCGATTTGGATGAGATTTTCTATTTTGGTGGTGCCACTTGGGGTGGTTCACAGGGTTGCCACCTATATCAATTTTTTTTTAATATTAAGCAATATATGGGAATATGGGTATCACATGAAAGGTATTTTAGGCCGTATACCAACCAAAGTATTTTCGAGTAGGGTTGCCACCTACGATTGCCACCTGGCCGCATTTTACTTATTCCTTCAGATATCGACCACTATCTCGGAAACGGCTAAGCCGATTTCGATGAAATTTGGTAGATGGATAGTATGCTTCCTTCTAAGATTTTCTACTTGGGTGTTGCCACTAAAGGAAGCTTAGAGGGTTGCCACCTTTCCGATTTTTTTTAAATATTAAGCAATATATGGCAATATGGGTATCAAACGGAAGGTATTTGAGGCCGTATACCAACCAGAATATTTTTAAGTAGGATTGCCACCTAGGGTTGCCACCTGACTGCATTTTAACTATTCCTTCTTATATCGACCACTATCTCGGTGCTCTATCTATCTGAGTGCTCTTGGTAAGTAAGATTATGCGACAAATTCAAAAAATACCGAGCAAGGCTCGGTCACCCAGGTACTATAACTAAATCTAGTAATTGAGGTTATTATTCCCTTTCTTTTGATTCTAACATTTCCTTTAAATTAAAAAACTATTTTACATTGAACTTAATTAAGTTTCAATAAGTCATTTACTATTTAATTTGTTTAAAGGCGAGCTTGTTGGCCACCATAACATTGAAACAACCAAGACCAGCAGTTGAATTCCAGAAGTCGCTAAAGCTTAATCTCGATCGCCTAAAATCTCTAACTGCACTTTGGCTACTTTTGGTGACTTTTGAATTCGCGTGAATGACGGCTAAATTTGCGATTCTGGAATTTTAGCCAGACAGAAAAACCTGTTGCTAAAATACAAAATAAATGTAAAAATATAATAATTATCTAGTTTTATATCGTAAAAGCAATCAACGACAAAAAATATTTGAACCGTTCTGTTTGAAGTGAGCCAGATTTTGTAAAAAGTATGGCATTAAGCCTCCGATTAGGTTCAAAGTTGGTATATCGGTTCTCACCATAAGATTAGCTTTGAAGTGGTGCTTAGGTGAAGTCTATAGCATTAGTACAAGCCGAGATATGATGACTTGAGTGAGGACATGCTTCATTCGTTTACTAAAAAGACCAAACATTGACCAAATAAAAAGTAAAAACAAAAAATGAGTGTCAAACCATTGAGTGGGTGCATACCGATTTTGAACCAAATCAGAGGTGTGATGTTAAATTTGGTGGGGGGGCCAGCGAGCCATAAGCCAGCGGAAAAAGCTGGAGCTCATCGGGTCTGAATAATTTCTATCTATAGCTTCCCACCCCATAGCAGAAGAACTAAGAAAAGAAAAGTCGAATATTAGAGAATAACACTGCCGGCAGACGGTCGGACTGCATCAGGCTAAGTCAATGATGGGTGCTTCTAACACGAAACGAGGCAGTAATCAATATATCCAAGTATAAAACTTAGGCTCAAAATAGGTGTTCCCTCAGGTGATTATAGGTTTAAGGCTCATATAAACAATTTGAGCATTTTGTGCCGCTTCGTAAAGCCGAAAGGACTTCTGGAAGGTGGCTTTCATGACGTGCTATGACATATGATAGCACAAAATATCTTCGGTAAGCCGTGTATTAACTCAATCCATTATTATTATTGGCCGATACCTCGAAGTAAGAAAGGGATCCAAGTTGCCTCGTAACAATTAATGCCTGTTAAAATTCTTTGCAGTTTTATTGAAATATGATTAGTATATCGTGTGAGGTCACTCGTTACTGAAATAAAGAAAGTAATGTCTTTTAAATTGTCAGTACTTATATTTTTTGCTTTCCTCCATGTTTTAGTTTTTTCTTATCTCCTAGTTGGAGACATAGGCATGCGATATATTTCAGACACGAATCGGAACTTTGTAGGCATGCCAGTATAAATGATCGTTCATTTTCATTTTGCATACTCTATCCCTTCGTTTGTACTACTTCTGTACGGATGTATCTGCATTAATTCTGAACGCATACTGAAGTACTAGTAGATAAACATGATATGTACTTATAGAAGCACTAAATCTGCATTGATGAAAATATATTGGTTACGCATGATAAATAAATAATGTTCCTATTCCTATATCATATATTCCTAAGGTAGATGGATTCAAATTCTGCCAACACTCAATTAGCCACTGACATGCATTAAGACATATGGAATAAGACATATCCAGTAAATCTCCATTATGAAATATTTCCTTGTTCATTTTATTTTTATTTCAATAGTGTAAATAATTTTTTACAAGAATACATAGAAAAATCTAAGAATAGTCAACTATGTACGTGAAGTACAATTCAGTAAGGTGTATAGTTTTCAAATTAAATAACTTTTCGCTGATACAGCATGCCTTTTTCACGCATACAAAGAACTCATTCAGAATGCACATTTCCTTTGTGAATAAACATGTTTTCAATATGAAAGCTACGCACTTTATATCCTTTATCATTCATTCATTCATGCTTCTTGCATGCGTACAACTGGTTTTAACCGGGCTTCGAAATGCTTACAGATACATTCTACGTCCATTTCTATACTTAAGTACGGGAGTGACTGATAGTAACTTCTGGTTATTTCTGTCTATTTCTGGAAATTCTTGGCTCTTACAGAATCACAACTAAATTGACAGGTGTCTGTGTTATTCCAGCGTATAAGTAAGGTAATAAAATTATAGCCAGCATGAAAACGCAATATTCTGCAATAATCAGTTTCGACTTCTTTGTATGAGTTCAACTATTCCCTTCTACAAAATGTCCTTTAGATATACTATTTGTACCCTTTTATTCCTACACGTGTACAGTCCACTTTCTTCTTACGAGTATAAGGGTATAGCCGGCCCTAATACTTTTGACCACCAAATTAAGTCGCAAGTTACTCACGCATTACGTCTTGGGTAGTAATAACAGCAATTAGTTTTCCTCTTCGCTCATCTGTAAAATGTTTCAAGGTCAAAGTCATAGACAACTGTCAACTCGTCGACGAATGTAGCTAATTATTCACCAGGTAATTACAACACAAGACATATATTTAAAAAGTAACCAAAGAGGCGCAAGAAAGCAACATTAAGGTAAGAGATTAAAAAAATGTATTTAATCAAATTCAGTACCATTAAAAATAAGAAGAAAAAAAACATGTAGAAAAATCACAGTGGTGCTAGGGAAAATATGCAAATTGAATGCAATTAGGTAAAGTCGCTCACAGCTCTTAAGTATGGCCGTGTTGAAATGTGAATAAACAAAGAATTAACTGAAATTTGAATTTCTTACAAATGTCGTCAACAATGGGAATTGGGAAATATTTATGCAAAGCATGACATATTCAATGTCACATTAGCACAACGCCAAATAAATAGGTTTACCATCAAGAGGCACGCTCGCTGACATAAATACAGTGTTGAGCAAAAAATTTAGTATTTATTGAAAAATATTTACAAAATTTTTACAGTTAATTTTGAAACCTGTTTTAATCAGACCTGTTAAATAATGATTACTAATCGTAATGATTACCGGTTTGCTTAATTATTTTCTTGAGAATATATTTAATGATTGATTACCATTACTTTCAATTTTCAATGATTATTTTACAATTAATTAAAATAATAATCAAAAAACCATGATATTTTACTATTATTAAAATAAATCAAAAGTAATCAAAATAATCAAAAAAAGTTGTTTTATTATTATTTTGGATTTTTGTTGATTTTTTGTTTTTATTTTTTTAAGTATTGTTGATGTGTATATTTGCTTCTACTGAAAAAAAAAACCAAAATAATCAAAAACTAAATCGAAAAAAATCAACAAAAATCAAAAATAATCAAAAGTAATCAAACAACTTTTTTTTTTAATTATTTTGACTTTTTAATGATAGTAAGAAATCATGTATTTTTTCGATTATTTTTTTAACTAATTGGAAAATAATCATTAAAAGTTGAAAATACTGGTAATGGATTAGTTTACTTATGTGTTTCTACAACAATACTGAAAAAAATTAAAAATAATCATGAAAAAATAAAAGCAAATCTACAAAGATCCAAAATAATCAAAAGTAATCAAAATCATATTTTTTCATTATTTTGGTTTTTATTGTTAGTAAAAAATCAAGATTTTTTTTGATTATTTTTTGAATTAATTAGAAAATAATTATTAAAAATTTAAAGTATTGGTAATGGATGCGTATTCTTATGTGCTTCGACAACAATACTGAAAAAAACTCTAAAATAATCAAAAAAAAAAAATTACTTTCGAATTTTTTTTAATAATCGTAAAAAATCATAATTATTTTTTGATGTTTTCTAATCGTTATAAATTAATAATTGCCTTTTCTTGAAAAACAATTAAAATCATGATTACCAATTAAAAAAGCCGTCTAATTAATCAAATTTAACAGGTCTGGCTTTAATGTATCAAGTGGAAATTTTGTGACTTAATCTTATTTGTGGTGCTTATATTGCATTGTTTTTGGACTGTTTTTTATTATATTTGTATTTGCCAATTCTTTTATTAATTCATTTGTTTTGTTTAGATTCCTGTCTTTTTTTCTTCTACTTAAGCTACTCAGTACCAGCTGTCAAATTGCTACTCTCCACTGCCTACGAAACTGTTCTACCTGTCAGCAGCAGTCTCCAGTGGCCTCCGAGATACTCTCAAACTGTCGGTATCAATAGTGTTCCAACAGTCATTCAAACGCTCTACGCACCCGATTTTTATTATTATTATATTGCGTAGCGTTTTACTTTTCTTGTAGTATTTTTAAAAAATTTCATCTTTTGAATACATACGTTCGACTGGCAAGGTTATATGGTGTGCTGGTTATGTGACAGTTTAAATGCTCTGGTATGACCGGTTAGTGATGACAAGAGACTTCGTTGGTCAACACGAGCAGGCATATCTTTCTTGAAATCGGAAATCAGCCTAATCTTCTGAGATTAAAATTCTAGAGGCATTCAAACCTTTCAAATATCTAGATCTTTCACCGGTGTCTAGGGAAAAGCAAACATGAAAAAGGGCAATATGCCGATGATACTATTGTACCTAATAATTTTTCTATCATTTCTGTTTCCACATCCGCTCCTACTCTTCCCCTCACCTTCATAAAATATTTCCAAAGTTTGCCAAGAAATAATTTTCACTAATTTTGCTCCTCACTGTACATGCAATAGCGCTCTAAACGCTGCTGTTGATAGTTAGCGCACTGAAAATTCTGTTTTATATATATATTTTTTTTGTTTACTTTAAAACTTCTTCAACACTTAGGTTCGATGGCGTGTGACCTTTATTTTACAGCAACCGCAAAACTGTTAAAAAGACACCTCTTCATCTCTACGGTCTTGAGTAGCGACCTCATGCCGTTTTCCTGCATATTTATGTGCGACTTGTTATTTTTATCTAAGTGAGTTTGTTGTTGTCTTTTGCACTACTTCACTAAATGTTTGCTTAAGATTGCTTAACTTTTCACTTATTTGGCTTGATTTTTTTTTAGATTAATTTGAAGCGTAAATATTAAAATGCACCGTGCAATAATGTGTAAACATTTTTGATTTGCTCATACAATTTCGCTCGTCAAATAAATCATGCGTCCGTTTTTTGCAATTTGAAGCTTTTGTTATTTTTGATTGTTGTTTTTATACATTTTTTTTTTACTTTTTTCTATTTTATAGATTGTCTCAACGAGGTGTGGTTTGGTGTGATAAGTACCTGAAGCATTGTTTGAATTACTTGAAATGAATATATGCTCACATTTACGTTTGAAATAAAAATTAAGTCTTTATTGTAAGCAATTAATTAAGTTTAATCTAGCTTTTGATATAATGCAATGAAATGTGTCGCGAAAATGTTGATTAATTGCGCCTGCGGAAAAATCTAAGTTTATTTTTTAAAACTAATATTTTACGAAATTCGAATTTTTTGGGTCCAAAGCTCTAAAGTTCAATTGCCAACGATCTCTAAAAGAATATCGCGAGCACCTTAAAATATGCAATGTTATGATAACAACTGGGAATACTATCAGAATTAGTCAATTGCCGTCTCAGTAAGGAGCGAGACCTAAAAACGTAGAGAAAGTAGTGTATAATTTTGCTCGAAATGATTCAATTTTTAACCATGGTAAAATGGCTTCCCCGTGTTCGTGTGCGTTCTGCAAAGCGTGCATACTTTTAGGCACTGATGTTTTTCTGAGTCGTGTCGAAATTCCCTCTCCCACTCTAACATCCATCATTCTCATTTGATCCAAAAGGTGAATCGCGTCTTACTACTAGCTTGGGATTATAACTTTTGGGGATTTTGTATTTCGCCAATCTTTTATGGGTTGTTTTCTGGCTGAGGAATTTTGAGCCTTTCCCAATTGATTCTTGGCCAGTTGAACCGAACGAAATAGCCAATTTTTATGAACCTAATGAGAATTGCGAAACCGGATTGAAACCGTATCTTTTATATGGTTAGCAGTTTTTGGCGGCCGCCGTGGTGTGAAGGTAGTGTTGCCGGCCTACCACACCGAAGGTCCATGGTTCGAGCCCTGGTACAGGTAACATCAAAAGTGATTTGAAAAAAGTTTTTCAAAACGGGGTCGCCCCTCGGCAGTGGTTTGGCAAACTCTCCGAGTGTATTTCTGCCATGACAGGCTTCTCAGCAAAAATTCGTCTCCTTTGTAGATGCCGTTCGGAGTCGGCAAAAAACTGTAGGTCCCACCAATTTGTAGGGAAAATTCAAATCGGCACACCACAAATTGGAAGAGAGGCTTGGCGCAAAAATCTCTTAGGAGGTTTATGATGATATACCTGTTGTATATCGCGCCATAGAGAGAGAGAGTTTTTGTTCTACAACGCAGTCCGCATTGGTCTCATAAACTCGGAATTAGTAACAAATTGAAACAGATGGCTCGCGAAGCTAAGCTCGGAAATCATCGTTAACCTGCTCATTGAGTGAAATATGGAATAGGTTATGACAGACCCAGATAATCCTAACATAAGTCCACAAAGAGTTCTTTGTACTTCACAAATTATATTTTCAAATTTTCAGCGGAACAAACTCTTTTAACAGAAACTAAGACGTTCCTTTAAAAGGTCATGATTTACTTGCTGCTTATGCAGAGCGATTTGAGGTCACGCAATGACCTGCTATGCTCTTTTCTGTGCACAGTACCTTGTTAAAGCCGAGAACTCATAGGAAGTCATGATTGGCATTCGGCTTCGTGGCGTATATTGCCTATTCTCTGGCTTCAATGAGCTAAGGATCGCAATTACGCAAAAGCGGTAGTGACTGCTGGACCGGATGCTTATTTTGTTTATGTGATTTTTGGAGTCTCCAGTGACTTACCCATTATAACTGCGAATATGCATTTGCAGTGACGTATTATCATCATACAGTTACATCACATCATCACGTATTGACATCAGATCACACCTAAATCACATCGCATTATCATTACATCAAGCAATATTTAACATAATTTTTTTTATTTTTTTTTATTTTATTTTTTTTAAACAAATATGTGATACAACACTAATTTAGAAATAACACACTATATTTATCACACTACCGAAATGAGCACAATTCCAACAACATATTGACATATTTTTATCTCCAATTTGCTTCTTCAATCACACACACACGTACACACCCAGCACGTTCTCAGCAACAAGTTTTTACAACAATAAAAAACGAAAGTAGAGTCACCACAAAATATAAAAATACGGAAAAAACCCACTCGTACATTCCACTTTCTCTCTCTTTTGTCCAATGCCGGCGGCAGCGGCAGCGCTAGCTCACTTTTAAAAAAGCGAAATGGCAAAAATTATTTCGAATTCTGCTTTTACAATCATTTTCTTCATTTACACACATTTGCAAAATCTACTTTTTCCCACGCGACAGAGTGCAAGTAGCAACGAAAATTTGTTGCAAAGCAAAACCCGCAGACAAATGCATGAGGCGGGAAAATGCAACAGCTGCCATCGATAGGGTACTCCTACTGTGATGTTTTTGTGTTTGCTTGGCTGGCTCATCATCATCATTAGCAGCAGCAGCTAGAGTCATCAACTAGGCTTTTAAGGTAAGTAAAGGCAAATAGCCACTGAAAGCGTCGTGCTCGAGTTCGAGCCATCTGCTTGCAAAAGCGCCACTTGTCGACGTCGCGGTCGGTCATTGATTGTGGTTTGTGCTTTGTGGCTTAAACGCTTTCTGTGTCGAGCGTATTGTTGTGTTGTGTTTGCTTTTCTGCTTCTTGTATTGTCTTTGGAGTGAGCTGCTGCTGTTTGCTGTGGTGGGCACTGATGAGCGTGCACACATCTCCACCATCAGCACCTACAATAACAACGCCTTCTCCTCCGTCTGCTTTGGTAAAATCAGCAAGAAATGAGAGCGTCTGAGTTCGGTTGAGATTACACCATACATACCCGACTGTGCTTTCAAGCAGAAGTATTATAGATTAGGGTGAGTTGTTTTTTCGTTTGTTAATTTTAGCAACCAAAACACTCCACGAAGTTTTGGGGAATGTTGTCGAAAGTGACAGTTCTTTGCTGGATATGAATAAGATATGATCCGGTACTCCTTTGCATTATAGGCGTGACTGTCGCGGAAGCAATTTGGTATGATCAGTGGAACCTCCTAGGTCATCTCAGCCCTCCCTTTGTAAGGAAGAAGAAGTTTGGTAATGAGAGAAAAGAGGAATTGTATTCTTAGATCAACCACAGATTGCGCATCTTAGTCACCTCTTGCATCATGTTTGCCTGTTTAGGACATATTCTAAGCCCCTAACCCAGGGGGTATTAGGGTGGGTTGAATTCTTTTTTTCTAGCTTTTTGTATTCCATAAAAGAAGAATGCCAACTAGTGCTAAAGTAATATTAACGTAGCGGGCATCTTTAGGGAGTAACGATTACGTAACTGTGACAAAATGTATGACTTTTATGACTAAGTAACTTTATTTGAGAAATTTTCAGTCACTGCATTGTAATTTTGACCAATAATGGTTGCTTGAAAATATTTAGATTTTAGTTAGCATTACTGGTATTGAGTACGTTGTTGTTGTTGTTGGTGTTGTGGTAACGACAAAAACATTCCCCGAAGGTTTTGGAGAGTGTTGTCGAATTAACAGTCCTTGGCCGGATTTGAACCCGGTACGCTCCGGTACTCCCTTGCGGTACTGCCCGACTGTCGTGGTAGCGATTTATGACCAGTGAAACCTTCTAGGGCATATCACCTCTCCTTCCGTAAGGAAGGATAAGATGGGTAAAAATAGGTGAGAGGCATCTTATATGAAGACCAATCATCGAGTTGCACGCCATTACCTTTGTGTATATTAGTCGCCTCTTGCGACCGGTATGCCTACCTCGGGCATATTCTAAACCCCTAACACGCAGTGGGGGTATTGAGTACGTCGTAGTTACTAGTAAGCCAACCATAAAGATGCCAAAACTTGAAAGTGCACGTACTTTAAGGTTGCAGCTACTTTTAAGGATGGTGGAACCATGAGGTAGCAGCGGATACTTTAAACATGAAATTTATGGTACGAATAACTTTTGCACGACATTAAAGCGCTGCAGTGACATTTGCTACTTGGAAGAAAAAATAACTTTAAAGTTAAATTTTTGTACTTGCAGATAGCATATTGGAGTATTAATGTTTTTGTTGACTATGACTTGAAAGTTATTTATTCTAAGATACTGAATTTTTTTAGAAAAATCTTTCGCCGCCTTTGAGGTCATTAAATAATTTAAAAAGAAAGATATAATAAGTTGTAAGATAAAGCAAACAACATATTAAAAAGAGACGGTTGTGTGTAAACTTCGTTAAAGTCGCGACTACCACCCTGCTACATCATTGCTTCGTAATCATAACGTCAATGGAACGTTGCCGGATATCTTATATGAACGTCGCTAAGCCGTTGTGGTTACAAACAAATTATTTCCCATTTTGGTTGCCGACACGTAATAGATATGTTTTTATTACGTGCCCGTGACTAATGGCTCAACACTTTAAAGTCACAACAATGGTCGCAGCTACGTTTCAGCAGCTATTTGTAGTAGCTGCGAAGTAAAAAAAAAACTAAACAAAATATTAAAGTATTCAAATAGATAAATAATTTAGTAAATTTCGACCTGCACGAAAACAAAAAAATTGTTTTAAGGAGCTTAAGTATCTGCAGGCTGTCCGCTCGCAGGCTAGATAAATGTCAGAAGTTGGTTTCATTTTATTTTAATAGTTCTTAAAAACCCAAAAAAATAAAGGCAATTTCTTTTCTCAAGTGCAGAAAAAAGTTTTTTGGGTAATGAAAGTTGCTTGACAAAAAATTAAAAATCTTTTATCTGGTTCAGAAACCTCGAGACAGCACCGTCATGCATTTAAACACCTACATAACAGCTGGGTATACAAACCGAAAACATAACAGCTGGGTATACAAACAATAAGTAGCATAATCAGCAATGCACAAAACTTGGTCCCTGTCAACAGCAGCAGCATCATCAAACCATGACCACCAAGCTTGGCGAGCTCGCACTTGCATTTTAGTCGTTTTCAAGCTTTCAAAGTATACGCGCACGCTTCCTCAACTTCGGACTAACTTAATTTACCAACAACCCAAATAGTAAACAGTCAGAGTAAGACGTCGAAACCTAAAAGACAGTGTGAACAAGTAGGTAGGCAACAACAACAACCATAAGAGCAGCAGCAACATTGAGTAAACGAACGAACGTACGAACGAGCGTACCAACTAAAATAGCAACAAGCTACGAGCTGGCAGCAATCGTACACGGCAACATAGCAGACCAAACTGCAATCGGTAGCAACAGCAGCGTAGCGCAACAAGCTTCTTTGGCTTAAAATTGTTACCAATTGTGAATGTGAATTTCAGTTAAACATCGTACTTTTACCAGTTCAGTTGTCCACTTCATACGTCTAAGTTGTGGGCAAGAATAAAAGCCAAAGTATATATAGTTGTTTATTTTGTTAGGCAAAAGCCAGTGAACGCGCATTGTGGCGCCTTTATTGAAAACGTGAGCGTGCGTAACAACCGTTTTTCTATTTGAAATGATTTCTTGTGCTTTTTGCTTTGTTAAGGGAGCGGCAATTAGCCGTAAAAGCCAATGACACTTTCTTGTGCAGAAATTCTGCGAATGACGTGCCTTTAATGACTTTTTATTTTGGAAATTTTTAAGCTTTGAAGCGAATTCAAAAATTAAAAGTGAAGAAAAACAATAATTTTTATTAAAAAAAAAATTATAATTTAACTTTCTTGCAAAGAAAACAATAATTTTTCTACAAAGAAAAAAATATAAACTAACCATTTTACCAAAACTTGCAATTCTGTGGAAGATGTGCCTTTAATACCAATTTTTTTCTTTTGAAAATTTTAGAAATTTTCATTAATTCAAAAATAAAAAGGGGAGGAAAATAATAATTTTTATTTAAAATTATTTTTTTTTTCTTGCAAACAACAAAATAATTTTTAATCACAAGGAAAGAATATAAAAACTCAAGATTTTTGCATATATTGAAATTTAGTATAAAAAGGGAAGGAAAACAAATATATTAATTTAAAAGAACTTAATTTTTTTTGCAAATCATAGCTTAGTTGTTAGATTACTTTAACAGCGGCTTTGGTGCAGACACTTGGGTTCAAATCCCAGTGTCCGAGAAGGGGTCTGATGAGAAGTTGGCACTTCGAAACATCTTATCCCATACCATCACCTTGCATATCGTTGTAATTTTTCCTCTATTATCAATAAACAAACAAACATAAAAATTCGAGCACTGCTCCAACAACAATTACCAAAAAAATGTTCCTTTGTAAAAAAAAAATATAGATCAACCCAAATAGTTCAATATACTTTTTTTCTTACACAGAACAAAAAAAATATCTTTCTTATAAAAAAACAAATATTAAAAAAAAAATCAGAAAGAGAGAAAAAAGATAATTTTTCTCAAAAAAATTAAATTAAAATATTTTTTTACGCTTAAAAATTTTCCTTTGTGCAAAGAAAAGTATAAATTTTCCCAAATAGTGTAGCATATTTTTTTTATTTTCTTGCACAGGACAAAAAAAAATAGCTTTCTTATAAAACACAAAAATTAAAAAAAAAATCTGTTTCAATATTTGAAAAGAGTAGAAAAAAAAATTTTTCTATAAAAAATTAACAAAATATTTTTTTTTACACAAAAGAAAT